>OZ059906.1:19057005-19062005 GCA_964057215.1 Oscheius myriophilus
AACAGTCTACGCCATAAAAGAATTAGACGAAAGGCAATTGAACCCCATCGCCTATCTGATCAAAGGAACAGAAAGAGGTAATTCAAAACTCAATACACTGCCTTGCATAAGTATATAGGCACCCATCACACACAGATAAACCAAAATTGGGCTTTTGGGGTCCACACCATTAAATTAAGCGTCGGAAATAACCCTGCGAATTTTGCAGAATTTTTAATTGTACACTTTCGGCGCTATGCTAATTAATGGGGCCCACAGCATTTTGAACCGAATCCTAAAATTTTGTGAAAAATACCACGTGAAAGAAGAGAAAATTCAAAGAAAAAGGGCAAATATTTTGGATTTTTGAAGAATCATAACTTGACCGTGGATAACGATAAAAATTTCAAAAAATTTCTCCCACGGTAAAATTTTCTTTTCTTCTATGTGGTATTTTTCACAAAATTATAGGATAATGTTAAAAATGCTGTGGGTCCCATAAATTAGCATAACGCCGAAAGGGTACAATGAAAAATTCTGCAAATCTGGCTTACAAGGTTATTTCCTACGCTTAATTTAATGGCGTGGACCCCAGAAGCCCAATTTTGGTTTATCTGTGTGTAAAGCGTGCCTTTATACTTATGCAAGGCGGTGTAGTACCTCTTAATTTTTCAGTGGTTCTTATTGACACAGGATGTGGTTGTGGAAACATGTACACTTTTGTCAGAGGCTTAGACTTTATGAAAGCAGCTTCTATTCTGGTCATAAACACCCATAACCATAGAGAACAGGTATAATTCATAATTTTCAACTGTAAAATTCATTTTAGACCGGAGGGAACTGGAGATTTTCCACCACAGGGAAATTTGGTCTGGGTCACCAAGTCGAAGATTTATGTGCCTCTGGAAGACACAAGTACTATACGAAACTGATGGATAGCAGTTGGCACTGGGAGGTTTTTCTAAATAATTTTTATACTTTTTATTTATATATGTAGGTTTATACTTATAAAGTTACTCGTTGGTTATCGGATCTAGAAGTGATATCGCTTGGAGGAAATGATTCGTTGCAAGTAAGTTTTTGTTTTTTTTTCTCTCGCATGGTTTGGGGTGGTTGAAGGGGGCGTCAGGGGTCCTGTCTTATTCGAAATGAACCGAATGAAATTGCGCCATTCAAATTGAAATCCTTTTACACAACTCCAGCCAACGGTTGTGAGTAAAGCTTGCCAAGCCTTCATTAGTATGCGATTGTGAAAAGGCCCTTGACGGTTTCTTTAACATCGAATTTTTGAATTTTTAGGTTCTGTGGACTCCTGGACACACTCCGGACTGTCTTGTCTTGTGGTATGAAAAAGAGAGACGATTGTTCATTGGAGACTTGTTTTACAGATTTGACGACATTCTTTTTACGTAAGTATACACGGTGTCCTATAAGTGCACAGACGCTTTGATCTTATTTTTTTAGTTAGAAAGCTATCAATAAATAGATTGTTATAAAATTAAGCATTATCTGGCTATAAGGAAAAGCTTCCCTTTCTTTTCAAAGTACAACTTGTTAGATACCGATTTTCATCCGCATCCAACGCTGAAAGCGATTTTCGATAAACTATTTGAAAGTCTAATGTAATGACTGCTTACTTTTTGTGGAATGTGTGGTTTTTGAATAGCTTTCATTCTCCTGATTCAGAAAACGATCTGCTTTGCTTTTTTGTAGCGAAAAAAACCTAAATATGTGTGCTAAAAGTTTTGAAAACGTTCTTATGAAAAGCTCGCCACTCTGGTATCTCCAGCTTTCTCATGTTCTTTCGCCTTTCTCGGCTCAGTCTGAGTAAAACTGCATGGAAAATGAACTGTGTCGAATCAGAACTTCGTGGGCGAGATAGAATTCTAAATGAGGAAACGCAGGTTACTTTCCAGATCTTGTACAAAAAATGCATTTGTAAGTGCCGTATCATACGCATGTCCAAAATTTCAGTTGTCGAACTGAGTCTGTTTCTAGGTTAAGGCTCAATCAAACCATTTTAATATCTAAAAGTAAACTGCAGTATCTTTTTCAGTTATCCGCACACCGACATCAAAGCCTATGAGTCATCTGTTCGTCGGATTCTGTCCCTAGTCAATCAACAGCCAGATGCCCGGGAAATTCGCTTCTCTTCATCGAAAAACGACAAGGACGAACGTTGTTTACCGTTGCTGAAGCTCTACCACCGATTCCTTCTGGCAGTTTTAGCAGGAACACATATGGGAACGCCGCTAAGGTTAGTAATGGGATTCAGCCAACGTTTTTCAGCCTTAATGCTTTCACAAATTTCGAAATTAGGAAAAGAACCTTTCAAAACGGATTTCAGAATCGATGAAGCAGAAGGGTGGCGCTACGAAACAAGAGACAAGGCAATGCGGATCGTGCTTGGCAGGGACACCGTGAGAAAACTCAATGAAGCAAGAGAAAAAGCTCATTCAACTACCAAACTGTAATCCTTCATTAAATAAATTTATAAAATTATTAAAAAGATGCTTTTCGTGATTCTGAGTTGTAGTATTTGTCATGTGTTTTAGTATCTTCGCCATCGACAACGGAATCCAAGAGGAATTGAAAGAGGCCGATGAATACAGATGATAACATTGTGCTGAACGAAATAATTATTACGATTTTTAGATAAGAGGTACCTTATGACAAAAAATTAGATGGAGAAGGACGAGAGAAGGAAATTGGGCGAAGGTGGATGTGACGGATCGAAAGGAATCTCGGACTGAGAGGACGGGACCGGTTGTTGCGCAATCTTCGAGAGAGTTTGGATGAAGAATCACGAGAAAGAGAGAGAGATAAAAAGATAGAGAGACTGAGAGAGACATAGTGATAAAGAGAGAGACATAGGAATAAAGAGAAATACATAGGGATAAATAGAGAGAGACAGTGAGACAGAGATAGAGGAAGAGAGCGACAGAGAGACAGAGAGACAGAGAGACAGAGAGACAGAGAGACAGAGAGACAGAGAGACAGAGAGACAGAGAGACAGAGAGACAGAGAGACAGAGAGACAGAGAGACAGAGAGACAGAGAGACAGAGAGACAGAGAGACAGAGAGACAGAGAGACAGAGAGACAGAGAGACAGAGAGACAGAGAGACAGAGAGACAGAGAGACAGAGAGACAAAGAGACAGAGAGACAGAGAGACAGAGAGACAGAGAGACAGAGAGACAGAGAGACAGAAGGACAGAGAGACAGAGAGACAGAGAGACAGAGAGACAGAGAGACAGAGAGACAGAGAGACAGAGAGACAGAGAGACAGAGAGACAGAGAGACAGAGAGACAGAGAGACAGAGAGACAGAGAGACAGAGAGACAGAGAGACAGAGAGACAGAGAGACAGAGAGACAGAGAGACAGAGAGACAGAGAGACAGAGAGACAGAGAGACAGAGAGACAGAGAGACAGAGAGACAGAGAGACAGAGAGACAGAGAGACAGAGAGACAGAGAGACAGAGAGACAGAGAGACAGAGAGACAAAGATACAGAGAGACAGAGAGACAGAGAGACATGTAAGGAGTACGACTGTGGGAGTTGTATAGTGCAAATACGTAACTTCTCCCTCTTTGCATGACTCTGTGTGTACTTTTCCCTTTTTCCATCCAATGCAATACCCCCCACCGGATTGCCCTTGTTCAAAGAGACCCCTGTAAATAAAAAGAGTGATATCTCGTGATTCCTCGGCTTCTGTGATTTCTGCCGGCCACCTCCTGCTGTTTTGGATGCAAAAAGACGTTATCAGTCTGTCCAATGAGTCCCCCGCTCGCGTTCCTCTACCCACAACACAATTTCACAGAAGATCAGCTGATACTCGAACGACAGTCTCGACTTCTACAGCCTGTTTGGGATTTCATACGAGTTAGTGAATACCTCTGTAGAATAAATTTCCCACAAAACAAAATGTCTTCGTAGAACTCATCAGAGGAAAACTCCGTGTTAATGAACACCGCGCCAATCCTACTTCGGCCAAAATGCCACGCCCAGTTTGTAGACCACTATTTTGATGTTGTAATGGGTAACTGGAATATCAACGTCAAACTCTATACTCTTTCATTCCTAACTGATTTCTAAAACTGGCCGAAGTAGGGTAGCCCATAGTGAAAAGTTGAAGAACGAACCTGTAAATGTTGTCTGATTTTGTTCAATTTTGTGCGTTTTATCAGCAGAGTGTTGCGTGTCCTTAACTATTCTTACCGTTATCAAGATTCGGTTCTACGCCCGTAGTCTGATATGTGAAGTATTCAGCTTGAAAATGTTGCTAGGAGTCAATTTGACAAAAAAATGTTTTTATATCCAAATTAATGTTAATCGACTCTGCTCCTACCACAGGAAAAAATACTAATTAGTGCGCCTAATATGGTCTGTTTCCAAAAAACGGCGCCGGAAATTTAAAGGACGGGTTGACCGCGGCTGTTAATTACCAGCCCTGGCGTTCAGCCAGGGCTCGTTTGGCAGCCGCTCTAAGTTCGCAAGGTGCCGGTTTGGCTACGGGTACTTACCTTCGATTGTTTCCTACTGTGTTCCAAACTTATCTGTTGTTGTGGGACCCGTCCGTTGGAAACAGACTAAAACTGATCGAGCTTAGTTTCACACTCAAAAGCAAGCAGGAAAAACTTTTCGTGCTGATAACGAAGAAAACAAAATTCAATTCACAGTTTTTATCTTTTTCTTTTGACGGATGTTCGCTTAAACGTAAACATCTTAATTCAGCAGTTTTCCCATAAACACAAAATCTGTTAAACAAGCGGTTTTCGTTGCAGGACCAAGGTACAACCATTTTATAGTCTGTTTCCAATGAAAGGACGCCGATATTCCACATACTTTGATTTCCACTCGTATTTAACCACCACCGATTTGAAACATTGAAGTGAAAATAAACTAAATAAGTGAAATAGCATTGTAAAAGAGGAGTGCGCAGACAAATAAACGATCGTGGCGTGGTTCGCGGTGGGATGCAATGACCGCAGTCCTTTAAGAATTGGCCAAATCATGTTCCG
>OZ059906.1:19067005-19087005 GCA_964057215.1 Oscheius myriophilus
CCGCTGATGATGCTCCAGGTGAGGGATTTTGGAAATTTCACGTTACCTTCATTATATCAAACTGTTTTCGACTGATTTCTGTATTCATATGCGTTTCTTCATGAATTGGAACTAAGACTACCGCATTTCCGACTCTCTCTCTCTCTCTCTCCCCTCTCTCTCTCCCTCCCTCTCTCCGTCTGTCTCTCCCTTCAAGCGAATATCTTAATTTCAACAAGTTTGACTGAAAATTGATCCATCTCACCTTTCAATGAAAGCGGGATAAGACTTCCCATTTCAAAGCGAAGCGGTCTGAGGGTTTTCTTGTTTGATACAGCAGCCTGAGGCTGCCAAGTTTTACAGGAAACGGCTTCCAATTTCAAATGGAGGCGGCCTGAGGCTACCAATGTCAAAACGAGGCGGCCTGAGGCTACCAAAAGAGGTTGCCTGAAGCTACCAATTTTAAATGGAGGCGGCCTGAAGCTGCCAAGTTCTACAGAAAACAGCCTTAGGTTGGCAATTTCTACAGAAAGCGACCTATAGTTACCAATTTCAAAAGGAGGCGGCCTGAGGCTACCAATGTCAAAACGAGGCGGCCTGAGGCTACCAATTTCAAAAGGAGGTGGCCTGATGTTGCCAATTTCTGAAGAATGCGACCTGAAGCTGCAAGTTACTTACAGAAGCGGCCCGAGGCTGCTTCTTTATTGAGGACGAAGACTGAGGTTTCCAAATTCTAGGAAACGGCCTAAGGTTGCCCGAAACCGGCTAGATTGACCATTAATTAGCGGTAATTACAGTTAATTCAAATGTTTCTGTTTATAAAGGAGCAATCGAAAAAAGCTATTAAGCCTATATTCTCATTTTCAGGCCACCGCCTACGAATGCCAGAAGCGCTGTGTGGATATGTACCCGACCTGTTCTGCTGGTGAGCACTTTGATTGTACTCTTTCTTGTTGCAATTCTATTTTAAACCTGACCATAGTTTAAGCGTAAAGAGTTGCATGCACCCAGCTGTCTCCAGCGAGTGACAGCCGTAGGGGAAAGTCGCCCGATTGCGCCATCGCGAGAGTGTAACGCGCGAGAGCGTCAGGCGCATGACGAGCCGAACAAGGCAAATTACAACAAAGAGTACAGATACGCACTTTGGTCGTTCAACAAGAAACTAGCCCCAGGGGAACAGCGGTACATGGGGGAAAGATCTCTCTTGGGCGCCCGGGTGGATCACGGGGAATCGCGGTGGAACCTAATTCCAGATATTATTAGGCATTGAAACTGCTAATTTCCAGTTGTCTACTACTACCTCCACAACGAAACGAAGCACCACTACTGCTACTTGTTCGAGAAGAACTCCATCAACGAGAAAATCGAATTGGTGGAGCAGAAGGCTGACAACAAGAAGGATCTGGTGAGGATGTTGGAGATCGTCACCGACTGCCACAAATTCGACGCCTTCCCGCCTCTTGAAGAAGATGGACACGCATCATCTACTGATAAAGTCGACAGGAAGAAGAGACGTTAGGGTTTTGGGCTGGGAGAGGTATTTTGTTGTTTTAGAAAATGGAGATGAAACTATGCATGCTGGAGATTGGACCGACTGGGCTCCTTGCACCAAGTCAGGTGGGTAGACTTTCGAGAGAGAGAGAGAGAGAGAGAGAGAGAGAGAGAGAGAGAGAGAGAGAAAGAGAGACAGAGAGACAAAGAGACAGAGAGACAGAGTAAACGTTTTTTCCAGGTTTCGAAGTCCGTTCCCAGTCCTGCGACTACGGTCGCAAGATCCAGCGACGTGGCTGCGCCGCCCGTCAGTATCCCCAGAGGGTTCCCGCCCCTCCGGCTCCCCAGCCCCACCTCGCCCCAGTGATTCAGACCCCCTACCCCCAGGTAATCCACAAATTGAACCATTCGAACGTTGCTTAGGACCCTCGTCAGCAGCAGGTTGGAGGAGACCCTCGCTACGCCCAGGCTGGTCAGCCCGGTGCCGTCGACCCTCGCCAGGATCCGCGATTGGCTGGACGCCAGGATCCCCGTCAGGACCCTCGCCTTGGACAACAAGACCCTCGCCAGGACCCTCGTTTGGCTGGTCAACACGGTCAACCCGACCCCCGCCAGGATCCCCGCCTCCAGCAGCAGGGACAGCAAGTCGGCGTGCATGGAGGAGTCCCCCATGCGGGTCAGTCTCCTCTGGATCCCCAGGCCCAGGCCTACCAGCAGAGAATGGCTCACTACAGGGAAAACCAGAGACATCCCGCTCAGCCACACGCTGTTCCATGCACCACCGGTGGAATCTGCGAGGAGCCGAGGTTCCAGCCCCCCAGGGATCAGGGCCACGGATTCCAGCAGATGACTCAGACCCATGGATTCCCTCCTCAGACTCAGGTTCACCAGTTGAGACCTCAGATCCAAGTGCCTCAGCCTCAGCCTCCCACCTACGTCCCTGCTCCTCACGTTGCTTCTACTAGGTAATTAAGCAGTAAGGGAGCTTTTCATTTCATTTTCGATCGGCTACGGTCGGAAATTATGCGGATTAACTATGCTAAATTTTCTCGCACACTCCTCATTTCCAGAGTTATCTCATCCAATTTGAATGAAATTTGGCTCATTAGCATGCCTTGTAAATGCCGGGCACGCAGGGCGTACTGCCCGTCTACAAATCTGTAGACGATACGTTTTTGACGACTTTAAAGGGTATTTTCTCGAAAACGGTAAATTTTCGGCTCATAGTCAAATTTTTCTCTCTTAATTGAGCCAATGTTGTAAAACCCGTCTGACTGTCCCTTTAAGACGCTGCCTCTGTAAGAATCGAGCAGAGGGGGGGGGGGGCGTGAAGCAAAAATCGGATTTCTGAAAAGTTGTGTATGATCTTCCTATGAGATAATTATGATTTTCTGAAATTTTCAGGTCCACGTCATTTTCGGGTACGGTAGGGGACCCCGGGAAACGGTAGATTTTCAAACTTCACAAAAACGCGTCAAAGTTTCAGCGAATTTGTAGCCAATTTCATCTCCAAAAACATTGTCAATTGGTCAAACGGTCAAAATTTGGGTGATTTTGCTCGTTTTCTAGAAATTTTGCAATTATGGGAAATAACTGAGGCGATGATACCATTTTCAAGCGCGATTGTGACAAAAATAGTAACGCTCGATTAGAAAAGAGTCGAAAAATTGGGATATTTACTGGAAAAACGCAAAACATGTTTTCGATTTTTTTCCCATAATTGAAAAAATTCGAGAAAATATGCAAAGCGGCCCAAATTTCGATCGTTTTCGGACACTTTTCGAGATTTTTTGCAATTTACTCGGTTCTAGTTGGGAATTAGAGTTTTAGTCAATTGACAATGTTTTTGAAAATGAAATTTGCTACAAAACCAATTATACTTTGAGGCATTTTGGTGAAGTTTGAAAATCTACCGTACCCGAGTGGGTCTACCGTAACCCGCACCCAAAAACGACGTGGACCTGAAAATTTCAGAAAATTATAGCTCATAGGAAGGTCATTCGCAACTTTTCAGTAACTCGATTTTTGCTCGTCCCTTAAGACGGCTGCTCGATTTTTACTTAAAGGGACCGTCAGGGACCTTGTGCAATTTTGGCTCCCAAGAAAGCCAAAAAACAGCTGATCAAAAAACTCTATACAACAAAGGTTCCAAAGTTCTCCATTTTTGAGATATCCGGCTTCAAAGTGTTCAAAACTGGCCGACCGTGTGCAGATTCTGCGGATGGCCGCAACGCCTGCATGCATGATGTTTACAAGACAGTCTAATTTCGAAGTTGTCATTCTAGTAGAACGAAAATCCTTGGGAAATGAGGAGTGTTCCATACAATTTAGCATATATAATTAGCTTATTTTTCGACCCTACCCGATGAAAAACTAAATAAAAAGGTCGCTGACGGTCCCTTTAACAAATACCAAAACCTAGTTGTAAAGTGTGATGTAGAGTTGTTTTCAAAACTCTACAGTACATCTTTGTACAGTTAGGATAGTTTAATCTCTATTTCAGGTACCGTCCCGCCCCTCCCCCTCCCCCGGTCTGCAACGGAGCTGGCTGCGAGGCTCCCCAGCAACAACAGGCCGGACAGTGGCACGACTGGAGTGACTGGAGCGAGTGCTCCTGCACCTGTGGAGATGGAATGAAGCAGCGTAGACGCGAGTGTGCCACCAATAACTGTCAGGGACCGGAATTGGAGCAAGCGCCTTGCAACATGGGACCTTGTGAGACCTGGAGCGAGTGGTGCGAGTGGTCAACCTGCTCTGGAAGCTGTGGTCAGGGAGTTAAGACCAGGACCCGATTCTGCCACCTGGGAACTCAGCGCTGCGAAGGATCCGACTTCGAGGTATAGTTTAAATGCGAGTTTCTCGTCTTGAAAGGAATTCCTAGTTTTGGAATTGGCTCAAAAAATGGTCTAGCACCTTCCGATGGCCTACATAAGCCATCCTGAGTACGACCAAATGTCGAAATTCTCGCCAGGGCTACGGAAGAGCAGTGTAGTTTTTCGAAGTTGAGAAACATCCCTTATAATAAAACGCTACCGTGTGTGTATGTGTGTGTAGTGGATCAGCGGAAGTTCAAGCGTTCATTCCCCCCCCCCCCCGAGAAAAGGGTGAGGTCGGCCGTAGGCCGAGTTTCACGTGCTTCACAGCATTTTCACGGCCGAAGGCGCGCGTACCCTCCTGGTAATGAAATAAAACACCTATAGCAGTCGCTTAACGGGCATCCTGCCAAAAACGCAGCCTACATGCAATACTCAAGCGGAAATAGTGCGCCAAAAGCGAAGATGCAGAGAAATGCGGCTTTTAAAAGCCGATGCTAGTTTGGCGACAGCTATAGATAGCTAAAACTTTGTGTATTTTCGTGCAGGAGTCCCAACAACCAAGAAAAAATGAGAAATGTGTGAGAAAGTGACAAAAAAATATCTTGGAAAATGTATTTTTCCAAAATGATGAGAAAAACCATTTTGACCGGTCAAAAAAATTATCAAAAGTTAATTTTTGGTCTGTCAATGTTGATAGGTGACGAAATAAAGAAATTTCCCTTTCTTGAAAAATTGCTTTTCCAAAATCTTGAAAAATTATGGCACCCTACCGTAAACCGGGTGAAACAATGGATTTACCGAAAACATTCAAAATGATTTATACTTCTCGCCAAATGTACTTCGGCCGATTTCGCTGCGTACACTGCCTGAGTATTCTATATTGCACTTATCCCTGTAGTAACAACAGCAAAACATTAGCACATGGTGAAGACGTAGTTTTGGCATAAACTATAGCTGTCGCCAAACGGGCATCCTGCCAAAAACGGCCTTAATGCAGCAGTCATGCGACTCAGGCTGAAATAGTGTGCGAGAAGCGCAGACGCAGAGAAAAAGCGGCTTTCAAAAGCCGATGCTCGTTTGGCGACAGCTATATACATAAATTTTAGGAAGTTCTGGAGCAAAAATGAGTCAAATCTAATACAATGAACCCTTTTTTCTTCAAAAAGGCAGAAAGTCTCTCCACAAAGATGATCAAAGAGACAGACAAAAGATTATTTTACTAAAATTCAGTCGGCTGCTTGTGACGCCGGACCGTGCCCTGAGTGGAGCCAGTGGGAAGACTGGAGCTCCTGCTCTGCCTCCTGCGGACCTGGAGTCGCCCAGCGCCAGAGAACCTGCCTTGGAGGAATTCACGGAGACCAGGCCTGCCCCGGTAATCATCTTCTGAAACATCGACATCCCCCTAATTCTAGGACCCCGTACTGAGGAACGCGCCTGCGAGTATGCCCCCTGCTCCACCTGGGCTGACTGGTCCGACTGGGGCCAGTGCTCGGCCTCTTGCGGCGAAGGAATGAAGCGTCGTATGAGAGTGTGCCAGCATGGAACGGACTGCCCCGGCCCTGCCGAAGAGACCCAGTTCTGCTACGGCCCTCCCTGTGCCTCCTGGACCGAATGGTGTGAATGGTCCGGCTGCTCATCCAAGTGCGGACCTGGCCAGCGTACAAGAACCAGGGCCTGCCTGGCTGGAGATGGAAAGGAGAGCCGTGATTGTCAGGGACTGAGTGTGGAGACTACATTGTGCGAAGGAAACAACTGCTGCCGCTGGTCGGATTGGTGTCACTGGTCGATGTGTGACAAGGAGTGCGGCGGAGGACAGAGCATCCGCACTCGCACTTGCATGAGGGATGGAGGTGAGAAAAACAATTGGTAAACTGATAAATTCTACACACGCTTTCTGTAACCCGCTCTTTGCAACTGCTAAACCCGCTATATAACCATTAAAAGCTCGAACGCTAACACCACTGAACGTTTTATGTAACCACCGTTTGTTCTATGTAACTCTCGAGCACACTATGTAACTGCCGACCGCTTTATGTAACCCCTGAACCCTCTATCTAACTACCAAACGCTCTACGTAACCACCGTTCGCTCTATCGAATTCTCGAGCACTCTTTACAACCACCAAGCTCGCTCTGTAACCATCAAAAGCTAAACGTAACCATTGAACGCTCTATGTAACCCGCGAGCGCTTTATGTAACCGCCGTGCGCTCTGTGGAACTCTCGAGCACTCTATGTAACACCTGAACACTCTATGTAGTCACCGAACATTCTCAGGTAACCATCGAAGGCTCTAAGTAACCATCGAAAGCGCTATGTAACCCGCGAGCACTTTATGTAACTACTGTGTTACTCTACGTAACTCTCGAGCATTCTATGTAACCACTGATCGCTCTACGTAACCGCTGAATACTCTATGTAACTCGACGCTTTAGGTAAATATCGAACTTTCTAAGTAACTACCGAACACTCTACCGAACCTCCAAGTGTTCTACGTAACCATCGAACGGTCTACGTAACTATCGAACATTTAATGTAACCACCAAGTGTTCAAGTCTGGCATGAGTTTCAGTAACCCATTTTCCTATACCGTAACCTGGGATATAAAATCGTTACTGCCTGAATGTCTCGGGATGACATATTTCGACAACTTTCGGGCAAAAACAAAGACCACGATCAAAATTCAATTGCACTGTTTTTTGGCTAGCCAGTTACCGAAGTCCTTTTATAAAATCCTTAATGTTCTTACTAAGACCTTAATTTTACCTTAAGGCGGTGCCGACGACACTTGCCACTGTGACGGATCCGATCGCGAGGAGCGTGAATGCAATACTCAATCCTGCTCTCCCCAGTGCTCCTGGACCCAGTGGTGCGACTGGAGCGAGTGCAGTACTCCTTCTGCCTGCGAGGTAAGACTGCTTTGACTCCGTGAACTAAAAATTTCCATTCAGGTTGGAGTTCAAGCGAGGTCTCGCCAGTGTGTGGGAGAGTTGGGCTGCCACTGCTTCGGACCGGCTGAGGAGAACCAGCAATGCCGTGGAAAGACGCCATGCCCTCAGGCGCCTCCCTGCTAGGAGACTAGGAAATGACAACGAGAGCTTTACCGATCTGTTTCTCACGTGCCTTACTTTCATTGAATTGTGCAACAACACTGCCTCTTCTAGTCTTTGTCAATTGTCGCTAAATCTATTACAAATAAATATTCTACGTCTTATCGTTAGAGATCATTTATCTGTAACTCTCTCCCTCTCTCACTCTCTCTCTCTCTCTCTTTTCTCTCTCTCTCTATCTCTCTCTCTCTCTATCTCTCTGTCCCTCTGTCCCTCTCTCCCCCTCTCTATCTCTATCTCTATCTCCATGTCTATCTCTATCTTCCTCTCACACTCTGTCGCTCTGTCTGTCTCACTCTGTCTCTCGTTACCTTCTCACTCTATTCCTCTCCCTCTTTCTGTAGCCTTACTAAGTTGTATTCTTCCCTATCTAAGTATAAAAATAAGGAACTTCCCAGAGGTAAGCTCACAGATCAATTTGCACTTTCCTTTGCAACTGAATACCTCCGGCCTGGGTCCCAAAACACTTCCAGAAAAAATCCTAGCGTTTTGTGCACATAGCATTTATATTAAATAAATTGTCACACGTTTGTTACGTTTTTTGAATCAGATTGCTGTATTCTGAGACTTCTTTGTGTTTTGACTTTGTATGAAAAGACAAGAAAACTCCATGCTTTTGTGAACATAATAGAACTAACCATAAGAACACATCAATGTCATTTCTTTCGAAAAAAAACGTTTTGTTTCCCTCCTCGGAGGGATTCCAAAAATTATCCTGTCCAGAATGCCGTGCTTTCCCGCGGACAGGCAACGGGAGCACCCGAAGCCAATCACTTGGTTCTGTTTCTAGCATAATCTGACAATTGGATCTGATTTCTGAGTCCGAAGACAACCTTGATATTCAAGTCACAACGGTTTCCCGAAGCCTTTCCATACCTGGGGTCTGGGGTCTTGGCGAGTTAGGCTGCGGGGGGAATACTCCTCCGTGAGTTGCCGATGTCGTACGCAGGTGAGTCGCAGGCGCCGAGAAGAGCTGAACGGCGGCAGAGCGCACCAGAACTCGGCATCAGACAATTCACACAATGCCAATTTGTCGTTCCTAATTGGAAAAGTGAGGATTTTCTTGAGGATGAATACTTCCCCTATTTTGAACCTGCTTATTTTCGCCATTTTCCTGAGAATATGCAAAAACAAAATTGCTGAAAATAAAGTGTAGCAGTAAAATTTCACAGGGCAATCCGGATTTTGAAAGGTTTTGGAAGACGGGGCTATAAAAAAGAAACAAATCTTGTTTTTTGGACGAAACAGCCTAAATTGGTTTTTTCTACTAATTAACTTCAATTTTGCAGCCTATACTACCGATCAAACGAGCAGATACTCTCCAAAAATGAACAGATTAGCCCCCATAACTAGTCAATGGGCCGGCGGGAACTGCGGGATTTGGGGTTAAGGATGATTTTAAAAGGGAGTTCTAAATCCTTCAAGTATCCATGGCAAGGAAATCTTCACGTTTTCAATTCGGAACGGAAATCTTGCATTTTGGGAACTGTTTCATGCGGAGTTCTGGTGCACCCTGCTGCCGTGAGATCCTCTCGGCGCCTGCGACTCACCCGCGTACGACATCGGCAACTCACGGAGGAGTATTCCCCCCGCAGCCTAACTCGCCAAGACCCAGACCACAGGTATGGAAAGGCTACGGGAAACCGTTGGAACTTGACTATCATGGTTGTCTTCGGACAAAATCAGACCCTTGCGGAAACTATGCCGGAAATGGAACCAAGTGATTGGCTTCCGGTGCTCCCGCTGCCTGTCTTCGGGAAAGCACGGCATTCTGGACAGGGCAATTTTTGGAATCCCTCTGTGGAGGGAAACAAATATCTTTTTTTTCTATGTGTTTTCAGTGTGACTGTGTTCCAGAATCTACGAGTTGTCTTGTCTTCAAGCAGTTGGGTCTACTCGAACCGAGGGGTCCCGAGATTCTCAAGCGAGAACGTTGCCACTCAGCAGCCGGACCCCGCATTGTAAATTTTTCGCAGCCGCCGCAGGTACGCCTGTGCGGAGAAATGGTAACTATTTCGCTTGGCGATCTCGCGACCCGGGTTCGAGTCTGCCTTGCGATATTTTCTTTTGCCTACTTGAGGCCAACTTCAGCAACCTTGACAAGCCAGGTGTGTAGCAATCCGGTCACTTTCACACAAATTCTGTGCTGAAATTTGAACTAAACCCAAAATTGAACGTTTCAGGCGTTCAGTTGACCCGTCAAGTTCGCGATATCCAACATGAGAAAATACGCCTCTGATCCAAAATTACTCGTAGATTTCAATTATTAAATCATCTTAGTCTGATAAACACTCTGGATAACTGAACTAACTGAAATAACCCTCTAAATGGTCTCTCAGCCGACGAAAACAAGCATGCACATCTGAGATTTTGATGCGTCAGAGACTCTTTTCCTGCTCGAGACATAAATCCATGGTGTACTTGAACAATGACCTAAAATCACCTGTACTGCTATTCCCCCCCCCCAACATAGTGTTTTCCACGTTTCTCTGTTCTTATCGTCCGTCAGCTGTGTCCACAGTCGGTGGTTCCTTTGTCGTTGCGTTTCATCCGTCAAATCCGCCGAGTGGTCGCCCATTTCATCCGCCTACCGGTTCCCTCCCTCTTTTTTGTTTTGGCAGACCGCTATCTTTCATGGCCAGATTACTGCCCACTGTTTCCTCGTTGTTTTCATGTTTTCCCAAAAAGACAACGCTCAGAAACCAGAACACTCGAAAGGTCTTTTCATTCACGGATCATGCGACATAATCGTGTGGAATATCACTTTCATTAGTATTTTTTATGTATTAATGCTTTATTATTCTATTAAAATTTCGTAAAAACATTACACAAAATTTTGATAAAACGGCAACGGTGCATTTTAGCCATTTTTTTAAAGGGCTCGTAAGGGGCCTTTTCCAAATCGTATGCTAATGAAGACTTGGCAAGCATTTTGCGCACGGCCGTTGGCTGGAGCGGTGTTGGGGAAAATGATTTCAATTGAAATGACTCGATTAGCGTACCATTCATGTCCAATCCGAAAAGGCCCCTGACGGTGCCTTTAAATTTAACTACTTGAGAGTTGAATTTTTGACGTGCTTAATGTAAATTTTCTTTTGAAAAGTGAGTGAAAAAACAAATTTTAAAAGTAAATTTTTTTTGTCATGATGGGCTCTCGCTAAAAAGTTTTTGTTTGTATTCTTTAGAACATTTAAATATCAATTTTTAAAATTAGATTTTGGGTCAAGCAAGATTCAAGGGTCGGAAAATGCGAAAACTGCCATTTCAGCCTCAAAATTATGCATTTTCTGTATTTTAATATACATAATAAACATATTTAATAAATTTATATTTTTATAAATTTATATTTAACACATTTTAATACACTTTAAATTTTAATAAAAACTTTTTTGGGGGTTTTGAACAAATGCTCTTTTTATTCAAAGTGGCATAAGTTATAAAAAAAACTTATGCAAAAAATATGCCCTATTTTTTACATACGTAGGTGGCGTTTTTAGACCAAATTTGAGCCAATTCTGAATAATCTTTTTCATAAAACCCCATTTTTTCATAACACTCATATTTAAACTTTTGTTTATTATCAAGTTTGTAAAGAAATTTAATCACTTTTTCATCACTTTAAAAAAAAAACAAAATAACAAAAACCTGTGCTCGCTCCAAATCAAAAGAAAAGAAACAAATTTGCAAAAATCCTATCTTTTTGAAATTTTAGATTTTAAATAAACAAAATTTTTAAAAAAAATATTGACAACTTATGTTTACTTTGCGAATTCGTTGCCCGAAACGGCGTGTCCGTCATGTAAAGTTGGCTGTCGTCGGAAAATAATCCGTTTATCATAAATGGATAGTTGCCGAAGAGATAAAGACTCCTTTTGACGTAAGTCACAGAAACTTTCGGCGAAGATGCCTGTAAAGCTAGGAACACAAAAATGACAAGAACGGCGAATTTTGGCAAGCGACTCCATTCGACTTCTTCTATTTTTTGTAAGTCCCGTTTATCTTTTTTAAAGGAAAATGTTTCACTTTTGCTCAACCAAACTGTATAATTGCTAACTTAACGTTTTTCATTTTGCTTGTAAATTTTCAATTAAAACATGTCATTCTCAACGGAAAAAGACTTTAAAATGTTAAGCTGTCCTGGTAACCATAATTTGCCGAAAAATGGACAGATCCTACCTATTAACAAAATATAAAATTCTGATATTTTTTAGTCGAAAGCATTTTTTTTTTGTTCGGGGTCGGGGACCGTGCCTACGATAGATTTTTAAACTTAAAACAAATTTCCGTTCAAATTACGTTAGTCATGTTCGGTTTTTGCCAATTATCTCAAAATTTTTCTTCAGTGAAAAAAGTCAAAAAAAAATCAAATTCAGAACAACTACACCGCTGGAAAAACTATAGATTCAAGAATTAAAAAAAATAAAATAAAAATAAACGGCGCCGTGTGCCATTGTGCGCGAAGTTGGGATACGGATAGGAAGTTTTTTTTTGGGACATCATTGGGAAAAACTTGAAAAGTTGTCTTAAAAAATCATTTTTGTTGCAGTTCCCAAAAAGTTCCTTTTCGAACAGAAAAGCGATAATGCGAGTGAAAATTGCGGCTTTTCTGCAATTTTCTAACTGCTCATTGGCTTCAGAGGTAAATTTTGGTTATCAACGCTTTTCTGTTTGAAAAGGAATTTTTCCTGAACTCCAATAAAAACATTCTCCAAGAACATTTTCAAGGGCAATGGTTTCGATGTCCCAAAAATTTCTATGCGAATCCCGATTTTGCGCACTTTGAAAAACCGGTCGTATGAATTTCCGCTAATGAATTTCCGTTTTCAACATCAGAGTATTTTCCTGAGACCTTGCCCAATCGAATGAGCCCATATTTCTCTTAAAGTTCTCAAATGACTTTTATAATAGCAAAAAATGAAACTTTACTTTTTTGCCAGCTATGTATTGTCACGTATTTCATCTTTATAATGTTAGGTCTATAAATACATTTTTTGTTATACACAATTTGATGAAACTAACCCCTCCCACTGCGCAAAATTCCCTGAACAACGCTGTTCCTCCCGAAACCAACTGTTGGTAGCTAAAATGTATTTAATGAATCATTTCCGGGTATGTCGTAACAGCTCGAGCATAAACACAGTCATTGTGGGCTTTTCTGAATCGGCTGTGATCGCTTTGCACAGCCGATCGATGCGCCGATTTCGGGCCCCACATCCCCTCCCAAACGCCTCTTCAATTCCGCTATGTGGTTCTGCATGAATTGAGAGTGGGATAACAGAGCTCATTTCAGGAGAACGATGTCCCGTGTGCAGGTGGAACAGCTGTTCTTCACTTGCGACGTCGATGGAAAGGGGTACCTCACGGAGAAGGACCTCTGTCGCGTCTGTCCTCAGCTGAGTGAAACGGTGGGTAATTTAGAAAAGGAAGTTCTAAATATCGCCAAAATGAAATCATATGCCAATTGTGGAAATGTGCAAATCATGCTCTGTCGTCTACTGATTAGACTACTAACTTTAATGTCAACAGAGGATCACTAGAACATTCTAATTTTATTGGCATGATTTCAATTTGGCGACAGCTAAATGTAAAAGTTTTAAAAAAATTTGAATACGCATTCAGACAATGTCATAAAAACGCGATAATCGGCTTATTTATGCGCCATTCGATTGTTTTGCAAATCAGAGATTCGGCAGGGTCAGACAAGGAAGCAGAATCACGCGCCCACGCGCACACGCACACGCACACGCACACGCACACGCACACGCACACGCACACGCACACGCACACGCACACGCACACGCACACGCACACGCACACGCACACGCACACGCACACGCACACGCACACGCACACGCACACGCACACGCACACGCACACGCACACGCACACGCACACGCACACGCACACGCACACGCACACGCACACGCACACGCACACGCACACGCACACGCACACGCACACGCACACGCACACGCACACGCACACGCACACGCACACGCACACGCACACGCACACGCACACGCACACGCACACGCACACGCACACGCACACGCACACGCACACGCACACGCACACGCACACGCACACGCACACGCACACGCACACGCACACGCACACGCACACGCACACGCACACGCACACGCACACGCACACGCACACGCACACGCACACGCACACGCACACGCACACGCACACGCACACGCACACGCACACGCACACGCACACGCACACGCACACGCACACGCACACGCACACGCACACGCACACGCACACGCACATTAACACACCAGCACACACACATACACACACACATTCACACACGCGCGCGCGCTTCGCACAGAATCATAAAGGTTCTTCAGGACATTGCCTTCATTTTCGCTCAACTAGATTCCGATGGCTCTGGAACAATCGACAAAGAAGAATTCCTTAACGGGTTTGAAGATTGCGTACTGAAAGGAGAAAATTCGGGTAAGCTACCGTACTACTTACACAAAAAATCATCTAGGCTTCAAGGGAATGCAGCGAAGGGCAAGTCTAAAGGAGCCCCTCAGTCCAAAGCCCATTCGAATCTCCCGCGATGAAGAGGTTTTTGACAGTGACTACGATTCAGGGGTAAAACTTTATCTAATCCTAACTTTGGTTTGTTCAGCAGAGGAACTTCTTACGCCCATCGGAGGAAGACTTTTATCACTCGGAATCTGACACCAATATGAGTGTAGACTTCTCCGTTCCATGGTAATTTTAATATTTTCATTCTAAAATGTTTACTTCAGTCAAGACGAGGTGTTGATGTTGTATGAACACCTACAGAAGGCTGGAATGCATTCGTTGATGAGAAAGTATGAAAAGGTGAAGAAATAGTAAATCCAAGCCTATAAAAGTTTAGGTTGTGGGATCGTTTTACAAGGAAATTCGAGAGAAAAAGTCTGAAAACGAGAGCTTCAACACGTTTATGAGAGGTATCACTCTAAACTTGTTCGAATGCTCTCTCCACTTTATCTCTCTCTATTTCTCTGTCTCTCTGTCTCTCTGTCTCTCTGTCTCTCTGTCTCTCTGTCTCTCTGTCTCTCTGTCTCTCTGTCTCTCTGTCTCTCTGTCTCTCTGTCTCTCTGTCTCTCTGTCTCTCTGTCTCTCTGTCTCTCTGTCTCTCTGTCTCTCTGTCTCTCTGTCTCTCTGTCTCTCTGTCTTTCTGTCTCTCTGTCTCTCTGTCTCTGTCTCTCTGTCTCGTCTCTCTGTCTCTCTGTCTCTCTGTTTCTCTGTCTCGTCTCTCTGTCTCTCTGTCTCTCTGTTTCTCTGTCTCGTCTCTCTGTCTCTCTGTCTCTCTGTTTCTCTGTCTCTCATTTCATTATTCTCCAGTGAACGAGAGAGCTACCATCGCAGAATGGAAGAAGTCGAAAGTGAAATCGATCAACATCTAAAAATCGCGGAGATGAAGGCACGTCAGGAGGTATACCATCTCGACTTTATGCAAAACGCAGCTTTTTTCTAGGAAAGAGATCGACTGACGAAAGAAAAGGAGGAAATGAAATTGCAACTAGAGGATGAAATGAGAGAAATGAAGGAAAACATTGAGCGCCTTCAAAAGATGGAAACCGTTCTTCAACAGGAGGGAGAAAAGCTCAGTCATCAGAAGGAGCTTCAGAAGAGATTACATGTAACATTACCTATTTCTTTAAAACAGCCGCTTTTCAGGAAGTCAGTTCTGAGAACATGGATTTGCGTAGGAGTATGGCTGGTAATCATCTGGAGCTGGCAATGATTAAAAGTGAACTGAGCCACGTGAGGTCTGACTATGAGTTGAAGACGACGGAGCTTCAAAGACAGAGGGATGAAGCGAGCACAGCAGTTCAGGAGAACGAAGGAGCCATTATGCAGCTGCAACTGTTAATGTGAGGATGGAGTGAACAAACAGTTTAAAAAGATTCAGGGATGCTAATAAGAAGCTCCATGATACGAATGAGAACCTGAGGGAGGCACTGGAGAGCAGGGCCAATGTCATCAAGCAGTTTAATTTGGTATGTTTGAGAAATTTAGCGAAATCCTGTGGATTTTGAGGCAGTGAAACGCAAGGTAATAGAAAAATCTAACTTTCGCGAAATCCGTATCTCACCAAATGGCCCTTAGGGTAAATGTTTCTACACCCCCCCTCCCCATTGTGATAAGGCGATACATCGCTGATTTTTTCGTATTTTTCTTTGCGTTTCTTCTTGAAAACGCTTTATCGGGTAGATCAGAACTCATGTCAACGGGACCAATTACCTACAATAGTTAAAGTCGCAATCTCGCCCACTATGTGGACGAGGGGGAGGTAGGGGGGGGGGGGGTGATTGCTTTAGTATCGTAATTGCACCACCCGTAATTATGTCGGGGGACGAGATTGCAACATAAAACGTATCACCACCCCCCACCAGTCGAAATCTCCCCCCCCCCTTTGGTCATGTTCAGTTGCGCCTTACCCCCCCCCCCCCCACAAACACCCTTATGTGCTGAAGTGATTTATATGAAAGTTTTTGGAGAAAACACTTTGCTGAGTGTAATGGGGGGGGGGGGGGGGTTGACATTGCACCGCCCTTCGGGGGGGGGGGGGGACTTCATTGACATTGGTGGGGATTTGGTTAAGATATGACCCCTACAATCCTTTAACGGTAGTCGAATAAAGTGTGCAAAAGCGGATACTCAAAAATACGTTTTCATTTTGTGGATGACCCCCTAATTAAGTATCTTTCTACCTGAAGTTGTGCCGTTATATAGATGATTACATCTTTCGTTGCGGGACCATCGGAGAATTCCTTTAAGTTTCCCAAGTGGCCGATCGTTCGTTTCACTATTGTATGTACTGGAAGTGATGACTGCTGCGCCCTGGCGAAATTTTCATCAAAAGCAACTGCGGGGAGAAATTATTCGATCCCCAGTTTTGTCAAGTTTTTTGCAATTAGCCCAAAATCTGGTTGCTCAAAGACCAAATTCTTTCTTAAATTTTACACCCAGTGAAATGTGCGAGAAATTCCTTCATTTTGCGGGCGTATTCTCTGCAATTCTACAGCGTGTTGTCCTTGGAGTGTCTGGGTCGTCGTGGCGGGAGCAACTGCCAAAAACGGCTTAACGCACTGGATTATTCATTGAAAACCAGACATAATAATAATGAAACACGACTTTTCAGAGAACCCCCTCTCCTTACGAAATGAACAGAAGTCACTCATCTTCTCTCTTGACTCCTCCAGAAGGTAGACGCGCCCTAACCCCTCAACCAGCTCTCGAAGGTTCTGAAGACGATGGTATGCAGTTCATCTCCCCTACATTCAATCCTTCTTCAGATTCCTGTGTGATCGAAGGCTTCGATTACACCAGTGACTGTGAAAAGCCGAAAGGAGACGACTTCACAATGGTGGTTGGTTATTTGTGAATTGTGGTTTTGTTGATTCGAATTCCACTCAGACGGCGTGTCAACAAAAATTTCGATATCAACAAAAACGGTTTGCGATCGCTTGATACGGGGGGGCAACTGATACTTTCAAATTGAAAAAGCCAAAGAACAGGGGATTTCAGGGCTACCATGAGGCGAATGGGCCGGCGGAAAGGACTTTTCGAGTTGTGACTTGTGGAGACGCGGCTGTGGGAAAGAGTAGTCTGGTGACTAGGATAATCTCGGGACACTTTAATAGCCAACTACCCAGTACATTAGGTAGTTTTCATCTAAGTTTTAAAATAAAATGGGCTTCAGGTGTTGATTTTCATGTGAAAACGATTGGGATTGACGGGAGAAATGTGGCACTTCAATTGTGGGATACTGCTGGACAGGAAAGGTTAGTGATAGCAGCACACGCATCATTTTTAAAGGGCTCGTCAGAGGCCTTTTCCAAGTCGCATTCTAATAAAAACTGTTGGCTGGAACGGTGTTCGCAAATATTATTTGCGTTGAAATTACTTGATTTGAATACATACCTACAATTCGAGATAAAAAATATACACAATTCGAAAAGGCCCCTGACGGTCTCTTTAAGGCTGTACTCCACAGTTTACATACTTCAAAAATTTGACTAGATACATATTTTGGATAACTGGGTTACGGTACCTAGGGTAGCTTTTCCTACTTTTCGAAACTCTCTTCGTAATGGGTAAAAATACCGTCTTTCCTAGTTTTTTAAGACGAATCTGGTAAACTTGAGCATTCTCGAGCCTTTAGCTTTCCGAACTTTAGTCTTAGGAAAACGTAGATAGTGCTATAAAAAGTTTACAAAACACTCAAAAGAGGTTGTATTTCACAACATAAACATTTACAACCTGGTTTAGAGAGAAAAACTATTTTGACCTATTAAAAGTGAAATTTTTCCTGATCAAATCTATGGGAAGTTTCAGTTTCAAAGTCAATTTTCGTCAGGTTGATCATGGAGTTTTTTGGCTTTCGAAAGTGCAGAAGATGCGCAAACACGTGGCAAAACTTTCGCACACAATTGGGTTTTGCAGCCCTTTAAAGGGACCGTCGGGCGCCTTTTCGGATTGGAAATGAATGGTATGCTCAACGAGTCATTTCAATTGGAATCATTTTCTCGAACACCGCTCCAGCCAACGGTTATGCGCAAAATGCTTGCCAAGCCTTCATTAGCATGCGATTTGGAAAAGGCCACTGGCGAGCAGTTTAAGGACAAAAGCCGCAAAATGGGAAAAACTGCAATTTTAAACGTGAGTTTTTTGAAGTTTGTTTGAGTCCTGTGCGAAGGCACACGTAATTTCTATATTTAAGTGTCATAGTTGATCTATTCACTGCAAAAGCTATTGATATAACCCTACTTTAAATTACTTTGATCAATTTTTAAAAATGACATTATGACACATTCTGACACATTCTCAACAGCGGTGCCCCGGCGGGCGGCTGTGCCAACCGCCTCTCTTCATTTCCATTGGCAATTCCCCGGAATCGGTGAGGTCATCGTTTTTGGTGCTGTTTAGAGAATCCGTTGACTAGAAGCAGTGGTCCGCAAGTCAACGTAGGACCTCGGAATGATTGATGAGTCATTGTTCTTGGCGACCATCAATGCTAGAAGTTTGAGATCGCAGGCACGGCTCTTAGAGCTCGAGGAAGCGTTGGAGAAGGTGAAGTGGTCAGTTGTTGGTGTGACGGAGGCAAGGATGGCTGGAGTTGGCTCTGTGAAGATGCCGTCGACTGGTGATGTAGTGTTTTATAGTGGAGGAAGGAGTGCCCACAGAGGTGTGGCGTTTGTTGTGAAAGAGGAATTGGTGAAGGAAGCGGCCTTCGTGGCAAGGAGTGATCGGTTGGCGAAGTTGTGGTTGAAGGAGAAGCGAGTTGTGGTAGTGTTAGTGTATGCACCTACGTCGGTGGCGAGTGATGAGGAGTATGAGGAGGTGATGGAGGGTGTGGAGAAGGAAGTGGAGTGGGCGAGGAGGCGGAAGTTGTGGCCTGTGTTGATGGGAGATATGAACTGTTGGGTGAAAAGAGAGGCTGGATTGGAAGGTGTGGTGGGTCCGTTCACGACCGGTAAAGAGATGACAGCAAGAGGAAGAATGTTGGTGGAGGCGTGTATGAGGATGCGGTTGATGATTTCCAACACGTACTTTGGACAGCGAAAGGCGCGGAGGTGGACATGGAGGAGTCCGAATGCATTAGCATATAATCAGATCGATTTCATTTGTTGTTCGAAGGGAAAGAAGGTGATCGATTGCCAGATTGTCAATCGATTCGAGTTTGATAGTGACCACCGGATGGTTCGGATGGTGGTACGCTTGATAGAAAAAAGACCTTGGAGACAGAGAGCAGTGAGGTTAAGGCCGGAGTTGGATATATCGATGTATAGAGTTAATGCTTCACTCTTAGCACAAGTACCCATAGCACCAGTGCACGGAATGGTTAATGCTTACCAAGCTGCGAAGGCGTTTACAGAGATAGCAGCTGGTTATGCGTGGAAAGAACAAGTTAAAGAACAAAGGTTTGGAATCAGGACAAAGGCGCTGTTGAGAGATCGGATACGGTTGAAAGGTGATCCAACAAAGACTGTGCAATACTCAGTAGTTTGCAAATCAGCCAGACAGAGTTTGAGAAACGATTTAATCAGAAAGAAAGAAGAAAAGCTTTTGAGAGCAATAGAAAAAGGACGAATGATTCTAAGAGAGGATGAACGTAGAAAGCGGCTGTTGATTGCAGATCCGCAGACAGGGGAAATGTCGCAAGACATAACGGAACAGATGGTGAAAAAGTTCTACAACGAACTCTACAAGCCAACAGTCCCGTTAGTGCCGCTATTACCCGGTGACCCCGAACCACTGTTGTTGTTCACGTTGAGTGAAGCCAAGGAAGCTCTCCGTGCTGCAAAGTGCGGACTCTCTCCTGGAACAGACGGAGTCTTACCCGACATGCTAGTGGATGGGAAAGAAGGCCTTGCGCCTTTGGTAATGGAGATGCTGAATGGATTGTTGAGGGGGGATGAAGTCCCAGTAGAGCTGGTTGAAGCAAAAGTAACCCTTCTTTTCAAGAAAGGCGACCCGCCCTGCATAGATAATTTTAGACCTATTTGTCTATTGCAGGTTTTATTCAAGGCAGTCACAAGGGCACTTTTGTCGAGAATGGAAAGATATCTGAATAGAGCAGAGGAA
>OZ059906.1:19092005-19457005 GCA_964057215.1 Oscheius myriophilus
TCCCTCTCGCATTTTGTGCCTCTTTCTACAAACCTGTGGATGCACGACGAGCGTCTTCTTGTCGTCGAGGCTGGTACGCGACAGGGAGCGCATGGGGCTGGGATGGTCTATGTCGACCAGCGAAGGCCTGCAAATTCCTTTAAACCACAGCCAAATCGCCCTGGGCACTTTAGGCATAACGGACATGCTGTTAAAAAGGTTATTGAACAAAGGGAAATCGGAGGAAAGAGTTCACTTCTGTGATGGATATGTACAAACAACCTGTAATTACATAGCACCGGAGACAAACAAAGGAGATCTAACACATGCTACGACTACAAACTACAGCAGGTGTTGTTCTTCTAGCTCGTCGGGAGAGAGACCGCCGCGGGCGTTTAGAGCGAAGCCGTCGGTATAGCTGCGGTGCATTCCGGAGGTTTGGAGCAGGTCGGCACGGAGCCATCTTGGAGGAGAGGTGTTAGAGACAGAAGAGAGGCAGCGAGAGACAAAGGGTAATCAAGCGGACACGGAGTACTCACCGGTTGCCTCCGCGGCTGATGAGCGTCGTCTTGTAGGCGAGCAGCCAGCTATTCGCAGTTATTTCCAGGAACGTGCAGTCGTCGCGCACCACAACAGAGTAGTCGGGAGTGAAGCCGAGCTTCGTGTTCTGAAAAAAAGAGTGTTTTGAAAGAATAAGCATAAGGGAATGGTAAATTTTACCACCCAAAATTATTGAGGCTTCGCATTTTCAGGTCTCAAAGTAAAGGGGCGCGGTTCTCACGGGCCGGGGCATTTGGAAAATTTTGGTCGGCCCGTTTTGGCCAGTTTACCCTGGACCACCCAGTCAGATTGCCACGCACCCGAACAGAGTTCGATCACGGTCGGTGACATTCTTTTTTGTACGACTAATATTGACTTATATGTTAATAACAAAGATTATTAAGTATTTTGAAGCAGTTTAAAAAATTATTGTACCGATTTACACAACATTTAAAATTTAATTTTTCATAACCGGGCCGACCGGGCCGGGCCGTCCCAAAAAATCCCTCGGCCCGGCCCGTCATTTGAGAACCCCGATTGGCGACGACTATAGAGTATAGTACCATTTACGCCCGTTTTTCATGAAGTAACCCACCTTCAAAGTTGAAACGGGCCGGCCGGCTTATCGTTGTCTGTATCTCCTTATTCGTGGGCAAATATTTGATTTCCAATATATGACCCTTTCCGTCTTGATAGTGAATTTTTCGCAACACAAAAAACGGAAATGTTTAGCTGTTTGCCAGTTTCAAATTACGAAATACGATCCCTAGACAAATAAACGATTATGGAAAACTGCATCTTCGATGAAATTCAATAACAATATATCCAAGTTATGATAGCTGGAGTTATGTGGGTTAGGCCACATCATCTTGTTCCAAAAGACGGATCCGCTACATTCCCCAGACTAGTGATCGTTGCTCTTTATGACTTCCTTAATGACCCCTAATCCTCCAAAGTTCATCCGTTATATGCCAAGAAATGGTTTATTCCGGCGGTTTGCGTGTTGTCCTCCGCGCCAAAAGTATCTTTTCTAATGGGATTCCCAACGCGGAAGTGCGTGACGACGAAAACTATTCGGCTAAGTGACACGGATGGTCACTTAAAGGACTGCCTACTGTTGATTTGTGAACTAATTGCGTTAAGCAGAAATAAGATATTGTACCATGGGAAGCATTCTAGAGAGTAACCATTGCTTGACGGGCACACCCTTAACAATACGGGCTTAAGATAGGGTAACCCCCTTAACTGTGGGATCTTTCAAAAAGGCTGTGGTTCCAGGCAGAATCGGCGGGATCCACGGCGTATTTTTCATTATTTTTTTTTTACCTTTCCGGCCTCGCCGACTCCATTGATGGATGAGCGAGAGTGCGACTGCTGATCGTCCTTGGAGGCTTCACAGCGTTGCACTAACCGCTCCAGCATCTCCGTTCCGAAGGCATGCCAGGGTCCTGCTTCGAACGTCATTTGGTCCTAAAACGAATAATTAGAGCAATAGAGAGAGAGAGAGAGAGAGAGAGAGAGAGAGAGAGAGAGAGATAGGCCTCACCTGTCCGATTGTAACGAGGGCCCTTCCCTCCAATATGAGGATGAAGCGATCCGAGTACTCCTGTTTCGTGTACAACTTGGCATTTCGCGGGATCCCCGCCTTCCGGTCGTACATTTCCGGCAAATGCGTCAGTTCGACCTAAAAACAAATACAATTATCCTACAATTCTTATGAATCTCACCCTGCGGCAGTGCTGTCTCACCAGTCTCTCCAGCACCGATTGTGCTATCATCTTGGGGTCGAATGCTCTATAAACGGAGGAATTATGAGGATTTCCCATAAAATAAACCTCTGGTTGGTTGTGAGCCACTGCATTGTGACCATCTGCATCTGGACGCTGATCACCCTCGCCGGCTCATCCGAGTCCATTATGCAAACCACATCACGTGCCTGAAAAGTTTTGCTTTCTTACGGCGCCGAATATGGGTTGTTTTGTTGTATATTTGTAGCAACGCATTCCAAACTACGAATATTAATGAAAAACGGGGATTGGAAACCCAACCACATTTTTAGTGAACTTCCCGTGTTTGCGCATGTCTAATTGGTTTAATTGGTTGCTGGAAACACTTTGGGCGCGGGAAATGCAATTTTTATAATTGAAGTTGTTGAGTAATTGAACGTATTCTACTAAAAACTCAATGGTCTCGCTAAAAAAGGAAAATTAAACGCAATTTCGGTTTGGAGAACAAAAGGGACTTCCTCGTCCAAAATACAGCGGAACTGGTAAAAATTTGCGTAAAATCGGTCCATTTTTTCGACCGCCTGGCATTGACACAAAAAATTTGCTAGAATATTGACATAAAAAGCCGAATGATTCGATAATCCAAGAAAAAAAAATTTATTTGTGTAGTGCTTGATTCCTTTGAGGATAAATAATTTTTTGACCCAGGGGATTTGGTAAGAGCGTATGTAAAAAAAAACTAAAGCCTACAATTCCAAATGCCAAACATTTTGACAGTTGTTTTTGTCCGCAATGAATAACCGATTGATTCGGATCAATCCGAATTATGAGGAACACGCTTGCAAATGCCACGTATATTCCAAAGGGATCAAGGAAAGTTTGAATTTTCAAGTGAATGCAATTTTTCATGATTGATTATGATTAACGCGGACCGATTCGCCAAATTTGTATCTTTATTCTTATAAAGAAACGGTGAGTTAGTTTAGGACAAGTTCGAACATCTTGAAATCGTATTTAGCTTTGGTTTCGCGGGACCTAGTTTCGACAATCCGTGCCCGTGTCAACAATTCCCATTCGCTTCTTTGAATCTGTGATTCGTCTCGACGTGTTTGCGAACATGGGGACCCAAATCGCTTCCTCTCTCGCCCGGAACTACGAAAAAAACGTTGCTTTCCCCGCAATAGAACAAGCTACCTGTGGGGTTCGTTTTGCGCGACCCCCCCCCCCCCCCGAAGTTTTACAAATGTTACGGTTGGAGTGGGACCCCCAAATGAGAAATTCGCCTTGACACGACCCCCTCAGCCGAAAATGTTTTTACCCCATAGTTCGTACGAAAGGGGACGGTCCGCGGACAAAAGCAAAAGGGCCGTAGCTAAAAAAACATCAGCCGGGTTTGTTAATTTTTCAGCCTAACCTTATAAAACCGCCAATTCATCGTTTAGCCGTCTCAAACAGAAATCGGCGAGAAAAAGCCGCTTTTTCTCTGCGTCTTCGCTTTTTGCATGCTATTTTCGCCTGCGTATCGCTGCATTCAGGCTATTTTGGCTAGACTCCAATTTGGCGACAGCTATATATTATAAATTTAAAACTGCGAAAGTTAGTGTATTATATGACTTTTGCTAGATCGACAAAATAAAAAAACCATAGAACTTTCGTCGTTTGGGCATAGCAGGACATTGAGTGCTTATGGGGTTCGACCTGTAAGCCCCCCCCCCAAAAGCTACCATTTTCAGTGAAACGTCGAAATACATAGGTACCGCAAGCACCCTACTTCCAACTTTGCGTTTGGGTGGCAGTTTGACTAAGTGGTCTGAGCAGATGGGCTCAAATGGGCCGGCCCGGGCCCGGATAGACCAGCCCGTCAGACCCGTGAGAACTGTGCATTTCACATCCACTGCTATTTCAAAATTGACTGACCACCGCGCTGTGACATGGGGGTGGATGACAGCTGTTTGGCAAGAACACGTGTATCCTTACTACGTACCGTCGGAGATTACTTGGGTAGTCTTGATTTAAACAAAATCAAGACGTAGACTCCAGCGAAGGAAATGACGATCATGGTGAGAAATGTGGCCATGTACTGGCACCAGGTGGAGTTGAAATGAGGAGGAGGCCGGGGTGAGGCAGGTACTTGGCTCAATTCCTCCCGGAGGGAGACGAAAGAGACCTCCCGAAGAGAGCGAGGCGAACCGTTGAGAGCAGCAGAAGGTGGGCGCAGCATGGCTTCGAATGTGAGAAGGGGCGGGGCCGAGGGGACAAGTCGAGCGAGGAGGTGACTCTCGCAGCATCACAGCGGACTCGGAGGGCCATGGGGGCATGGCTGCCACTCAATTCAGACAGAAAACACTCAAAGCAGAGAAAGAACTAGGGTGCAAATTCAATTCCGATCCAGGAAGAGGGAATTCCGGGAAAACTGCACTCTGCACCCTGTTAGAGGGATACTTTGAGAGCAATGAGAGCAAATCTCTCATTAAAAATGAGTTTTTGTAGTACATTGCTCAGTTTGAGAGAAAATTATGTGAAAAATTCGGTAAACTAACTATTAAATTCGACGCTAATATAAATCAATCTTATGCACTTAAAACTACTTCAACCGTTGGTTAGAATTTGAAGCAATCAGGCGCATGTACAAACGAAATCAAAAAAGATTTTTTTAAAGTTATACGATTTTTTCACTGTTTCCAGGTTATTTTGGTTTTCGCTCATTTCACTGAGCTTTGAGCACCCGAAGAAAATGAGAAAATCTCAAAACATACAAACGTCATTGTAAAATTTGATTATTCGTGCAATTTCCCTTTTCAATATTTTATACATTTAGTGTTTCCGGTTATTTTGTTTTTACCTCATTTCATTGAGCTTTGAGCATTGACTCGAAGAAAATCTCAAAACATAAAAGGGTCCATCTAAAAGTTTGCCGGTGATTGTGTGAGATACGGATTTAGTGAAATAATTGTTGGTATGGTGGAACAAGCGCGCTCAACTACGAAAAAAAAATCGGACTCACGAGGGGTTCTCACGGGCCGGGCCAGCTGAAAAATTTTGTTCGGCCCGACCCGATCGGCCCGTTTTTCTTGGACCACCCAGTCAGATTGTCACCAACACGACCAGGGTTCGATCCCGGTCGGTGACATTCTTTCTTGTACGACAAAAATTGAGTTATATGTTAGTAACAAACATTATTAAGTAATTTAAAATAGTTTAAAAAATTATTGTAGCGATTTATACAAAATTCAAAATTTAATTTTTCAAACCCGGGCCGAGCCGTCCCAAAACATCCCTCGGCCCGGCTCGGTACAAAAGTAGGGCAAATTTAAGGGCCGCCCGGCCCGGGCCAGATTTTTTACAGAGCGGCCCGGCCCTTTGACAGCCCTGACCTCCATTTTTGCCGACCTCCTATGTTTGTTTCAAAATAAATATTTGGCCCATGGCATCAACAGTCACGTGACACCAACTTTTCATTTCTTCTAAAGTTCCTAAGTCAGAGAACGGCGCGAAGAAAAAAAGAAGATTACCCTCAATTGAATAACAACATTGGCAGCTAGAACGCCCTATTCCGCCATTCAAAGACAACAATTCGACACTTCCTTCGAAGAACGGGGATCGTAGATCGACAAGTGCTCATTCATCTGTGCAAACCCCACGCAACGTGAATATTTCAGGAGAGAAAAAGTTCACTTCTGCCATGTATTCCTCAATTGAGTAGTTCACGCCCAATTGCACCGAGGGTCATTTATCATGGCGGGGAGACGCCGTGAGGCCACTTGAAAGATCCCACGCCAGATTGGATTGGCCGCCTGGGGATGTGCATGAAAACAAGCGAATGTCGGCGGTTCAAGAGTGCCACGGCCGGCACGGATTCACAAACATGAAGGGATTGGGCAAAATTGTCTTTTTGTTTTATAATTTCTTTGCGATGACGACATCCAGATTTCCTCGTAGACCATGGTTTTGCAAATATAGGCGGTATGAGCAAAGAGAGGCACAGAGATTGCCTGACTTCCTTCATCTAGTGGAGTCGGACAGCTTTGCCATTTGTCAGCTGAGTTTAAGCGAGCGTGAAAATAAGAAAAAAAAGTAAGAAATTTTAGTTGGCCTGACTTTGGACTGTCCACACACACATACAGCATCTTTCCGACCATATAAGAATCCTGTTGGGGTGGTCGCCCCAGTTGGAGGTCTCTAATGTATACAGAATTATGTGAAAGCAAAACGTCATAATATGCACTAGGGTCACATTTACGTGCGTGCAAAGTTTTGCTTGATAATATTCACTTTGAGGGATCGCTCGGGCCGCGTCCGCATTACGGGTAAGAATATTGACACCGCAATTTGGGTGCGATCCAGGGCAACCCCACAAAGTGAAAATATTCAAACCAACCTTTGCATATACGTTCATATACCCCTAAAGCACTTTTTGATACCCTCTGTGTTTTAGCACACGTGCGAGGGCTACAGTAGCTGATGATGGGGTCGCGCTTTCAGAGAAAAGTATACAGCCATTTTCGACCTTTGTGCCTTGTTCATGCATGTGCTGAGGTGAAATAGTAAAAATAACTGAACTATGTTTAAAAGGATTACTGGATTGATGTGTGCATAACTAAAAAATTTTATTTGTCACTCTTTTTTGTATTGAACAATGCTAAGTACAAACTTAATTACTATAATCTAATGGCAAACTAAAACGCTCTTTAAAAAGTCAAATTTTGTATACAGCCATTTTCAACCTTTCCCTATCCAAGTTTTGCCAGGATGTTCAAAATGTTCGTTCAAGATTCAAGAATTGTCAGATGTCCGCGTTTCAGCATATGAAAGTCAAAGGTTCGGGCTATTTCGTGAATCTCCGATTATTTCGGCCGTAACCAACCTGAGCACCCCGCCTCTTGGTCCTATTGACGTTGTCCATAATGGCGTCAGTCTCATCCACGATTTCGGCCTGAAAAGGTGCATTAGTGTCATCCGTTAAAAAACCCTCACCTGTAGAATCTCTTCCACAATGTCTTCTAGCGTGACCACTCCCACCAGGTCGTAGGTTGGGTCTCTATCGTTGTGGTCGGTGATCCGCTGCACCATCGCCAGATGGTAGTCTCCCTTTTTGAATTCCTCCAACATCACCCTCAGGGGAGTGTCCTCCATGATGAATCTCAGGGGGTGTTGGTGGTAGTTGCAGACCGTTTGGATCGTAAAGTTGTCATCCGGATCCAGCAGAGCGAGATCTTTCACGAACAATAGCGACACAACGGTATTACGGTCGCCTAAAGCAGAAATTTGAGCGGTTTTAAGAGAAACTGACCGGAGTAGACGGGGATTCGGGTGTAGCCCATTCGGAGGATCTCGGCCACAGTCTTAGTGTTCAAAACGGTGGTGTAGGGGAGCATGAAAACGTCCTAAAATGTGAATTTTATATAAGAAAAGAGGAAAAACTGACGTCGATACGGGTCATGACATCGGAGACGGTCTTGTCGCTAATCTCCATGGCACCAACGGCGATTTTCAGCTCTTCCTGAAATAGACAAATAAAGAGAGAGAGAGAGAGAATGTGTGCGTGACTAATTGAGAGAGAAAAAGAGAGGGAAGGGAGGGAGGAAAGACATAAAGGCGCGGTTCTCACGAACCGGGCCATAGTTCTAAAATAGGCCCGCCCGCGGGCCGGGCCGAGAATTAAAATTTTGATTTTCATAAACGGGCCGGGTGGGCCGCCCAAAAAAATCTCTCAGCCCGGCCCGTCATTTGAGAGCGCCGCATACAGAGAGAGAGAGAGAGAGAGAGAGAGAGAGAGAGAGAGAGAGAATGAGTGAGGGAGGCAGAAAAGGAGGGAGGGATGAAAAGAGAGAATGTGTGAGTGAGTAAGGGCAGGGTTCTCAAATGACGGGCCGGCCCGCCGGGCCGAGGGATTTATTGGGACGGCCCGGGTATGAAAATTTAAATTTTTATATAAATCGGTACAATAATTTTTTAAACTTTATAATGTTTGTTACTAACATAGAAGTGAATATTAGTAGTACAAAAAAGAAAGTCACCGACCGGGACCAAACCCTGGTCGCGTGGGTGGCAATCATACCTGGACACGGTACGGAGTGGGTTCAAAAAAGTAAGGTCCCGCAAGGGTAGAAGGGCCCCAGAAATCAAGAACGCCTATTTTTACAAGGCCCCCAAAATAAGTAACCCTCGGAAATTAAGGTCCCGCAAGCACCACGTGTCCAGGTATGGTGGCAATCTGCCTGGGTGGTCCAAGGTAAACGGGCCGGGCAGGCCAGGATTTTCCAACTGGCCCGGCCCGTGAGAAGTGAGGCATAGATAAGGAAAGGGTTGAAAGAGGTGAGCCAAAGAGAGAGAAAGAGGGTTAAAGAGCTTCCTCACCTGCAATCCCTCAGAACTGGACATTTTAATGAGCTCCATGAGGCGTTTCCTGTCGTACGACTGAACCTCCTCTCCCAAAATGCAGTCCAATAGCTGAAATTCCATATTTCGATTTAAACAAACCACCAAATTACCTTAGAAATGGGCCAGGCGATGGGGAAAGTGAGGATCATGAAGAAGCGAGTGACCCAGATCGTCTTCGCTCCGACGGCCAATCCCTTCCTAAAAAAAACGAAATATATTAAGAAAATGAGAGATTCCTCACTTGACACATAGACTTTGGGGGAAAATTTCACCAAACACGACGATTCCAGCGGAAGCTCCGATGAGAGCCACGTAGCCGGAGGTCATGTCGTCGAGGAGAATGGAGATACCCGAATTGACGAGGACATTACCTGGAAGACGGGGATAACGAGTGGTTTTTACAAGAATTTACCTATGAGCAAGGAGCAGAGAAGGAGATTTCCTCGTTGACGGACAGGCAGAATGGCTTCGGCATAACGACGCTCCGTTTTTGACCCTGTAATTAGAAAATAACCATAATAGACATTAATTGGTTAAAAATTGAACTTTAGGTGTATTTATTTTAATATAGGACCCCATTCATTCATAACTAGCTTCGGCGTTTAGTCGCCCACAACCCTCTGTTGAAAACCGTTGAAAGTAGTAAACCAGGTTCAATTAAAAACGGGAGTAAATCAAACACTGGAGCTCGAAGAAACAGTCATAACTCTCTCGAAGTATACATTGTTTATTAAAAACAAGTAAATGCGAATATTTCTATCAAAAAACTAAACTTTGGTGTACATTTAGAGAAATAATATGCTGAAGAATGAAGCATAGACACCACTGCTTCGGAAACTACAGCTTTTCAACTGTCCGAACACAGCATGCTTTGAATGTTCCTTCATTAGCTTGTAAATTTTGTTTGGCCGAAAACTGGTGTCACAAAATACATCAGTACATGTGTATATACAAAAAGAGTTCCAAAACTGACATAGGTCAGCCCATACCTCGGGACATACCTTGGGAACCAAATGAACGGGGTTTCAAGAGTGAGGGGGGTTAGTCTAGTATTTCATAGAAAATTGAGGGGTAACCTTTTTTTCTTCACAAGAAGTGAGGGGGGTATTCCGTTTCTCAGCCAAAAAGTGAGGGGGGTAACCCAGTTTTTCCGTCAAAAAGTGATGGGGGTCCCTCCGTTACCGGCCTCTCCCAAGGTATGCCTCGGGAGTGTATATCGGTGTGTCCCTAAGGGTGGGGGTAGGCCGGCTAGGGGATATTTTTCTTTTATCGGATTAAAAGTTCCCTAGAAGTCCCAAAGTTAAGAGTGGTGATCCAATTTTAAGGCCTAAACGTTAAGGGTGGGTCATACATGGGCGCAGCTCCGTCGCTTGGGTCGTGGCGAGACCCCCTATAACAATAGTTTATGGGGTAACCTAGCGATATCCCCTCGCATATACAATTCTTATTTCCGAGACCCCGGGCCGTCAAAGTCGGGCTCACGCCCATGTATGGGGTGGGTAGGTCAATTGTCAGACACTTCCGGGGTACGGGGCAGACATAAATAAATGTAGGTACAGCCTCGGGTGGCCTCCCAAGTCCATGTGAATAGACGTAGGAATTGAAGATGAGTTGAGGTTTTGTGCGCTATTGTGGAAAAAACGACTTCCGAATGGTACCATATTTTCCAACTCAAGCGCACAGATACGAATACTTGGAAAGTTACGTATAGCTGTCGCCAAAATGAAATCATATGCTAATTGCGGAAATGTGCAAAGCATGCTCTGTCGTCTAGTGATTAGACTACGAAGTTCGATGTCAACAGAGGATCACTAGGACATTCTAATTTTGTTAGCATGATTTCAATTTGGCGACAGCTATATGGAATTAACATCATTAGCACCGAAAAATTTGAAAAAAAAAATTTAAAAAATTCAGGCGTAAATGAGTAGGAATAGCCTGGTATTTATCTTCCGTGAAGTTCCGTCAAATTAGGTACCGTCAGTTCCGTGGGCAAGCTCCGTCAACCTTCCCTGACACTTCGTTCACTCTTCTTTCGCTAGGCGGTCATGTGTGTCCCGAAACTCCGGGACAGAACATACCAAGAAGGACCGCCGACCCCATCGCCGCAAGCGTCTTCGTTGCCCGCGGCTACTCCGAAGGTAGGATCAACGCAGTCCGCCACCCCGAAGCCGGCCAGCACACAGCAGACGTCGACGATGTCGAAGATCGTCTCTAGACAGTCGTCGGTTATGAAGAAAGGTGGGAAACTGTCTCATTCTGTAGCAAAAAAGAACTTCAGCTCCATCAACTGTTTCAAAGCCCAATACGTCCGGGGTCCGGCCGCGTTCGCGCAAATCGAAAAAGTCGGTAAAGGAGAAGAAGAGCTCGCAAATCTCAAAGAAGTCGGTCAAAGACGTCCATCCGCCTTCGTCAATGGTGATTCCCACCAAACCGCCCCCAAAGCCCCTTCAAAACGAGGCGAAAATGAAGGTTTCTCGAGTTGTGGAGCAGAAGAAACGGGCGAAGTCGGCGGAAAAACCTCCTCTGAGGGGATATTCGGCCGAGTTGTCTTGCAAGTCCCTCACGTGGGTCTTGAAGGGAAAGAGTAAATCAGGGAGTGTTCAGGGTGTCTACTACGGACTTTACTGTGGACTCTGAAATGCAAGAAAACGCACAGGCGGCCCTCACGAAAGCGGATCTGAAAGCGATGGCGAAGGACAGCTACTTTGGCGATCTGGATAGCGAGGAAGAAGACGAAAATGTGAGAGATCCAAGGTTTTAAGCAGAATTTTGCATGCAGGACACACTGGCCTTTGTCAAATTCGAAGTCCTCGGGATGGTTCTACCGCCGCTTGCCACAACGTATGAGAAATCCATCGACCAAGGCGAGAAAGACAAGGACAACGCGGAGAAGAAGGAGGCGTAGGGAGGGCGGAAAAACGATAAAGTGACTTTTCTACCAAAATATTAGAAAAAGTAAAGATTCACAGAAAGAGCTGTTATGGATTTTGCATGTTGTTTGTACACAGTTTGTACATGTTGTTTCATGATGTTTGTTTTCTTTTCCTGATACTATTGGGGCTATATTTTGAGAGCAATATTTTTTCTACGCATATTAGTGGTTTAAGCTACTTTAGACAACGTATCAATGTTTTGATGTTGTTTTTTTGAGTTTTAGGAGGTAGATATGATACTCAGGCTGGTAAGCAGCACAAGCCCCTTCTATTCTGAAAAAAAAATCGTGTATGGTTGGCAAAATATAGTTAAACAAAAAAATTATATAAATGAAGTTTTGAAGTCGGGGGAGGGTACGAAAGGTACCTCACACATTGGGCTGATGGAAATAGAGCAGGGCTGGCCGAACATCGGGCTCGGCCCGGCCCAGCCCGGGCCAGGCCGAGAAAATTTGGCTGGCCGGGATATATTATTGTTTTTATAACCGTTTCATCACATTATTACTATTTTATATTTTTGTAAGCTATTTTACCGCATGATTGCCGACATTGTTTCAATATAAAAATAACAAATCACAGTAAAAATTTTTTTTTGGACTTTTCTCGAAAATATTCTCGGCCCAGCCTGAAATTTTACCATGCTTGGTCGCCGACAGGGGTGGGCCATAAGTTTGTAGTTCGGTTCTACTGCACCCCCCTCTTGGTATAATTTTAACAAGTTAACGAATATCGACTGATTTTCAAGCAAAATCGATAGATTTCGAGGTATCGATCGATGTTTTGGGCCGCCGGCACCCCCCTCTTGATACAAAAAGTTTCTAATTACAAACTATGGCTGGTCCCTGGTCGCCGATACCCAAGTGTCGCATTATCTTTCCGTGATAGGGGGCATTTTTCGACCTCCCCCCTATTAGCAATGTTCATTTAGCCCTTCACAGTTTCTTTGTATCGTACCTGATTTCTGAATGAGCATAAGTTCCTGAGGAGTGAGCGACATGAGGCCGAGGTTGAGACCCGAGAAGAGACCAGAGAGGACCAGGAGGAACGTCACAATGGCAATCTGCAACAAAAAATGTCTCTTTTTCAAATGATAATTGAAATACCTGAAGATAGAGAGGGAAATAGTAGACCCGGGCTGGGACATCGGTGGAAATCCAGGTACGGCTATCAGAGACTTCTATGAAGTTCTTCTGACGACGGCGTTGGATGCAGATGTGGTAGGATCCGCCCTTTGCAGCACTGAAACCAACCGAAATAGCGATAAACAGTCATGGGCCAAAAGTTTGCGCTGTAACCTGAACGCACCCCCTTTTGTAATAAACGTGGTACTTCGTGGGTGGTCTACCGTAATTAGTACCAGCCGGGTGTCAATAGGGACTGAAATGACGTCATTATGACCCTTAACGCACCCTCCCTTTGTAATAAAAGTTTGAAAAAGCAAGGTGTAGCCCATGGCTGGCGATAAAATCGGGAAAATGAAGCTAACCTGGGGAAACTGACGGTGACGACCATGCGTTTGTCAGTTTGAATGACAAATTCCGTTTGTTCGAAGATCATGGAACTGTCGGCAGCCGAGCAATTGACGTTGGGGGATAAGGTAGGAATGAAAGAAACCTAAATAGGTAATTTTAAAAAAAGAAAAGAAAGGGACGAACCGCATTGAGTTCGTCGAGCCAGAAGCCGAAAAGAACCACACGGACCACCTCATCCGGCCGCACCATGCTAATACCTCTCGAACTGGAAAATGGAGCAAAATTATCATTTGAGAAGGGAAACTAACGTGTAGCCGAGGAAAGGGGTCTCCCCCGTCGTAGAATCCAACGGTTCTATCCTACATCCTGACACGTGTGGTTCTTTGTCTACTTCGCGGTAGTCGACCCGTCGAACTGGGACGTCCGCCTCCGCCGCAGCCTGAAAAAAAAATAGTTCGGGGTTCTCACGGGCCGGGACATTTGGAAAATTTTGGGCGGCCCGGGTTGGCCCGTTTACTCTGGACCACCCAGCCACATTGCCGCCCACACGACCAGAATTCGATCCCGGACGGTGGCATTCTTTTTGTACTACTAATATTGACTAATATGTTAGTAACAAACACTATTAAGTTATTTAAAACAGTTTGAAAAATTATTGTACCGATTTATACAAAATTAAAATTCTGACTATCATAAACGGGCTGACCGGGCCGCCCAAAAAAAAATCTCTCGGCCCGCCCTGTAGAGAGTTTTGCATCAAGAAAACGCAGACATTCGGAATCCTTTGATCGAAAAATTGAGCTAATTTCATTCTAAAGGTCCGCCAAATTTCCTTTTTGAATCACGAATGGGGTATGAGAAGGGCACATAAGTGACTCATATGAGCAACGGTTTTTCCGGATCAACCCAGATAATGTGGTAATTTCGAAACAAAAAATAAATAAACTGTCTAGATCATTTGCTACAACTTTTAAATGCTTCCACGAGCCAGGTCTGTTGATAAATTTTTGACGACCCGTTCACCCTGGAGCCAAACACACGACAGGTGTTCCTTCCCGGTTTATGAACTGCTTTTTTGTGCTGGTAATTGAATTATTAAACTAATACATTGCTGAATAATTTAAATTAGTTTATAATATTATATCGATTAATAGGAGATTTCCAATTCATAAATGGGGCGACCCAAAGAACCCGATGATCATACCCGACCCACGCCTTGAGAACCCCTCTTTAGCCGACGAAGGCGAACTCTGACGTTGCGGTTTGGGCACTGGTTGATCTTGGATGGAAGAGTCCGTGATAACCAGAGTATAGCTCCGAATAACAAAAAAAATCGGTAGATTTTTTTTAGCATGTTTATCCAATTATCGAGTGATAATCACTTCTTTCTTGAAAAATTACATGATATACCCCTGTTCGATTATAATTCCGTGAGAATATTTCGAACTCGGCCATGCTGTTGACACTACCAGAGCCCTCAAGTGCATCTCCAGGACAGGCGAACCCTAGTCTCGGAAAGCTTGTGAGTTTTGCTCCGGTAGTGAAAGTGGTTCGTCTGCAGTTGTTATCTCCACTGATAACAGCACGTTCCTTTGCCATAAATCAATCTGACCCCTAAAAATGACAGGACCTAGCTTACGTGTGTTCTTGACAAGGGGTGGGCTATTGTTTGCAATTAGAAACTCAGCAAGGGGTTCAAAATCGATCGATTTTACATAAAATTCAGTCGATTTTCAAATTATATCGAGGTGGAATCGAGCTACGAACTTCTCAGCCAACCCCTGTTCCTTCCACCCGGCGGGCCCTAATAATCGCCCCAGGCGGCGCCATTGTCAACTTCGAACGTCCTTTTTGACGAGGCGACACCTCTATTGATTCCCCATTTTGTGTGTGCATTCCCACACGCAAAAAGGGCCCGAAAATGAGCTGAAAGGTGAATGCCGTCATCAGGACAGACTGATTGAACGCGCCGTGTCCCTGGGAAAACTTGTGCCCCTGTCATATTCTTTCAAAGACAAGAGATTCTCTTGTCGCCGATCCGCAGGGCAAACAGATACCCTGGTCGGATGAATTTCCCCGACACAAAGTAGCCACTGCTCAAACACATGACGGTTGAACGAGTGACTTTTTCGGAAGAACGAGCAAAGTTCAACGACAGATAGGTTATCTCAGTTTTCTGGAGGAAGGCCTGTTGGCAAACAAAGCCTGATTTGCAGAGATGGCGCAATAGCTCATCGAAGATACGTGAGCAGTTCTCTCCGGGGAGATAAGGCACATACGTAAATTCCGGATTAGTTCAACTGAACGACTCGAACACCTTTAAAGAACCACTACTGCGTGTAATTTTCGAAATATGGCAATGTCTCGAAAAAAAAGCTGAACTAGCAGCGTTTAGGGGTTCCATCCGTAGGTACCACAAACATGGCTGGGCAAGGAGCGCTTGGTGCGATGCTTAAACCGCCTCAAATGGTGATCCCCTTTCCGTTTTGTTGCTATTTTCAATCAAACGCCGAACCACAAATGATACCCCTGTAACCACGAGATCCAGCTTTTGTGACGGCTTGGGGTAAAACACAAGTTACATAGCTACCGCAGTGCCTCCAGATATGATAATTACCGTAATCCAACTAGATGCCAGTGACACGGTAAACCGAGAAAGAGGGCTTTGACGCAAGAAGTGGCAAAAAGTTGGGAATTCCTTCGCGCTAGTTCTTCGGCTGTTGCGACAAACTTTAAACTACCAGTGAGCTTGCAAGGGGCTGCAGCGATTTGAAAAACCCCATTGTGCGAAATTTGAGGCAATCGGGGGCTTTTGGAAAGATATGAAATATCGGAAGGCGCTATTGCCGTAGTTATCAAAAGAAAAAAAAACGCCGAAATTTCGAGTGAATTTTGGAAGAAGGAGGTAAAAAATTTCAAAAAGGAAAAACTTTAAGATTTATACTGCACCATTACCATTTTCAATTTTCAACAATTTGCCCGCCGATAGTGAATTTCAAGTCCAATAATCCAAATTTACGCAACCACTATTCGCTGAGAAAAGGAATTTCGACAAAATACCGTGCCATTTCTGTGGATAAACGCGCTCCATTGCTAAAACATCTGACACGCGGCCAATGTTGTTTTCAACAAACGGACGACTGTTTTCCTCGACAGTTTATGAAATTTACGTATTTTACGTTAAATTTTTCATGTTTTACCTGGCAAAACTGTCATTATTAAAATGAAATATTGACGCCCATATGGCGGAAATTACCCTAGCCCACCCACGAGGTCCCGCTTTTTATGGTTTATGCCCTTTGCGTGCAGACAGCCGATAGGGGAAATCTCCACATCCCATTATTATGTTCTACGTGCAACGTGCAGACCCATTAAGGTACGGAAAAACGAGCCTGGGCTTCCATTTTTGCCATTGTCACGAATTCGGATAATTGTTTCGCATGGAGGGTGGTAATTTCTCACGAAACTGATTGCATTCCAATTTTGTTTAATTTGAAAAACGAAAAAATGGAAAAACAAAAACAATTTTGCTGCCAAAACTACTCGCTTAAATCGTGTCAATTTTTCGATATCGTTCTTAGTACTTTGCCCGGTGAACATAATACTTCTAGTCTTTGCCAACTCTACTTCGGACGATTTGGCGGCGTACACGCTCTGAGTATCTTATATGGCACGCTTTACTCTAGGAACAACATCAAAACATTGGCACGTTGTTCCCAAGTTGTTTTGGCACGAACTATAGACGATTTGTGCAACCAAATCACCCAAAGTAGCTTTGAATAGCTGTATGGAGACCCTTGTTTCTGCCACTTTCCACCAGCCGTGGGGTGCCAAAGTACGTGTCCACCTGTCAGCCGGCGTCAACAGGCCTTGTTTTGGTCAACATAAGTACGCTGTACAGTGTGACACGTGACTGTCACGAACAGTTTTTCTGCCAGTTGCCGGCAAAACCTTTGGCGAAATGGGTCTTGGCACGAATGACGTCATAAGAGCTGATCCCGTTGACCCAGCTGTCTGGTGCGAGACAGCCGGCTGGCTGACCTTTCGCGCCCACGTGAAACCCTCCCTCGCCCGGCCAACACAAACACCGTGGATCAATGCTATTTGTAAACAGCCTGACTCACACAGGTCGAATTGCCCGGGGCGTCATCTCAAACTGGCCACTGTCTGATTCGCCCTGATAAGATATCTGCGGCAACCGGTGCGAATATGATATGTGGAGTGTATATGGCACCATTAAATCACAAAAAAAGAACAAAAAGGATTGAGATCTTTAAAAAGAGTCAAATTATTTCACTTTTCGGGAAGGTAGTTAAGATATTTTACCGCCAAAATTGGTTCGATTCCACGGAAAATTCCATGGAATCCTGCCGTGCGGCACGTTAAAGGACTGTGAGCTCATGTGCGGAGGAAAAATCAGCCGCCAAAATTTCTAAAACGTCGAGGTTTCAGAAAATGACAATTAACATTTGCAGCTCTGAATATGAATGGAAATATAGAACAATAGATGATTTGGAAGCAAAAAAAATCGTCTAAACTATAGCCCAAAAAAAGTTGACATTTTCGTAAAAGGTCTAACTTGGCGGGAAAATTTTTATGGCTCCCCAGAAAGTTGCACTTTAAGAATAATAACAGGTTAAAAATCATAATTGAACAGATTTCTATGCCCAAACTAAGGCTAAAAAGCCAAAATACCGGAGTGTCACTTATGTTAGCCTGCGAGTACCATAGCTGGACCAGCAGGGTTGGGGGCTGGATGCGTAAGCCCCCCCCCCTTAATTTTTTGTTAGCATTTTCAACCAAACGCCGAATTACGTAGGTTTCCTCTAGCTATGGCGAGTACCACTGTGTGGAACTTCCGAGGGTCCGTCCGCGGAGGTATGTAAAAAAAACTGCTTGAAACTCGGACCATGAACTGGCAGTTCTTTAAATGTCCGTGCCGCCATCAGTTTTGCAAAATTGTTACATGCTTAGAGGCATGTCACAATGAATTTTAAGGGAACGTCGCCTTGGGAACGTTCCATAGAACCCGTAAAGACACGTACTTATAAGATAATATTAACAAAAGTCTATTAGAAAGGATTTAAGCCAAATTAGGTATCGCACTATTGTGAAAAGGGTCAATGCTAAGAAACCGGATAAAAAACGAGTCAACAGCCAAATTTCTATCGACTAAGTCAATTAAAATGGCAATTAACAACATTTTCTCACCAAATTACCAAAAATTACTTCAAAAAATAGATAGTTTAACCCTCCCATTCCAATTATACCAACCTGGCCGGGCGTTGATTGAGCGGTTGAGACTGCTCCGTTGTGCGCGCCTAATAGTGCCGTCGAAAGTATAACATTCAGACTAAAACAACCTAATTTATTCACATAAAGTGGGAAACTAACCAGAAATTGGATAAACTGAGGCGCATTCCACGCGAACCAAGCACCGATTCGGATTGGAGCTGGTCTCCGGAGGTTTCTAGAAGCTTATTTATCAATAATGCTTTGTAATTATTAATAATAGTTGTAAAACTAAGATTAAGATAAGACTAAAAGGACAAAAAGCGAGGAAATGGGGTTGAATACACACGAGGGCGAGCAAACATTTAGAAAAAGCGACAGCCGGCTGGTGGGAAAGCGCAGGCAATTGTGGGTGGAGTCGGGGTTCCCCTGCAGCTTCACGCACGCTGATTACTAAACGCAGGACAACCCAGCTTGCTCTATGAAAAAATGGAGCACCCGGTTCCAAATTGGTGTTTTTATGTTTTTTTTGTGGCTAAGATGTTTTGAGATAACCAATTAGTTAATTATAACACTAAAACAGCGAAAGATGTTTATTTTCCTAGAAAATATCGACTTTCAAGTTCTTAAAGGTTTGAGCTATGAAAAAGGCTAAAAAGGCTAAAAGTTGTGAAAGAGTGATCATTCTTAGTAGCAAGCTGTAAAACATACTTGAAATCTGGATCACGGTAACAGTAGCCGGTTAAAGCACATGACTGATAAGAAATGGGTGGTGATTTCGTGCCTTTCCCAAGACTTGTGTTTTAAAAGGTTCTTTTTTTATCGAAAAAATGAGCTATTTTTAATTCTACCGTAGTAGTAAGTGCATATTTGATCGAATGAGGCTAAATGAGTTTCCCACCCCCAAAAAAAAGAGCCAAGGGCAAGTGACGCGGCCGTCTGCGGCCCGTCTCATCGCCGCGAGGACGTTCTGAGTCACCTCTTTTTGCGACGACGGCGTTCGCCAAGGACAAAAGAACGTTCAAATTTCGAATATAGAGGTCGGATAGTGGAAAAAAAGAAACTTTTCAATTAAATATCGGAGTCGAAGATTGACACAGGGAGGGAGACCCCACACAGATTAGTGATTATGAGGGGAGGCGAGACGTAAATCCGTCCTTGCTCAACAAATTATGGAGAAGCATCAAAAAACGAAAGAAAAATACGTATTTAAAGGCAAATAAAGGAAAAAAGCGGTAGTTTTCAACAAATAAGGCATTTAGAGCTTACGGCGCAGCAATAGCTAATGCCACGCGTAATCCCAGGCACTTCATCAATGCTGTGATGTAGAATAGTAAAATCTCTTTTCTGCAGAAAGAAATCTTCACAAACGGGCTAGCCCGAGGAAACAAGAAAAAACTCCGATGCGAAAAATGTGAAGAATGTGTTCCATTTTAAGCCGGTTTACAGAAAAGGTGCTTGCTTGTACCACTTTTTGACTGTTTTCCATGGGGAAGAAGTGTACATATTGATTTCTAGCGATTTTCTGTGTTGTAGAATAGTTTAATGGATTTCTCCGTCATCTATCTTATCATCTTCTGGCCATCTTGTGCGCCGTAACATAACAATTTTTCTGTATGACAATCTTACGAACAGTCATGGGGGATCATAATTCTGTAAACCGCAGTGATTTCGATCTATTTGGTGAAATAAAAAGAGAGATTTACAAGAAGATATACAGAGTTACAGAGACAGAGACAGAGACTCAAATAGAATGATGTACTTAACTCGGATGCCCCTCCGTAAACGTGTAATTCGTTACTTGAAGGTTCGGTGTACTCCCTGGAGATCCAAAGTGCGTGGTTAGAAATGCGTGCGAAAGGCCATATCCGGGCAACGGGGCCGGAGATGTGCATAAAAGGGGCGATTGGTGCAAAAACAGAATCAACTATTCGTAGATGATTGCATGAACAATGGTGGATGATCCTTGTTCGGGATCTACAAAAGTTGTGCTACCTTGTTTTTTTCAGCGTCAACTCTCTTCCTCTCTCTCTCTCTTTCGATGTTCCTGAATGATCTGCAGTGAACACTTGTGGGGAAGAAAGATAATTTATTTGTAAGACCACTTTTCACCCGTCATCTTACCACTTGCTGACAGAAAACAGCTTGCATGTCTAAATGCATTTCAGGCACTAAGAAGCCGTCTTATTTCCAAGCAAGACGGGCATGGAGCAACGTTTTAATTCTTAAATAACAATACTAACTTATTCTGAATTTATTACACTGTAGACCCAGTTCTGTTGTTAGATGGGGCTGTGGAAACAAAAACGGATTGCGACTGTTGAGTTTTTGAGAAACAGAAGCGAAGAAAACGTGTTGAAAATGCGACCACGACAATTCTGAAAGTTAGGTGAGTGTGTGAGTGTGTGTGTCTAAACAAAACCTCACCCTTGTAGAAGGTTAGTTCCAATCCAAACAGTATTAATTAAATTAAAACTGGCCCAGAAGTGCAAACTTCGAGGACCAATAACATAGGTACAAACCACATCCACCACAGACAAAATCTGCTCAAGAACGTTCTAAAAGACAACTTTTCAATACAAAGTTATTAACCTGTGTAAAAACAATGTTGTTCCTCTTCATTCTTCTCTTCGACTCATTTGTTCGGATAATCTTGTTCATTTTCTAAACGAAAGTAAAGATATTTGAAAAATGAAAATAGGCTAACCAGATTATGGACGATCTTTGAAAAAGTACATAAATCTAGGAAGATTGTGATAGAAACAATAGAATAAACGGAGTAGAGGGTCACTTTCAAAGCAGTTGCGTCGATATTGTCGTAAGTCCAGATAAGACGATCGTAAGAGAAAGTGAAGTGGTCCATTCCGGGGACTGTTAGGAGTACGATCAACCAAGCGACACATAAAGAGACGACTGCACAGACCATAAACTAAAAGAAAAAGGTTAATAAATACACTTTTCTTTATTTGTGGTAAATTTGTCGGTTTCATTCGCCTGATTCAGACAAAAATTCCCCTTCCCTTTTTGAAACGAAAAATTTCTGCGAAATTATCAATTGAACAGTGTGCCAACCTGGCATCTCTGGATTTCCCCCGCTCTCTCATTTTTCTCGGGGGTGGATCCGTGCACTTTTTGCATCGCTCGACCGTGTAACCGTGCACCTGTTGCATTCCAAGTCATTTAAAAGGGATATGTTTCTGAATCACCGAAACAACACATACTTCAGAGAAGTTAATATGGAAAGAGAAATGAAAAATCATTTATAAGAGAGAGAGAGAGAGAGAGAGAGAGAGAGAGAGAGAGAATGATAGGAGTACAACGTGGACAGTGTTAAACAACTGATTTTAACACAAAACGGTCAGTGCCAAAACCCCTTTAAAGGGACCGTCAGGGACCTTTTGCAACTTTGGCTCATGTGAAAGATTAAAAAAATCAGCTGATCAAAAATCTCTATACAACATAGGGTCAAAAATTCTAGGTTTTTGAGATATCTGGCTTCAAAGTGCCCAAAACCGGCCGACCGTCTGCAGATTCTGCGGATGATCGCAACGCCTGCATGCACGATGTTTACAAGCATGTTAAATTTCGAAGTTGGCATTTTAATAGCAAGAGATTACGCGGAAAATGAGGAGTGTTCCAGACAATTTAGCATATATAATTAAAATATTTTTCGACCGTACCCGATGAAAATGGAAATGAAAAGGTCCTTGACGGTCCCTTTAAGCTGAGTTCATAAATTGACCGAAGTGGCCGAGAAAGTACTACATTTCTGAAAAACGCCGTGCTGCAGTTTTCCGAATGGCCCTATTATTCGAATTACCCTTTTTTACATCAAAATAGTGGGCTACAAAAGGGGCGTGGCCGCTTTTTGACCGAAGTATGCTTGGCTAGGAGTACAGCTATTGATACAATGCAAACTAACGATGGAAGTTTTGACGTTGAAAATCCTTGTATAATTGGAATTGAAGTAAACGCCAATAAAACGATTAACGGAGGAGCAGAGAAGGCAGAGATTGGCTCCGTTGTAACAGCAGCAACCGGCGTAAACGGCGATAACTCCATTCAGAGAATTATTACCCCAGACAAATATATTGCCCCTGAAATTGAATTAAACAATAGTCTAGTTGTTGTAAACAACGAAGATGTTTTGGTTTTTCTTCCTCAAAACTTTTAAAGGGACCATCAGGGACCTTTTTTCTACAATTAAAACCAACGTCAGAATACAAGAGTACGACTTTATCAGTTACTTTTCTTTTTGTCAGCAAAACCATTTCCCCGAGAGTGGAACCGAACCTGGGACCGTTTGGTTACCAACTACAGGCGCTAACAAGTAGGCTATGAGATCGCTGGAAGTCCACCGCCGCGTGGTCCTTATCCCCCGCGGCTTTCACCCTGGACAGCGGGCAAATGGTGTGAAAAAACGTAAGCTGGAGACCGTTGGAAAAAATTAATTTTGAGTTTTGATTTGAAATTACGGCTTTTTAAGAAAAAGGAGTTGAAAATGATAAGTAGATAATTGATCAACTAAATTAAATTAATTAATTAAAATAAACTTTAAAAAGGACCCTGATGGTCCCTTTAATAACGGAAAAGGCTTATAAGTGTTTTTGAGTAAACAAAGTATTAGCGCACAACTTTTAAAAATCGGAGGATACTAAAGTTTTCAAAAACTCGTTTCAAAAAGGTTGACCCCGCGCCGAACGGGATGTGCGACTTCTGCGCATCCGCTTTTTTCTATAATCCGGCCGTTTACTGATGTTATAAATGCAAAAATATGTTTTAAAAATATATTGGGTGGATGGAAACTGAAACGAACAAAAAATTGGCGCATATGTCCACTCGGCGCGGGGTCAACCATTTTCAAACGCGATTTTGAAAACTTTAGTATTCTCCGATTTTTAAGGTGTTAAAAAAGTTGTGTGTTGATGCTATATTCATTTAAAACACTAATTAGTCTTTTCCCGTTTCGAAAGTTTTTGAGAAGAAACCGAGTATTTTAAAAATCGACAGTCCACAATTTTTGGGGTGCCGTGTTACGGTAGTCACCTACCGTAACCCGGAACCCAAAAGTTTTCCGAAATTCAGTTTTTTTTTCTATTTCACTCGCCTGCTCGAGTTTTACAGAGACGGCGTATTTTAAGAATTAAAAAATGCAAACTCACCAGAAAATAATAGGAACACACCAAACAAAGAAAATTATCCCAATATTCAACAGAAAAATAGACTTAGCTGTGGAAAATACCACCCAAGGGGTGAGTTTCGTTTTGGACAAATAGAAATTTGCTATGATTGCACTGTGAATTGTTGTTGCAAGTAGGGATAGCTAAATATAAAAGTTTACAAAACAAATAAAAAGCGAAACAAACCACCAGGATGATAATTCCAGCCTCCAGGCGAGGGAGTTGCATACTCACTCAGGGAAATCTCGGGGAAATCTCATTTCCCTGCCATTCGAAGTACTTCATTGGTTGGCTTTTGCAGTTGCTGGGGGTAATAAAAGGTACAATTGCGAGAGAATGAGTGTTCTATAGAGGCACTTGGGGAAAGGTTACACCTGCTCGTTTTTGCAAATGAACGACAAACATTCTTCGAGCGGCGAAAGTTCAAAGTAACTAATGAGTTCTGAGATCTTGGGATTTAAGACGCAGTATGTACTATACTCAAACAGGCTGTCTTCAGAAAACCTTGCATGAAAACCTAAAAAGGCTCGAAAATGGTCTAGAATCTTTTTTTTCTGACCATAAAAAGTATATAACTTATAGCCATCGCCACACGGAAATCGGCGAGAAAAAGCTGCTTTTTTTCTGCGTCTTCGCTTTTTGCACGCTTTTTTCGCCTGCGTATCGCACGAATGCTGCAGTAAGGCTTTGTTGGCAGGATTCCAATTTGACGACAGCTATATATTCTTTTTAACTGATAACTTTTCGTCATTCAACTTGGATCGCCCAAGTATTTTATTTCAACTCATTTTCAATCTGAATCATTAAAATTTGAAAAGCACAGTCGTTTTGACCAGATCTTGACGTTAAGAACACCGTGATTGGTTTTTTGGCATTCAGTGCCGAGTACCAATTGTAAACGTGAGAATTCAAAAACTACACTAAATAAAAAGTTTTAAGTGCAAAAAAATCTTTCGATCGAGCCCTACCTGGTCTTCGTACGTTGTCTGTGAGCTGAGATATGAAAAGTTCACAAATTATCGATTTTTTGGTGGGCGGGGCAAAACAAATTTCGATACCCATTTTTCATAAACTGTCGGAAAGGTGCAATTAAAAAATTAACTGAATGACGTGATTTAGAAAAGTGATGTCCGCAGTGTTGTCCTAACAGTAACATTCACACTTTGCGCCTTGTGTGCGTGTGTGCGTGTGTGCGTGTGAGGGCGCGCCGGTGTGTATTCCTACGAACTCGTGCGTGCGTGCGTGTGTGCGTGAGGGCACGTGTGCGCGCGTGCGCGTATGTGTGTGTGCATATGGGCACTTATTTGGTCCTTTCACGGAAGCTCGTTACATTAGAATAACCGTCAATTCCAAACATAACTTAGCATGCGCTGTTTTGCATATTATCCTTAGCTCTCAGTCAGGCTCCTTCCACCTCATTCCCTTCCCTCGACTCACCATGGGCGGTTGGGTCCCCTCTTCCTCTCCTTGCTAACCATTTGTTTTCAGAGTCTCAAGTCTCCCAGAAGCCAAAGTCTCATGTCTCCAAGACGCGTCCGACTGACTCGAGTGCTTCTAAGAAGAGGCACAGTTCGAAGAAAAGTGCCAAGAGCTCGAGGACCAGCAGCAAAAGTGGCAGAAGGAGCCGCTCGAAGAAAGGCAGTCGCAGGAGCAGCAAGAAGAGCTCCAAGAGCTCCAAGAAGTCCGGCCGCAGCACGAACTCCCGCCGTTCCGGAAACCACTCTTCTTCCCTCTGCCGTTCTCGCGGATTAGAGCTGTGGAACAAGCTTCAGAAGGCTACAGAGTGAGTCTTCTGAAGCCTGAAAACCAATTCTTTAAGGGAGAAGACGAAGCATGCCCAGAACAAGAGAAAGACGGCTGGAATCATGCAGGCCGTGATGATCATCATGATCTTCCTCGCCCTTTGCTCCGTGTTCACCTTCACTCTCATCCCTTGGCTCAAAACTGGCGTTTTGGACGATATGTCCTACCACATCTATCAATGTTCCGCAGAGGTTTGTGAACTACCTCCTAAGGCCTTAACCCTTTCTTAAGATCATTCTCATTTTGACGGCCATCATGATGGTCGGCTCCCCTCGCGAGGCCTACTCGGACTTGCACACCTCCCTCGTCATCGCCGCTGGCTCCTGGAACTGCTTCATCATCTTCAGTGGATGGACCTCCACCTACCACTTCGTTGAGGACTGCACTCGTATCAACGGCGACGCCTACTGTCCCTTCGTCCAGGCGACTGTGCGCCACCACGTGTCTCTTATGAACCTGGTGTGTCTCGTCTGCCACGTCATCGCCCTTCTCCTCACCATCGGAGCCATCATTTTCACCAGCAGCAGTCGCAAAGCCTTTGCTGAGATCAGTGCGTTGTACAAGTCTCTGGAACAGGTACTGTAGACCCTAGGTCTCTAAGAAATCAAACGTTTAGGCGTTGAGGACTGAGCGTAAGATGAGCGAAAGGAGGAAAAAGGCTAGAAGGTCTCGTTCGAAGAGCAGTTCTAGGAGGAGCAGGTCGAAGAAGAGCACCCGATCGACGAAGAGCAAGAAGAGCAGCAAGTCGAAGCGCAGTGCGAAGAGCAGCAAGAAGAGGAGCCAGAAGAAGGGAAAGAAGGATCGTCTCCAGAAGGTCTAGACAGGGCCATTTTGTACTACGTGCCGATAAATGTTCATGGCCGTTCGTGCTTTGTTTGAATGTCGTTTTTTGAGGGTACTTTTCTAGATACTTTGTTTGTATAGCTTTCACCAAAAGTAGATCATTTGCTAATAGCGGAAACATGCCAGGCATGCTCTGTCGATGACGATTAGACTACGAATATCCATATCAACAGAGCTTGAATGGAATATTCTAATTTTACTCGCATGATTCCAATTTGGCGACAGTTATAGTTGGTAACATTATCTCAAGATGAATTAGAATGTTTCAGTCATGATCTGTTGATATGGATATTCGTAGTGTAATTGTCATCAACAGAACACGCTTTGCAACGTTTTGCGACAGTCGTCGCCACACGGAAATCTGCGAGAAAAAGCCGCTTTTTCTCTGCGTCTTCGCTTTTTTTGCACGCTTTTATCGTTTAAACGATACGCTATACCTTTTCCATGAGTTTAGATGTACTTCCAATATTGAATTTCAATACATGGTCTTGAAACAACGGATTCTTGACGGTTTCAAAAGACTGGTGAACAAGTATACTCAAATCCACCGATAATCATGCATTTGGCAATTTTAAAACTTTACGTTTTAGTTTTCTTTGAACAGTTCGTTGAACAGTTTTTAAACATTTGGTTTATCGAATGGTTTTTAAGTCAAAAAAGTTGATTGTGAAACGAGATATGAAAATTGGACCTTAACGATTCCTCAAGGACCCTAAGGTTTCCACAATCGAAAAGAGGTTTCTTTTACGACTTATTAGGTCCTAGCTAACTATAGTTGCCGCCAAACGGGTATAATTTTAATTTGTCCATTCATTCTCTGTTGAAATTACGATTTTATGCTAATATATCATCAACAGAGAATACTTGAACGAAATTGGCATGATGCCCGTTTGGCGTCAGCTATAATTTTCACCGTTTCAGCCAAATCTATTTTTACCAGGCCCGCCCTATTCCAAACGGCTCGAAAATTTAAAAAAAGGGACAATGCGTTTTAAAGGATTTCCGGCAAATGGTAGGGATCAGAGAAAACTTATAAAAGGCACATCTGGTTTTCGTTCTTTCATTCGGAATAGCCAGAAGATGAACATTCCGTTGAACATCTTCTTTGTACGTACTGTGAAACTCGTAGGTGACGTAACCGCGACAAAACATATGTTCAAACAACGACAAAACATTGTTTGTTGGTCAGTTTAAGATATTTCCTGGTTTCCTCGCAATTGACGAATAGCTTGTATACAGTGCGGGAAATAAGTATAGGTCCACTTCAAAATTTAGATTTTTTCAAATCTCGCTCAAAATCTTGATATGCCCTATATGTCATCGTTTTCCCCATGGTCGATTACCCTTTGCTGCAACAAACAAGAGGTTTTCATTTGCATATTCAAATTTTAGGCTAATTTTCGCGAAAAATGCAAAATTCAGGTGGGAAAAAAGTATAGGTCCACCCTAAAAAAAACTGAGCATTTTTTAAGACAGAAGAAAAATCAATAGTCAACAGGTCCTCCACGACGAAGGAGACACTCCGAGTGACGGCTGGGAAAGGAAAGAAAAAGTTTGCGACTCATCGAAGGCGTTATCTTAGCCCACTTTTGACTGAAAACCCTCTTCAGCTGATCGATAGTGAAAAAGTGCTTTTTCCTAGGGTTTCAGCTTCCCCATGACAATTCATTAGAAGTTTTGGGGTCTCATTGAGTTCCAAGAGTGTCTGTATTCTTATGAAAGTGATAACTTTGTTAGAAACATTCCGCTGAATACGACACACACCGTCACCGTTTGCAAAAACACGCGTATCAGGATACGGACAGAAATTTTTTGAGACCTCGAGACAGACATCATTGGAAAGCCCATGAAAAGTTGTCTTGGAAAATGTTTTTGTTGCTGTTCAGAAAAATATCCTATCTCAACAAACACGCGTTGAAAACAATAAAAATTGTTGTTTTTCTGCTATGAAAATCGGAATTTGCTAATTTTTCATTGGAATACAGTGAGAAAATTTGGTTTTCAATTAAAACAACAATTTTTATTGTTTTCAACGCGTGTTTGTTGAGATAGGATATTTTTCTGAACAGCAACAAAAACATTTTCCAAGACAACTTTTCATGGGCTTTCCAATGATGTCTGTCTCGAGGTCTCAAAAAATTTCTGTCCGTATCCTGATACGCGTGTTTTTGCAAACGGTGACGGTGTGTGTCGTATTCAGCGGAATGTTTCTAACAAAGTTATCACTTTCATAAGAATACAGACACTCTTGGAACTCAATGAGACCCCAAAACTTCTAATGAATTGTCATGGGGAAGCTGAAACCCTAGGAAAAAGCACTTTTTCACTATCGATCAGCTGAAGAGGGTTTTCAGTCAAAAGTGGGCTAAGATAACGCCTTCGATGAGTCGCAAACTTTTTCTTTCCTTTCCCAGCCGTCACTCGGAGTGTCTCCTTCGTCGTGGAGGACCTGTTGACTATTGATTTTTCTTCTGTCTTAAAAAATGCTCAGTTTTTTTTAGGGTGGACCTATACTTTTTTCCCACCTGAATTTTGCATTTTTCGCGAAAATTAGCCTAAAATTTGAATATGCAAATGAAAACCTCTTGTTTGTTGCAGCAAAGGGTAATCGACCATGGGGAAAACGATGACATATAGGGCATATCAAGATTTTGAGCGAGATTTGAAAAAATCTAAATTTTGAAGTGGACCTATACTTATTTCCCGCACTGTAAGTTCCGTATCTTCCCGTGCTCATCACCCAGACGACAAACCATACTATAAAAAGTAACGAACCGCATGAAATTCAACACTCGTCATGCTCTTCGAACTTTTCCTTTGCGTTTCCGTCTCAGGTAAATTTAGTTTAAAAGCAATCACATCGATTTAGCTTCATCTTTGCCAAAGTTAAAAGAAAGGTTGTCCGGAAACAACTTGGTTGAGTTTCTGAACTCCCAGCAGGACTATTTCGAGGTAAAACGTTCATTCGGCAATGAAATTCGGTTTCCAGGCGGAGTTGAGCTTATTTTCTCGGGAGGAAATTAGTGAGAGGATTATGAAACCAAAGTTTCTTATGGGCAAAAACGAAGCTGCGTCAGTTACAATGGATGTTGATTTAACCATGAATGCCACGGAAATACCGACAAGGTGATCACATACTCTCTCTCTCTCTCTCTCTCTCTCTCTCTCTCTCACACACACACACACACACACACACACACACACATATTCTCATACAACATCGTATTTCAGTTTCGACTCTCGTACCAACTGGCCTTCTTGTGCTTCCATTGGTGCCATTTACGATCAGGGCCGTTGTGGCTCTTGTTGGGCATTCTGCACCGCCGAAACAATGTCCGATCGCACTTGCATCGCAAAACAAAAACATGTTGTACTATCCCCCCAAGATCTGATCGGCTGCTGTCCCGACTGTGGATTGGGGTAAATTCATAACTTTATGAAACATTCTTAAAATATATACCAAGGTGTGACGGAGGCTATCACTTCAAAGCTCTTCAGTTTTGGAACAAAGAAGGCGTGTGCACCGGAGGCCCAACAGGATCACATGTTTGTAGCATTTTTATTTGTACGGAAGATTTTATATTAGGATAATTGTAAGCCTTACACTAGCGGCAATGGGACAACTGGTACTTGTGAGAAACAGTGCCAAGAAGGGTACAATATTTCTTATTCGAAAGATAAGCACCGCGGTTCGTAATTGCGTGTGCGTGTGCGTGTGCGTGTGCGTGTGCGTGTGCGTGTGCGTGTGCGTGTGCGTGTGCGTGTGCGTGTGCGTGTGCGTGTGCGTGTGCGTGTGCGTGTGCGTGTGCGTGTGCGTGTGCGTGTGCGTGTGCGTGTGCGTGTGCGTGTGCGTGTGCGTGTGCGTGTGCGTGTGCGTGTGCGTGTGCGTGTGCGTGTGCGTGTGCGTGTGCGTGTGCGTGTGCGTGTGCGTGTGCGTGTGCGTGTGCGTGTGCGTGTGCGTGTGCGTGTGCGTGTGCGTGTGCGTGTGCGTGTGCGTGTTTCTTTCATAGATTGAACAATTTAGGTTCCACAGCTTTCGTTCTTCCCCAAAATGTCGAAGCTATTCAAAAAGAAATCATGACAAACGGTCCAGTTTCTTCTATCTACGAAGTCTACGAAGATTTTATGCACTACAAAAGTGGAATTTACGTGGTAATTTCCACCATGACAATTTGTATACCTTAATTACTTTAAGCACACGGGTGGCGAACTCCTTGGAGCACATTGTGTGAAGACCATCGGATGGGGTGAAGAAAACGGAATTCCTTATTGGCTAGTAGTCAATAGTTGGAACACTAACTGGGGAGAAAAAGGTTAAAAATACCCTAATTTCTATCAAAGCTTTTAGGATTCTTCCGCATCATCCGTGGGAGGAATGAAGTCCAGTTTGAAAGTGCCATGGCGGCTGGCATGCCTTGAGAAACTGTGTTGAAACGTATATTAATCATTATCCTTGTAATAAACGTATTGAAATTTGCTGTTTTAAAATATCAGCGGAGGCGTGAAAGGTCAATGGTTTGGCCAGTACCCTATTTGCTATCCTTTTCAGAGCTATCACATACTGAATATCTTCATATTTGAGACGAGATACAGTATTCCGGCGGTTTTGTAATTCACGTCTTAAAACGGCTTTCCTTAAAGTATTAAGGAAATCCAACTGCCAAATGCCAAAAAAACTGGCATGGGCACTTTGCCAACCGCCCAGAACAAGTGTTATATAGCTGTCGCCAAACGGGCATACTTGGCAGAAAGCCGCTTTTTCTTTGCGTGTTGCGCGGCCAGTTGCGCACTATCTCTACCAGAGCATCGCGCGATTGCCCCATTTTCGGCAGATTGTCGTGTTGGCGACAGCTATATTATATATCCAGTTTTTATAAAAATGTGCGCGCGCGCCTAAAAAACCAAAATTTCTTAGGAATCCGGGAATTCGGGAGGAATTCATTGCATTGGTCCCGACACGAATAGAATTGATAAAATGCCGATTCATCGAATAACAATGCATATGTGGTTTTTGGCAAGGCACAAGCGCTAATCGTTGCGGGATTCTTTGTCCAAATGCTGGAAACGGGGCGGGCTTTGGCAAAATTTCAGTTGTTTTGGATGCGATCCGAGATACCAGTTGGAAAGGCCGTGGTAATGATCTGTAACCGTTTTTCGATAGCACCTTTGATGCTATTGAATTCTAGTTAAATTTCGAAAAAAAAATGAAGGCCTGATTGGATCCCTTTGAAATTTTTGACAAAGCATAAAGCCTTTTTTGAGCCTCTCAGGGGATAACATGACTTCAGAAATGGAAATTCATTCCGGCTGCACTACAAATGTTACAATCTCTCAACACTTAGTCGTCTTGCTCAGACCCATTCTTCTTCCCCTTCTTAGGCTTCTTTTCCTTCTTCGGCTTCTTAGTGGTATTGCTTACAGGAGGAGGAGGGTAGACTGGAGGTTGTGCCCCATACTTTGGCGTAGTTGTGGCAGGAGGAACGTAGACTGGAGGAGGAGGGTAGACGGGTTTCTGAGCAGGAGGAGGGTAAAATGGGGGTGGAGGAGGCACGTATTTTGGAGTAGTGGTGGTGGGAGGAACGTAGACCGGAGGTGGAACGTACTTAGGAGTTGTAGTTGTGGGAGGGACATAAACTGGAGGAGGTGGGTAAACAGGAGGCTTTTGGGCGGGAGGAGGAGGAGGAGGAGGAGGTGGTGGCGCATACTTCGGAGTCGTAGTTGTAGGGGGAACGTAGACAGGAGGTGGTGGGTAAACCGGAGGCTTCTGAGCAGGAGGGTAGACGGGAGGTGGAGGCACATATTTAGGAGTAGTTGTGAGCGGGACGTAGAGCGGAGGAGGAGGAGGGAGAGCTCAAACAAAAGTCTCAAAAGGTAAAATTGAAATATCAAACCTGCAGACAAGCCGAAAAGGAAGAAGAGGAATATCATGTTCCTGGTTGTCAGACACTCGCCGGCATGGCCTTTTATACCCGTCTGTGGAATAAAATTGGCATGTTAATGGATTTTTCTTGTTTTTGCACAAAACTAAAGGCTGTCTGCACGAAATTGTAACTTTAGAAAAGCCTTATCGTTAGTGTAGCGGTTATCGCAGGTTAGATATAGTCTGTGACCAAGGGACGGTCTTCGACTTTCGGAAAAATTGAAAAATGCCTGGTATTTAACCAAGAAGGGTCTGAAACATTGAAGTGAACCGAGATTGAATAGCCGAAACAGCATTGTAAAAGAGGAGTGCGCAGATAATTAACTAAGATCGTTGCGGGACCAAAGGTACCCAGTCCTTTATAAATTGGGAAAATCCTTGCCCAATCGTTGGAAATGGAGTATATGGTTAAGGGAGATTCGCCATAATCTTAGGAAAAAATTCTCAGTTTTAGAACGTGTCCAAAATTTGTCTTGACCCTTCCTTGAATCAATGAAGGCGTTTTTAAAACTTTTACACATTTGTCATGAATTTTTTTTTGAAATGAGCAAATTCATTAACTGCGATATGAAACTTAGGAAAACGTTTTTCGAACAAAATATTTAACACATGTACAAAAACAGGGGGTTGGTGGTCTAGCGGTCTAAGGCGCGGCAACTACTCGAAGGGTCACAAGTTCGATCCCGCCCCGGGTCAACCCAGCGTACTACGCTTCGGCGAAGGTACAGTGGGTAGTAGACGAGTCTACGAAAGTAATACGCCTGGAGAAACGTTGGCACGCCAGGAAGAGAGCCTCAACCCCGCCACCGGGCTTAGCCGTTGGTTCCCGCAGGTACTACAAACCTTGATACGGGGGAAACTTTACTTTACTTTACTTTTACAAAAACAAAATCGCCTGATCCTTTCGACAATTGAATTTAAGAGGCTGCAAAACCATTATTTAAACACAGGCTCGCCTAATTTCCTGCTGCATTAAAAAAATATTTTTAAGAAACGACGTGATAAGGATGAAAATCGACTTTTAAATTATTTTACGTTAATTTTGAAATGTTACGTAAATTTTGAATTATTTAATGAACAAAACTTTCTAGCGTATCCAACCAATTTTATTCTTAAAACTTTTAATTATTTCATTTTTTCGCATTTTCTTCATATTTTCATTGATGTTAAATTATTTTTGCTTTGGGTTCCGCCGCGGAAGAGACAAAATCTTAAAGGCGCTGAGAAAAATAGGTATCAAACTCAGAAGGTTCCAGCTTTTTTTAATAGAAACCAATAATAAAACGCAAGAAATGTGTTTCTTTGAAACTTTTTACAATTTTATCTCCGTTGTTTTGTAATTTTTCAAAAGCTAAATGAACGTTGTTTTTCTACTTCCTTCCACAAACATTGGCAGCACAGGAAAACCAAAAACTGCCTCTACGATAATCTCTTGTTTACCAAACACTCCTAAATCTGTTGTGTAAAAACAAGAAAATCCAAAATTATGCCATTTTTATTCAATAAAATGGGTATAAATGATCATGCCTTCGATTGTTCGATATCTAGGAACATGATATTCCTATTCTCCTTTTTTGCAGTTTCTGCAGGTTTGGTCCGAAAAATAGCATAGCACAATTTTTATTTCAGCTATAATCTGCCCATATGGATACGACTCGGTTAATTATTTAATTAGGGTATAATTAAATAGAAATTTCAGTATGGTCAATGTAACCCTCCCCCTCCTCCCCCGGTCTACTCTCCTCCTGCTCAACAGCCTCCCGTCTACCCTCCTCCTCCTGTCTACGTTCCTCCTACAACTACAACTCCTAAGTATGCCCCACCACCCCCAGTTTACCCTCCGGCCCAAAAGCCTCCCGTTTACCCACCTCCCCCAGTCTATGTCCCTCCCACAACTACTCCTAAGTACGCGCCTCCTCCTCCCGTTTACCCTCCTGCTCAGCAGCCTCCGGTCTACCCACCGCCTCCTGTCTACGTGCCTCCCACCACCACTCCTGAATATGTGCCTCCCCCTCCTCTTTACCCACCTCCTGCTCAGAAACCCGTCTACCCTCCTCCCCCAGTCTACGTTCCCCCTACAACTACGCCTACCTATGGGGCACAGCCTCCAGTTTACCCTCCTCCTCCCGTGAAGCCTCCTGGCAAGCGACCGAGGAAGGGAAAGAAGCCGCACAAGCACGGAAACAGGGATGGATCTGGGCAAGATGACTAGGAGAAAAGAGAGAGATTGTGACATGTGTAGAGCAGGTGGAATGAAATTTCCATTATTCGGTGTTTTCCTTTTTACGTTATGATTTGTGAAAGCGTATCTTTAATGGTGAAATGCAGAGACTAGGGCGCGCTTGGCGAGCGGTATTGCTCGCGCGCGCGTAGTAGATGCAATTTGGGCGCGCGGCGGCGCACTCAATTGGCCACAGCCTTTTTCATTCTGGCTCAATTTTGAATAAAACACGTTTTTTAAACTTTTTATTACATAGCGCATCTGAAAACAAGTTAGTAGTTTAGAAACCCATCCTACCTAACTATCCTAACTACTTGCTACATATGCTACCTATGCTACCTATCCTAACTGCCTACCTTAACAACCTTACTAAATTACTAACCTTAACTACATGAATTACCTTAACTACATTATAGATGTCGCCAAATTGGAATCATGCCAATAAAATTAGAATGTTCAAGTGATCCTCTGTTGACATTTTGACGACAGCTATAGCTACCATATCTACACAGGTTACCTAATTAAACTAGCTTACCTTCAAAATACCCTCATTTCTAAGTGTAAGTATTCTAATCATGAATCTAATCAGAGGATAAAATATTCTAATGGATGCCCCTCACTTCTCTGTTAGCACCTAGAAGTGGTATAAGATGACAAACCGAGTAATAAAGTCCTTTTATGAGAAAAATCGACCAAATCACGATATTTATATAGTTTGGAGAGTTCTACCATTGCATTTGTCTTGGCACAATTGCTTTAAAAAAAAAATTCCCAAGAAAACGTAAACACACGGAATAGTGTCATTATAAACTAAATGGGGTCCTTTGGTTAAGAAAAATACCTTAATTATCTCATTTTTGATTGTGATACATTTCGTTAAATTTACGACTCTGTTTTCATACTCATTATGAAATACCAAAAAAGTGACGAAAATATTAAAAATACACAATTAACAACAGTCAACTTTTCGATGCCGATCATATCGAGCGACCGTAATCCCTCACTAGGGAATGGCTCCAACCGACCTCCGGAGAGTCTGAATGAGGTATACCTTATTCGATGAGTTATCGAATGAAGAGTTTCCAAAAAAAAATTTCTAGCTGCTGAATGGCATTTAGAATCGAGAAATAATCGATTTTCTGCGCGCGGCGCCGACCTTTTTTAGGCGCCGACGTCTCAAAAGCGGCGGTGCGGCAGACTCCACCCATCACCGCAAGGTCAAGGGTTCGGTCCCCCTCGCTGCCAAACATTTTTGTTTCAGCCTGACGGCTGTCTGGCGCGGGGGAAAATTTTGAATTCCCGCCAATGGTCCCTGGCCGGTACGCAATGACGGTGTACTTCCCAAATTGCGTAAAACAGAAAGGCCGTAGTGGGATGAACGTGAACCTACAGATGATGGGCAGATGCGTCTTCTGAAAGAGGTAATTTCCGTTTATTCGTGGTATTATTATGATTTGGTGGCATGATGAATTCAGTTTTAACTGTTAATACGATGAATTTTCAACACAAATTGCGAAATTTAATCGAGTCATAGTTATTTATGATCTACGAGTACTAGAGAGTGCAGCTATTTTCTTCCCACAGCTGATGTGCCTATAAAATGGATTCAGAGTGACCAAAACCACTGAACCAAATAATCCATGCGTAGATAACAAAGCCAAAAAACTTCACCAACAACTATGAAAAGTTTATACTTCATGGGGAAATGTGATATTTACCTGCGTAACCAAAAGTTACAGTTCCAAAGATAAGACCAACTGCCATTCCGGGAACCCCGACTATTACCAATGGGAGAAGCGCTTGTAAAACCAGCTGAAAAAGGAGCCGCTTTTGAAGGGAAGCAGTTATTTTAGAAATTGAAACCGATGAAATATGCCGCAAAGTGAGATAAATAAGTAGGAGACAAGTGATTACGAATAGACCTAGTAGAAAAACTAATGGAGCTACCACAAAGAAAACTAGTTTGCCTTGAGAGTAGAAGGCCATATTTGGACTATTGATGATTTCGTCTGTGACGCATGAGTAGTCCTAAAAGAAGTGTTGTTTATGGGTAGATTAGCATAGGCAACGGAGGAAAACACACACACACACACACACACACACACACACACACACACACACACACACACACACACACACACACACACACACACACACACACACACACACACACACACACACACACGCACACGAACACGCACACGCCCACGCACACGCACACGCACACGCACACGCACACGCACACGCACACGCACACGCACACGCACACGCACACGCACACGCACACGCACACGCACACGCACACGCACACGCACACGCACACGCACACGCACACGCACACGCACACGCACACGCACACGCACACGCACACGCACACGCACACGCACACGCACACGCACACGCACACGCACACGCACACGCACACGCACACGCACACGCACACGCACACGCACACGCACACGCACACGCACACGCACACGCACACGCACACGCACACGCACACGCACACGCACACGCACACGCACACGCACACGCACACGCACACGCACACGCACACGCACACGCACACGCACACGCACACGCACACGCACACGCACACGCACACGCACACGCACACTCACACGCACACGCACACGCACACGCACACGCACACGCACACGCACACGCACACGCACACGCACACGCACACGCACGCGCACACGCACACGTACACGCATACACATACACATACACACACCACGCACACGCGCACACACACGCACACGCATGCACACGCATGCACACACATACACACACATACACATACACACACTCACACGAAAATTTCACTTACCTGCTTGAACTGCAAAGCCAAGAATTTCTGATCTACATGGCACAGCGTCACACCTATACTTCCCGGATAAATCGCTGCAATATATAATCCTCCGAGAAAACATTTGTCCCAAATACGAAAATACTTCTGTCCCTTTGCTGCTCTGTAGCGGTAGAAGAATAAATGAATAACGGATACCATAGTTTCAGAAAATGTTACCACTACCATCATGACTTGAGCATGCGTGCTGAGAATGTTATATTTTGTCAAAATTCCATTGGGTACCCCAACAGCCAAAGGAAAATAAATTATGGGTTTTGTTAATAAGTTAATCTAAAAACTGAAAACTATGTGTCCAATAGAAAAAACGTACGGTTGAATCATTGAACAGAGCGATGGTTTGGTGAAACAGGAGGTACCATTTGTAACGGGCCATCGCAGAAGGGGAACGGAATAAAATACAAACGATTGCATAGAGACTGGCGGTTGTCGCAAGATAACATAAAACATCCAGACTTTGGAAGTAAACGGGGCCGGGTTGTTCAAGAGGTGGACAAACGATCATTACGGAGAAATATTGCCGACTGGAAGGGAAATTTAACGGTCAGAACAGCACCTGCAGTTTATTAAACAGCTTTGCATGTGAAAAACAATTGATGTGGGAAAATATTGCAATAGAGAGATAAAGATTTATCTTGTTTGGGCGATTTTTAGGCAATGGCACGAACATCGAACCATTTTTTTTAAAACGAATAGTGCGCAAAAATGGTCATAGTGTGCGTGTGCGTGTGCGTGTGCGTGTGCGTGTGCGTGTGCGTGTGCGTGTGCGTGTGCGTGTGCGTGTGCGTGTGCGTGTGCGTGTGCGTGTGCGTGTGCGTGTGCGTGGGCGTGTGCGTGTGCGTGTGCGTGGGCGTGGGCGTGGGCGTGTGCGTGTGCGTGTGCGTGGGCGTGTGCGTGTGCGTGTGCGTGTGCGTGTGCGTGTGCGTGTGCGTGTGTCAACGGTTGTATACCCCGCGCACACGGACCTTTTCGAAAATTTCGTAAACCTGCAAATCTAATTAGCTAGAGAGTGTGCGAAAAATGGACACGCAGACATTTTTTCCAGCCGCTTGCGGCGGCCCTTATTAAAAGGTCAATGGTCGAGGGGTATATGGGTGTTTCCTTATAGTCTCCGCCAATTTTACTTCTTGACCTATTCGCAAATGTAACCCTGACGCAGTATTGCGTACGTATCCTATAACATACGCAAACTCGCGTCTGGTGTCATTTGGCACAGAGCTAAGAGCGAAATTGGCCGAAGTAGCATTGGCGACGACTATAGTTGTATCATTTTAATCGGATGAGGGCCGAAAAGGTTTTTTTCTATTTATTTTGGACTCTCAATCGCAGAATAAAGTCATTATCAGAATTGCTCGAGGAAACGCCTTATTGTTTTTTTTTCTCTACTTCCATGTTTCTAGACATCGTCGCTTTTCAGTAATGTTTTTGAGTCCTTGGCAGTGGAAGTTTCTCGAATTGTAAGGGGCCTCATAAATCTGTCTGCGCTCCTTTTCCAACACTCTTCAAAAAATCGGAGCTATGCATCCAGTTCACTTCTAAGAAACAGGCGTTTCCACAAAAAATCACTTTCGTTTAATTGGTTCCGTTGCCATTCATATGCACTTGCAGACAAATAATTCAGCTGTTCCAATGTTTTTATTAAATATTAATGAGTGGCTTGGATAGTTTCATTAAGTGTGCAGAAAAGTGTTATGTTGCAGAAATATAGCTGTCGCCAAGGCGGCATCCTGCCAAAAACGGCCTCAATGCAGCAATCGTGCGATACGCAGGAGGAAAGAGTGTGCAATTGGCCGAGACGCAGACAAAAAGCGGCTTATTGCCAAATATGTTCGTTTGGCGTCTGCTATAATGTGATTTGTGCCATCACGAATTGTTCCGTCTTTGCTAAAATTCTCATAGAACTCAGAAACTGCCCCCCAAATTGTGGGTTTTGGCGCCCAAACCATGGAAGTGGCCAGGGCTGGTGGCGGGCTGGGCCGGGCGCGTCTTCAAACAACTTCGGCCCGGCCCGGCCCGGCCATAACGGGCCCGAGATCGGCCCGCGGGCCCGTTTTTAAATTTCTTTTGACAAGTTTAGAAAATGTTTTGTGAAATGTTGGGTCATCATGCGGTAAAATAGTTGACAAATATATAAATTTTTTTCGATATCTCACCACAAGCTCAGTAAACTTTCGCAGGATCAAATTCTCTGAAAAGAGGTTTTTCCCGCAATTGTGCTGATTAAAAAATTCCAGCAAGGTTTTTGAACAGTCTGGAGTTAAATAAATGGGTCGTGGTCATCGCTGCGGGACCCAATAAAATTTTTTTTGTGAAAAAGTACAGGTTGTTCCGAAATTCTTATGTCATATATACGAACACTTCGGCGGGTAAGGTAGGAAAAGTAAACTCGAACAATGAAACTTTCCGAGACATACTTGTTTAACCCGGGCCAAAAGACGTTTTCTCGGTATCTCCTATAATCTTTATTAACATAATTCTCTGTAGATGAGAACAACAGAAAACTTTATTCGAGATCTGAATATGAGAAATCGCCGTCTCGCCCGCCCAGAGCATAGGAAACCGTCTAATTAAAGCTCTACTTTCCGAAGCGAAGCACTCCTGGAACACTCTTCTTCAAGAGAAAGCCCGGCAGTTCTTCGTACTGAAGACCGCGCTTTCCGAATCTGAATTCACACTTTAACTAGATCTTCTTTGCTAAATCACCTAAGCACTCCAGGAATCTCGTCTCGTTTTCCGAACCGAAGGACTCCGGGGACGGCCCTCTTGCCGAACCTCAGAACTCCAGGCATGTCTTCCCTCTTGCCGAAGCGAAGCACTCCTGGCATGTCACTTCTCTTTCCAAACCTGAGATTTTTAAATAGAAAATGTTAGGGTTGGATTTTGGTTACCTAAGGACTCCGGGCATGTCTTCACGCTTGCCGAACCGCAAAACACCGGGAACCTCGCGTTTACCGAAGCGGAGAACTCCTGGAAAAGGGGCATTGGACCGTGAAAATCAAGGAATGGGAAATCTTTGACCGGTGTAGTTTTTCAATATCAAGTTTCAATTTCAAATAGGGAATTTCTCTGTCTCTCTGTCTCTATGCCTCTTTGTCTCTCTCTCTCTCTCTCTCTCTCTCTCTGTCTTTCTGTCTCTCCTTCTTATTCACCTGGAACGCTCTTCTTCTCAAAGTCTAGAGATCTCTTTCCGAATCGAAGAACTCCCGGCATTTCCTTTTTCTCGACTCCGCGCTCTTTCAGGTCGTCGACCAATGATCGCTTGCCAAAGCGAAGAACTCCTGGCATTGAACCGTCAATGTCTGAAAGGGAAAATTTAATTTCAATTCAGTAAACTTCTTGTTTATTTTCCCCTGGCTTCCTTGTTTTCAAGTTTCATTTGATTGCCATTGGGCGGTTGTCACTGAGGTGAGTCTTGGGTTTTAAGTGAATCCGGTGTCACTCTCGAAACGAAGCTTCTGTCAAAACACATCAACAAAAAAACAGGGAAAGCGAACTATGTTGATGAAAATTGATTTGACAGGAAACAGGCCTTTTTAAGAATTGTGACTGAACGAAAGGAGAAATGTGGTTTAACCGGCGCGCACCAGCAAAGCTTCTGAAAGTTTGAACTTTCTCAGGCGTGAAAATCGTTTCCACGCAAATCGTGACCCGAACAATTATAAACACAAACAAGTCGCAAATGTAAATGGATGGAAAGTAATGATATAAAGTTCATACAGTTGAAAGTACCAAAAAATGAATTTATGGGGACAATTTTCTGTACGGAACTATTTTCTATTCGGCACAAACTCTCGTGTCACTCCCACGAAATACCTGAGTAATTAGGCTAAATGTGGAAATGTTCCCAGTTTTCGCCAAATTACCCAATTCACACTGCGACTTTATATGCCGCACAAATGTGTTGCCAAATTGGAATCCTGCCAAAAACAGCCGATATTATCCATTTTTGCTCGGCGGTAGAGTACCTTTGTTATCTCATATTTTTTGGTAGGTTGTATCTAATCTCAAAGTGCTCCGAATCTCAAAATCTCACCATCGGTTTTACAGTGCTTCAACTTTCTTTTGAAAATTGCGGTACTTATCAAGATAACGCTTAAACTGTTGAAAAATTCCCTAACACACTAAATTACCCATGATTTTTGAAATAAAACATGGTATAGTGCCGGCCAACCCCATTTCGGCGGTGTTTGGGAAGCAGTGAGATTATTCTTAATGATATTCGAATTATCCAATAATACATCGAAATTGTGCGCTACAAAAGGGGCGTGGTCTATTTTTTGGCAAAAGTAGGATTGGCGAGGACTATACTATGGTTTATACCAACTTTTTCCATTTTGTACCGCCTCGATGACCCGTGATGTACCCAGCTGCGCAAAGCTGAGATGCAGAGATGTAGAAAAAAAGCCCCAAAACAGCAAACTTTGAAATTTTTGTTTGGGAACCACCCATACTGCAGAAAATCAAACGATCACCTTGTTCCCAAGCCTGAGAAGACAACTATAGCTGTAGCCAAAATGAAATCATATGCTAATTGCGGACATGTGCAAAACATGCTCTGTCGATGACTGATCAGACTACGAACTTCAATGTCAACAGAGGATCACTAGCACATTCTAATTTTATTGACATGATTCCAATTTGGCGACAGCTACATTACTATATAGCTGTCGCCAAACGGGCATCATGCCAATTTTGTCCCAGATATATATTTTATTGACAAAACATAGAGAGAGACAGAGAAATATATTCTCTGTTGATGATAGATTAGCTTATAATCGTAATCTAATTGAACGTCAACAGAGAATAAATGCACAAATTGGCATGATGCCCGTTTGGCGGCAACTATATACCAAAATTTTAAACATCCTATGATTGTTGAAGTCTGCTTAACATTTACATTGGAATTGCAATCATTGCCACCCTTTTTTTCAGCATTTACCACCCCCTATCATCCTATCACGCGGTTTGATCCGGTTCAATTACTCCCTATTTCCATAATAAAAGGGTTCCTGCGCCCCCCTCACCTCTTTTATTGAACATGTGATCGGCGGCTAAAGATTCCATGAGATCGTCGTCGTCGTAGACTGAAATCATCGGATTAGAGAGGTTCGAACCCTCTTTTTGTGTGTTCAGGGCGCTTGTTTAGCTGCACCCGTGGGAGTGTACCCGTTCTGTCTCTTTTTTCAAAGTTCTTGAGCGTTTTGAAGAGGGAAATTCATGACGCGGAGGCGGCGATTGATGGTCGTGACATCAGGTCCCCCGGGGGAAAGGGAGACTACTTCGGGAAATGAAATCCCGCACGGATTGTAGGTTAGGTTTCAAAAACAACAAATAAAAAGAAGATACCAACATGTTTTCGAAACATCCTATTACCCATTTGCAAATTTTAGAAAAAAAATCAAAACAGATTTCTTTTCTTCGCTGGACAAAAGAGAAATTTTTACGTAAAGGTGATCATAAACCGAAAAAGGAAATGTTGTCCACGTGAGGGAAAAACTAAATTGAGAAACGCGCCGGCGGAAGAATTTGATTTGGAGCGCGATTACAGTACGTCACCGCTTATAGATGAAAATGTTTATCGTTTTTAGGATGAAAGTGGACTACGGTAGGACATAAAGGAGTTTAAAGGAATGGTTTGAAGATTAGATTGGAAAGGATAACAACAACATGGGGGTGTGGGAAAGACGGAGAGTGATCTTCATTTAAAGGGACCGTCAGGGACCTTTCCATTTTCATCGGGTTCGGTCAAAAATCATACTAATTATTTATGCTAAATTGTCAGGAACACTCCTCATTTTCCGAGTAATTTCGTCCTATTAGAATGATATTTTCGAAATTAGACTGGCTTGTGGCACTTTGAAGCCAGATTTCTCGAAAACGGAGAATTTTGAACCGCATGTTGTATAGAGTTTTTTGATCAGCTGATTTTAATATTTCACATGAGACAAAGTTCCAAATGGTCCCTGACGGTCCCTTTAACATGAAATTTAATAAACTTGTTGGTTTTTCAATAACAAATTTTTAAAAAGCGGAAATGTTTTTAATTTCGTATGCTCCTTGAAGTTTTCAGTGTCAACACGAATGAAATGCAACATTTTGCAATTGTCAAAATATTTGAACGTTCTAAAGTTAATGAGGAACTTTAATTTAGAAATATATCATTAGAGGGCAAATAAACATTTTAAGAGGTCAATGATCTTGGAAAATAGAAAAGTATGATTTGAGAGCGAGAGAGAGAGAGAGAGAGAGAGAGAGAAAGAGAGAGAGAGAGTGAGACAGAGGCATAGAGAGAAAGACAGAAACGTTTAAAGAGACCGATACATTGAAAGAGACAGAGAGAAAGATAAAGAAGGTGAGAGATATAGGGGAGAGGGAGAGATATAAAGAGAGACAGAGAGAAAAATAAAGAAAGAGACAGATACTAAGAGATAGTGACAAAGATATGAAAAGAGGCAGAGGCATAGATAGAACTATAGAGATATTTAAAGATGCCGACACATAGAGAGAAATAGAGAGATAAAAAGAGAGAGGGAGAGAGATAGAGAGAGAGAGAGAAAAAAGATACCTACAGAGAGACAAAACATAGAGAGAGACAGAGAAATATAGATAACACAGAATGTGAGAGAGACGTAATCATACAGAGACATATAGAGAGAAAACCGAGACAGAGACATAGAGAGAAATATACAGAGACTTAGAGAGGGAAAGAGAAAGAGAGAGAAAAATAAAACAATAGTTCTCTATTATATGTGCTCACCTGACTGACAGGAGACCCATCCGACGGCGACGGCGAGCAGAAGACAGCGAGTGGCCGCATGGCACCGCATTGAACCCTGAAGACAGAGAGGTACCGTTGGGAGTGAGGCAAGGGAAAGAGGCGAGAAAAGGAGGGAAGGAGGGGCTGTCAGTGGCGACGATTTATTGCTACACGGTAATTGAAGATTAGACACGGGAGAGGCTCCTAATGACAAGTTTGGAGGCCGGCCCCCTCTCTCGCCTCCCCCCGGGGCCGAGGGCCACGAGAGGTCGTAAATCCCAGCGACGGGTGTACTTTAATCCAATTCCATTTCGGATAAAAGGAGGCAACGAATTGTGCAGGAGCAGGAAAAACAACACACGAAACAATGGGAAGGAGGCGGTGGTTTTATATAATCAACCTAAATGAAGCATTGTGAAACTTGGCATTTTCAGTCAGAGAATTTTTTGGGATTTGGATTTTAGCGAATCTCAACTTGAAAATGTGAAATCCAAGTGAGGCGTGTACCGTTAGATAGAACATTGAATGATAAAATCAGGGGGTTTAGACTATATCCCGGCGTGGGCGGTAAAAAGTGCTACCGCATTCCTGGTTTTACAATTACCCAGTGGTGTAGTGGTTAAACGCTTGGTCTCTTGTGCGCGGGGTCGTAGGTTCGAATCCCGGCCGCGGATTTCTTTTTTTGTTTGACTAGAATTTGCTAGAAATATCTCCAGGAAGCGGAAAAGTGCCATTCCTTGACTATCAGCTGCGGGAATCTTCCCCTTTCGGAATTTTCCAATTAGTCCTAGCCTATTCCTGATGTTTGTGTGGGTGGCTGATCCAATTCCACGGGCAACTCCTTGATTTCGGCGTGGGAGAGTGGGAACCTCGTTATTACCCCACATTACACCGAGTATTAGGTGGGAAATAAATAAACCTTTTAATCAACAACTGGAAAATATTAATAGCGTAGTAAAAGGTATTGATTTTAGCGACTACTACGGCGTGGAAGCAAAGTAACAGGAAATTCCAATTTCGTCCCAACAAAAGTGTTGTTCCCTTGCAAGTTTGATCTACGATTAGTTTACACTATGAAGGGATACGAGGAAATTTTACAAGTGTTTTCAGTTGGAAAGGACGTTTTGAGGTTCTTTTTGCAAAGAGCACATTTTTTAAGAGTTATCAACCATTCGTTGCGAGACCCAATATGAAAAATGTTTCAAAATATCGATTTGAATGTTACTTTTGCTTTTAAAAATGTTACAATTACGCGACATATAGTTGCTTTGTATACATACGCCACTCAAGTGAAATACTAACTTCGTGCCAATCGGGGTTCTCAAATGACGGGCCGGGCCGAGGGATTTTTTGGGACGGCCCGGCCTGGCCCGGTCGGCCCGGTTATGAAAAAATTACATTTTAAATTTTGTATAAATCGGTACAATAATTTTTAAACTGTTTTAAATTACTTAATAATGTTTGTTACTAACATAAACGTCAATATTAGTCGTACAAAAAAGAATGTCACCGACCGGGGTCGAACCCTGGTCGTGTGGGTGGCAATCTGACTGGGTGGTCCAAGGAAAACGGGCCGGACCGGGCCGACCAAACTTTTCCAACTGGCCCGACCCGGCCCGAAACCCCGGTGCCAATGTTTCAGTGTTGTAACTGTTTTGCTGAGTATATATGATACTCAGTGAACGATTGAAGCGAAATTCACAAAATTTCTTTTGGTGTGCTGAAAAAAGGTAAGGTCTATACTCTCGCTCAATCTATTTCGGCCAATTTGGCTGCGTACACGGCCTGAGTATCCTATATTGTACACTTTACTCTAGACACAACATCAAAACATTGGCACGTTGTTCCGAAGTAATTTTGGCACCAACTACACATTATGTTTAGAAGGTCTTTTAAGTGTTAAACAAATTATATATAATTCTTGGTTAACGAGAAAATAGGGTACAAAGGAGAGTGCGGTCAAAGAAGGACAGCTTTAAGTGTTACTCGATGAATTATTGAAATGTTGTCAGAACAGTTCGAATGAATAACCAAAAGACTTCTAAAGACTATTCAGATCACACTTTCCTATGTTTAGCATTACAGATTGCCCTTTAGGGTACATATAGCTCTCGCCAAACGGGCATCCTGCTAAAAACGGCCTTAATGCAGTAACCGTGCGATACTCAGGCGGAAATAGTGTACGACAAGCGAAGACAGAGAAAAAGCGACTTTTGAGAGTCGATGCTCGTTTGGCGACAGCTGTAACTAACTAAACTATTGGGAAACTTGGGTGTACGTGGATCGCCCTCAGGCGTTTCTAGAGATTCAGCTGGCCACCTAGTGAGGTAGTGGAATGGGAGGTATTCGGGCCGAATCTAGTGATGACGTGCCGTCCCCAGGGGCACAGGTGGGCCGATTGCTCTAAAGTGGACGGGCAATTGGCTCCTACCGAGCGGATAAAGAAAAGAAAAACCAGTGATTCGTCCTTTGGGGAGGACAGAAGGTTCAGAAGAGCGCCTATCTTAAGAATTTGTCGACATGCTATTTTCAACGCAAGTTCGGCGAATTTTCCGCGCCCTTGATTTTCACTCGTATTCAAGCAAAAAATACTTGAAACCTTGATGAATATGAATAAAATATGCGAAACAGCACTATAGAAGAGGAGGGCGCAGGCATAAAAACGATCGCGGCGGGACCCAGTGTACGATCGCGGCGAGACCCTCTTTTTTCGGAAATGAACTATAAAGGATTTTTTGCATTAGGCCGCGATTACCTTATTATGGAAAAATATCACCGCTATGAACATGTTTCTAATTTAACATCGTATAGAGAAAGCGGTTTTCATTTTCGGATTTGGATTTTTGACGGATGGATCAGATTTGAGTTTTTCACCAATTCGCGGCATACTGAAAACCTTTGGCAAGGATCATTCGCCCCAATTTTTAATATAAACCAAACCAAAACAAAAATAAAAGTAAAAAATTCTTACATTTCGTTACGTTTTCAACATATCACCCAGAATTAAAAGATTTTCAACAATGGGTCCCGCCGCGGTGACTACCCGGGTGCGCAAAAAAGAGAGAGCACGTTGAAAGAAAGAACGCAGAGAAAAAAGGTAAGAAAGGTAAATTTCCCTCCTCGTGATGCACAATAAAAAGGAGAAATTGCACTTCTTAAATTAACCATGCATTGTTTCAAAGTGTAGAAGTCAAAACCTCGCAACTGGGGATCTTTGCCTACTGGGTTCGGCGGCCTAAGGCCGCCTCGATGGGTTCTCACAACCTTCGGCCGTTCCATTTAGCGTCCTGCGGCCGCTCTTTTTGCGGCCTTCGGCCGCCTCAGGCCGCTTCACAGCGTAGCCTCGGTTGCCAAGTGCACGCTCGGGTCGGGTACCAAGCGCTGCATCGAGGCGGTTTTTGGCAGGATGCCCGTTTGGCGACAGCTATATCTTGAATGTTGGTATATTGTCATTGCTGTAGTTTCATTCTGTGATATCACTTTAAAAATACTGCAATGACGATAAAAAATGCTCATGAGAGATAAGTATAGTTGCCGCCAAACGGGCATCATTCCAATTTGTGCCTTCATTCTCCGTTGATATTACGATTTTATGCTAATCTAATATCAACAGAGAATACTTGAACGAAATTGGCATGATGCCCGTTTGGCGTCAGCTTTAGATAGATAAAAAGATTTAAAAACAGAGAGACGGTGTTGGCATGTAATTCAGAGGTTTAGGCTATATATACTACCAACTTTTTTATAAAACTCCTTTTAAAGTCCTTTTTATAGAACGTACCAATGACGTAAAAGGGTTTCCTATCGGAAGAGAACTAAGCGAAGTCTTTGTCGTGAGTCAGCTTAAACGCCGTGCAATTGTCAAAGTGAGTGGAGTAGTTCAATTCAGAATCACGTGAATTCCCGTTTCCATTGTGGCTGCAGAAAACAAAAAGACGGATGTCTTTAGAAGGGGAAGGGCAGGAAAATCCACGTGGGTGGTCTAATTCGAGGGGGTAGATTGGCTTCATAAAAGTGCAATTACAAATTCTGAACTCACACGAAAAATCGCGTGAAATTTGGCCAATTGAGGACAAAATCATGGCTAAAAATGTATATCTTATGACACGTAAGGTACTGGATAACAACGAGTATTGTAAACAACTACAATCATTGGATTTGAAGGTCTTCACGTATACAAAAAGTTATATGCCTCCTTTCTGTCTCTCTATGTTTTGTCTCTCTGTCTCTCTGTCTCTCTGTCTCTCTGTCTCTCTGTCTCTCTGTCTCTCTGTCTCTCTGTCTCTCTGTCTCTCTGTCTCTCTGTCTCTCTGTCTCTCTGTCTCTCTGTCTCTCTGTCTCTCTGTCTCTCTGTCTCTCTGTCTCTCTGTCTCTCTGTCTCTCTGTCTTTCTGTCTCGCTCTCGCTCTCTGTAGCTATATCTCTCTGTCTCTCTGTGTCTCTCTTTATCTCTCTCTCTCTCCACTTACTAACCTCAATAATCTCTCGCAAAATAGATTCATTCTTCTATTCTTAGAGCAGCATTCACTTATTGCACACAATGGCATAAATTGAGCTGCTTGGGTGGGAGGAAAGAAAAGTGTTACGCCAGAAAACCTAACTATTACATTGTTATAATGGTTAAAACCACGCGATTTCTATTCATAGGTAACAAATTTAGAATAATTGGAATTCGATTAAGGGAAACAAGAAAGGAATAACGCAATTTTCTTTGTTGTTCATCTTTGCTCGAGAGAGAGAGAGAGAGAGAGAGATAAAGAGACAAAGAGAGATGGAGAGAGATATTTACAAAAAGACGGCGAGTAGGTGAGTAAAAGAGACGAATAGACGGTGAGGCAGCCTCCCACTCTTTTATCCCCATGATATGCCTATGTTTCAAAGTGTTTTGCAAAAATAATCTGGATTATCCTCTATGATCTCAACATGGATAAAACCTTAAAGCGAAACATCGAGGTGGAAGTAAATGGACCCTGGAATCGACCTCTCCGGGCCTCATCTGGGCGTAACGAAATGTGTTTTGTCCGGGTTTATGTGGGGAGTAAAGTGGAGAGACCATTTCCCTTTCGAGCAACGGAATCAAAGACATTTTGCAACAAAAATCAGCGTTTACCTGACGTAGGATGCATATTTCTTTGATTGACTTTTAAAATACATATTCTAAGGCTGTCTGGAAGCGTCTTGTTTTTAAAAGTTGTTTGTTTGTGGATTTTACACCTTTGACGGATGAAACGACGGAATTATGACAACATCCACTTGGAAAGGATTTGATGTAAAAAGTCCGTCTGATGGCGAAGAAATCTTGGGGCATTATAATCGATTCATTCAAGCCGTTAAAGGGAAAGGACCTCTTATTAATTGATTTTTCAAAGCTTTATAATAATCACTACATGGAACCGTTGTCACGATTCAGAAACATACCCCTTTTGTATGTTTTGGACTGCATGTGTACACGATTGAACAATGCAAAGTGTGCACGGTTACACGGCAGAGAAAGGCGAGAAAGTGCGGGAAATCACGAGACGCAGAATGAGAGAGTGCGGAAAAAGCGAGACGCAGAATGACTCAAACGATATTTACGACGAAACTTCCGGCGCTCCTAATTTGGTTATTTTTTCTCTAAAAAGAGAAAATGGGACATTTTTCCGAATTAGGAGAATGAGAGCTACATGTTTATTTCAAGTCCAGAAAAACTTTTTTCCGCAATCCTTCCCAGAAGGTTTTACCTTTTTTGCGTGTGTGTTTTTATCTGCGCCTTTTTATCACCTTTTTTCTCTGCGTATCTTCATCGTGCTTACTCTTTTGCGCACCCAGGTAGAACAGAATCTCTCACCGAAAATCGCTGCGAGGCCCACTTTGAACGTTCTTTTGCGTTACATTATAGAGCTTAAACACGGTATTCATCAGGGATATGTCACAATTTTAGAGTTATTCTCTTTTGAAACGAATTTGAATAATTTTTTTACAGAGCAATTACATGCTACTACCTCATTAGCATATGATTTCCCTTTGATCTTAGCACCAAAGCGGTCTGCCGTATCCGATTCTATCGTTCACGCTCTAATTCACGTGAGGCCGCAAAGCGGTCCTGATGCGGCCGAAGGCCGTTTTACTCTTAGGTCCTAGGGTGTTCCTGAGAAAGCCAAAGGCCGCCGAAAGTGGGGCTTTGACTTTTGGTTGTAAATGCTTGAGGAATAGTTGAATCTATGGTTCTAAACCTTAAAGAGACCGTCAAGGACCTTTTGCAAGTTTGGCTCATGTGAAAGATAAAAATCAGCTGATCAAAAAACACTATACAAAATAGAGTTTAAAATTCTTCGTTTTCGACATTTCTGGCTTCAATGTGCCAAAAACCGACCGACCGACTGCAGATTCTGCGGATGGCCGCAATGCACGATGTTTACAAGCTAGTCTAATTTCGAAGTTGTCATTCTAATAGGACGAGATTACGCGGAAAATGAGGAGTATTCCAGACCATTTAGCATATTTAATTAAAATATTTTTCGACCATACCCGATGAAAATGGAAATGAAAAGGTCCCTGACGGTCCCTTTAAAGATATTTACAAAAAGTTTTTGTTACGGCTTGGCATAAAACACTTTCGAAATGTCTCCAACTGTCCAATTTTCTGAATCACCTCCGACCTTCGCCCTGCTGTCCGTTTTATTCCCGGAAAGCCAAGGCATCAAGTCAAAACAGCGCAGGCAATAAGAAGTGAGAGGTGACAGTCTAATGAGGCACACGGCGTCACCGGAGACGACAGAAAGAGGACGGCGAGAGAAGGACCACACAGCAGATGTGTACGGGGGGGGGGAGTCGGGTGACGTCACTCTTACGCAAACGGCCACCGGAAACGGCTGTTTTGTAATTAGGGACGGTTCATTTGCAAAGGACAGCAGAGGCTAAATAAACTGACGTGCAGGAACTACGACAACACGGAAAATTTCTCTTTGGAGCGTGAAAATGGTTGAAAGAGAATTCTATTTATAGAAAAGATTGACGTAAAGCGAGATTCTCTGCAATTTTAAAAAGATTTTTGAAATCAAATCTCACACCAAAAATTAGGTAGTTTTTTTCCAATTTAGAAGGCATGCAGAGTTTCAAATTCTTCTCGGCTAAAGGAAAAGTACATCGTAAAATTGATTTTTCAAATATTTTTAAAAAGTACTTTATTAAATAGATACCGCTGTTACAATTCTGAAACATACCCCTTTTGTATGATTTGGATTCCAACAGGTGCAGGTGCACCAGATTTAACAATGCAAACGGTGCACGGTTACACGGCAGAGAAAGGCGAGAGAGCGCGGGAAATAGAGAGACGCAGAACGGCGCGTTTTTCAAACGATATTTTCGACAAAACTTCAAGCACTCTTAATTTGGTTCATTTCGCTCCAAAAAGAGAAAATAGGTCACTGGATCACGAGAATGAGATCTACTCATTTATCACAAGTCCAGAAAAATATATTTTACGCTGTCCTTCCTCTTTTATTCATTTTTAAAAGCAAATCCAAAGAAAACAGAAAGGAATGACGGTCCATTTTTCAATTATACCTATAAGGAAATTGGAGACGTAGATCAAAAATGATTTTTCTTTTAACAAATGGAAACGTTGTCTAGACACTGTTATTACTGTGCACTTTTCTGTAATAGGTACTTTCATCCAATCTGAAGAGAAAAATCTTTTTTGATCTACGTCTAGCGTTACAAAACCCAGAATCTTAAGAGCTGGGAAACGGGGGATCCTTTGAAATTCAATAAGATCTTTCAAATCCCGATTGTTTCCATTGGAACATTTTAAAAATGTTGAAGAAGAGAGACGAAGACATAGAGAGACTTAGAGATAAAAAGGGAGAAAGAGAGAGAGAGAGAGGGACAGAAAGAGACATACAGGCAGGGAAACAGAGAGACAGAGAGACAGAGAGACAAAGCGAAATAGAGAGACAAAGAGAGAAATAGAGAGATAAACCTAGATACAGAATATCTTACAGTTTGAAATGAGAAAAAGATAATTGGTTTAAAACCGGTTTTTTGAACTTTTCCTAAACGAATTCAAAACGTTATTAGGCAAAGTGTGAAACTGTGTTCGAAAAGAGACCAAAGATCAAAACACGAGTTAATTTTCATCTCATTCTGCTGTTTTATGTTCGCTTGTTGACGTTATTTTTGACAAATGAACTGAGAACGGCTTAGTCTAAGAATTCGCAGAAAACTGATCTTTGTTTTTCTTCCCAACAAAGGAGTTTAAACTTTCAGGGAACTGTCTTGGTTTGTGGAATAGCAAAAGTAAGCCGGGCAAAAACTAAAGAAGCCCATTTCAAAGAAAATAAAACCGTTAAAGGGGAAAGACCTCGTAAAATTAATTTTTCGAATTTTTTAAAACAACTTTATTGAATAGATACCGTTGTCACGATTCTGAAACATACCCTTTTTAGATGATTTGGACTCCAACAGGTGCACCAGATTGAACAGTGCAAAGGGTGCACGGTTTCAAGGCAGAGAAAGACGAGAGAGCGCGGGAAAAAGCGAGACGCAGAATGGCGCGCGATTCAAACGATAATTTCGACAAAACGTCATTCGCTCCTAATTTGTTGAATTTTGCTCAAAAAAGAGAAAATGGGGCACCTTTCTGAATCTGGAAAATGCGATCTACTCATTTTTCAGAAGTCCAGAAAAACATTTCCACGTGGTCCTTCCCTTTTAAGGCGCAACGGCATTTGCATAAAAAATAGAAGGATGTTTCGACAGGATGCATTTTCAAAACAAAAAACAACTTTGAGCCTCCCTCCTCTTGAATTTCCGAGGGCTAGTCAACTTTACAGCCAAATCTCTGGGGAGCGACCCGACCAACAATTCTGACGTTGGCCTCGAAAATAGAAGAAAATAACCGATTTAGAGACAAAAAGTGCCCGAAATAGAAGTCCATTGAAGAGACAAAAGGGCTGTTGACATCAAAGGAGGTCGGAGTTGGTGACGCCATTTGAGAGAACGAGATTTCGAAGATTTCGAACTTGAATATAAACATTTTGCACTTTTAATGGGCGAATAATAGCTTTTGAGCAACAAGGAACAAAGAATCTCAAAAGAACTTGGGGGAAATTGAGAGGGTGTTTTTCATCTGTTTTTTTTAGATAAGAATATTTTTACGCTATCACAAGGGTCACTCATATTTACGAATATCTTAAAGGGGCCGTCAGGGACCTTTTAATTTTCATTTTTATCGGGTACGGTCGAAAAATATACTAATTATATATGTTAAATTGTTTGGAACACTGCTTATTTTCCGAGTAATTTTGTTATATTAGAATGACAACTTCGAAATTAAACTGGCATGTAAACATCGTGCATGCAGGCGTGGCGGCCATCCGCGGAATCTGCAGATTGGACCGGTTTTGGGCATTTTGAAGCCAGATATTTCGAAAACGGAGAATTTTGGACTGTATGTTATACAGAGTTTTTTGATCAGCTCATTTTTCTCTTTCACATGAGCCAAATTTGCAAAAGTTCCATGACGGTCTCGGTCATTTTCGCCTTCTTTTATAATATAATTTTCTGGGACGTCCCAAAAGAAATAGGGAGTTGTTTCCTAACTTCTAAAAATGAAAACTCTTGTTTTCTTGTGTTTTTGTCTGGTTGCCGAAACGAGTTCCGCTTCTTCAAACACTAGGAAATTGCGTGAAACAATCAAAGTTCTTATTTTTTGGGGGTTTTCTTAAATATTTCTCTACATAGCAATTGGAGTTTCGGGCATTTTGAAATGCATAATTTGTTCGGGTCGAACTATATTTGCGCTGGCACACATTATTAGCATTGGAGCGCGTTTTTGAAGGCTAGGGATGGTTATTCAGTCGAATACGGATTTAGTGAGAACCGCTAATTTTAAAGTTATCTATGAGAAGTTGAAAAACAAAATACATTTAAAACAAAATTTAACAAGCTTAATTTTGTATTTTCATCTTGATTGGATTTACTATCACACGCTGAATTCCAAAAACGGTCTGTAAACGAAGTAAAATTAAAAGTAAAATGTCCAGTTATAACAGCGACACTTTGACACAAAAATGGTAAAATTATGAGCGCAAAGCAAAGTAGACGAAAGAAAATGTATGAAACAGTTAATTCAAAATTCAAAATCTTGATCGCACAATAAAATGAATATCATAGGAATCCCTCCTATTAATTTTTCTACCGTGAAATCGTAATTCTCCACGCCTACAGGTCTTTTCTTTTGTGCTTTCAAAAGGAACAACAACGAATACTAGGAAAATGAAATAGCGCTATGTGTCACATTTATATGGCGGAGAAACCAGAATTAGTGTTCGCTTATGACAACGAAAAACATAAGGACGAGTTTGATTCGGAGAAGAAAACGAGAATAACTGGAGAAAATGCGACATTGTACAACAGACGAACAAAAGAACATATAGTCGTGCTAAACGGAAATCGGCGAGAAAAATCCGCTTTTTCTCTGTGTCTTTGCTTTTTGCATGCTATTTTTGCCTGAGTATCGCACGAATGCTGCATGAGTGCTGTTTTAGGTGAGATTCCAATTTGGCGACACCTGTAATTGCCTTTTGAAATCAGGGGTGGCGGAAAGTGGATTAGACGGAGACTCAGGAAAACAGAGGTGACCAAGGGTTGAGTAAGTGATATCAGGGGCATAAAGAGATCAAAAGGTGTGTACCGGAATAAAATTCAAATTTATCCGTGCAACTAAGTTTAGGCCGACTTTTATTGTTTGTTTTAAAGTCATTCGAAGACTCCAGGAGAGCTATGGGATAACTACTTCTAAGCCGTCACCACACTGAAATCTTCGAGAAAAAGCCGCTTTTTCTCTGCATCTTCGCTTTTTGAACCCTATTTTTGCCTGCGGATCGCACGAATGATGCAGTAAGGCTGTTTTTGGCAGGATACCAATTTGGCGACAGCTATATAGGTGACACCATACGAAAGTCAGTGAAAGTTTTGTTTTGGAAAATAGTCTGTGAAAGGGACAGTCAGGCGGGTTTTACAACATTTGCTCAATTACGAGAGAAAAATTGGCTGATCATGAAAATGTATATAGCTATGGGTTGAAAATTTACTGTTTTCGAGAAAATACGCTTCAAAGTCGTCAAAAAGGGGTCCCCGCCTACAGATTTGTAGACGGGCAGTACGCACTGCTTGACCGGCTTTTATAAGGCATGCTAATGGGAAGAATTTCATTAATTGCCCGAGAGAGCGCTGGGAACAAGGAAGGTACGAGACAATTTAGCATATTCTCCTAATTCGCATAATTTCCGATCGTAGCCGATCGACAAATGAAATGAAAAGCCCCTTTACTGTCCCGTTTAACGTTCTCTTGTGTTACCTACCGTAACTACTACTTCTGGGTTACGGTAGGCGACACTAAAGTATTTTTTGTTATGATAAACTGCAACAGCAGTCAAATGTTCTTTTTGAAAATCAAAAGAAAAGGAAGAAGACGAAGAATGCCCCAAGTTTGGGTTCTTCGGGGGTTTTAAAGCGAAGTCCGCCTACGTATGACGTGACCGATCACTCTCTCTAATGTCTTGGGGTTAGAAACAATTACACTCCTAGGTAGACTCTTCCGGCCAATTTGACAACCGGGTGGGCCTGGTTAATCTTGTTTGAGAACCCACGAGGAACCCGGGTTCCTCCAGGTCAAGGGTTGTAGTTGGAAAGGTAAAAATTTAAACAAACGTTGTCGACTGCAAAATAACATAAAATAGTATTGTGGCGTCTGCAGAATGACAATTTTATAAAAATTGTATTATTACATTGTTACATTTCTTCCGATTTCCCAGGTTTTAAGGGGAAATCAGGATCCAAACATACAAACAAAGCGTGGTTTAATTTGTTTTTCACAACAACCGTTAAACTTTATAACTGGAATGGCTTACATACGCAAGCGGATGTTTTACGTAGTGACACTAATTCGAAGGCTGTCATTTCGGATTGGAATTCGCCTGCATCATTTGCATGAACGTGGAAAACCCTCCTGATGGTCCCTTTAAGAGGTAATAAGGGGGACGCCCCCTGGTTGTAACTTGACAACTTGAAACTCGGCCGAATTGCAGCCCGTTGTAATCTTGGCTGAATTTAACCCTGTTTGCATACATTAATTTCGATAATTCGCCCTAGTACTTCAAAGTTTAGAACTAATCGCAAGTAACCCACATGCCAATATTTACGTATATAGTGGAAAATAATGGTAGCGGTTACAGCAAATTCATGTTGCAATACGATAGAGTTTCAATTTGTATAGGTTTTCAAGTAATCTATGTTACAAAGTGGTAAGTTATAAAAATTCCTGGGTACAAATAGGCTTGGCTTCAATTCGTCTTAGATTACGACACGTCCAAGTTATAACTGACGTCACACATCGTTAGCGTCCCGGTTAGGGGTCTTTCCATCAGATTTTCTATGGTATTCATTCGAACTTATGCAAGATATGCAAAATACATAAAGCTGATTGTAAATGGTCTGGCACACAACTCTGTCCTTTGCAAAGAAAATTTTAAAATTCGAAGGAGAAAACGCCTGCTGTCTTGACGCACAATGTGGGCGGAGATTGTATGTCTTTACCGTGCTCTGTATTTCCCCACCAATCTATTTTTAATATCAGACAGTAGCTCTGAATTTGTTCCGTTTATAGTCTTCGCCAATTATACTTCTTGGCCATTTCGCAAATGTAACCCTGACGCAGTATTACGGACGTATCCTAAAACTCAGGATTTTTGTACGCAAATTCGCGTCTGATGTCATTCGCACAGAGCTATGAGTGAAATTGGCCGACGTAGCATAGGCGACGACTAGAAACAAATTGTTTTTTAAGGGACAGTAAGGAGGGTTTTAATTTAATTTTTGATCAGCTACGGTCGGAAAATATGCGAATTGACTATTCCAAACTGTCTGGCGCCTTCCTCGTTTTCAGCGCTTTCTCAACCGATTAGAATGAAAGTCGTCTCATTAGCATGCCTTGTAAACATCGGACACGCAGGGCGTACTGCCCGTCTACAAATCTGCAGACGGATATCCGTTTTTGACAACTTTGAAACGTATTTTCTCGAAAACGGCAAATTTTCGACTCATAGTCATATATATTTTCATGATCACCGAATTTTAATCTCTCAATTGAGCCAATGTTGTAAAATCCGCCTGACTGTCACTATAAAGTAAAATTGGGTGCATTCGTTCATAGATTACTTTTTCCTTTCCATGCAAGTGTTGACGTCAACTCGTCTCAGGGGATATCTTTGACGCGTCAATTGTCAACTTGTCAAGTTTATTTGGCAAAGGGCGTTTTGGAAGAAGAATTTGGGGAGTTTGGGAAGGAAATGGCATATTTGGAAGCAAACAGGATTACGCAGTGTCTACCAAAAGGGCAGTTTATACAAAAAAGGTCGGAATGTCTTCCTTCGTCTGGGAAAATTCAATTTCAGCCGGTGGAAAATGAGAAAAACGAGGAATCTGGGCTTTGTTGACTCAGAGCTAATGAAGTGCATATCAACAACAGGAAATGGCAAATAATTACCTGATTCAACTTATAATCGGAGGAAAGGTTAGATGACGATATGGAATGTTCTATGGCGATTGCGCATCCCACTACGGGTCGTGGGAAGAAACGTGGGAATGTGGACATTTACACGCATTTTGCTAGGATTCACGGACCTTCGAGATTTAATTAGTCGCTGACGAGGCGACTTTCGATTGTAACTGACTGGGAGGGTGACGCAGAAGGCAGACCCAACCTTCGAAAGGCGCGCCTTCCACAAAAAGGATTATGGGAAAGGACAAAGCTGATGCTTTAGAAATCATTCTTTCACGTATTCATGGGTACCTGCGCTATTCAGCTCTAGTTTTCAAGATTTAAAAGGAAAGCGAAGTTTCAATATTTTTGTAATTCCTAATTTCACAAACGGTCCAATACAATGGGTAATAAAAATCCTGGAATAAAGGGTACTAGTGGATGTTTTGGATGCTTTGAAATAGCGGTTTTTCGAGCCGTAAAGCCAGACACTCACAAAAAAGAAATGGGGCATTGCAATTTTTCGCATAAAGCTCTCTTTACTTTACTATTGAACATGACTATCTCTGATTTACGCTTTTTCACGGACAAGGGTGGCTTATCAAAGAACCGGTCCGAGAAAATTTGGGAAGAGACCCAGGCCGGCCCCACTATTTTTATAAATCTGTTTTAATGTTATGTTTTTCAAAGTCACTATTTTTAAGATATCTTTGTTTTTGGTGCACAAAATAGTTCTAATTGTGCAAAACATAAGCATGTTAAAGAGGATTTGAACTACCCTATATAAATTTTCCATTTTTTATGGCCGAGTATGGCTGAGAAGTCGGTCTGGCAATCCGAAGTTACCCCAGTTTGATCCCCCGTCAACAACACTTTTTTGCCTTATGAATAGTTGTTTTACACAGTAGGCAAGATAGAGACGCAATTCCAGCTCATAGTTGATGAACGAAAAAGTTTAGAAGGATCGTCAGACTTATACTCATATAGTATATAGTCTGTTTCCCAGGGAGGTCTTGAACATTCCGGCAATCTTGAGAAAGTCTCATATTTAATCAAAAAGCATTTGAAACATTCAAGTGAACAGAGATGTAATAAGCGAAAGAGCACTGTAAAAGAGGAGTGCGCAGACAGGTAACAAGGATCATTGCCGGACCAAAGGTACCTAGTCTTTTAAAACTTGTGAATGTCCTTGCCCATTCATGGGAAATGGAGTATTGAATACGATAGTAATCAGCACATCCCTAACACCCCATGTCTTTTCTTTAAATTTTCAAAATAATAAAACGTTATACAAAGTAGCTAGTATTATCACCAGCATTTAAGGTATACAACCGTATTCACCCTTTGGCTTTGGGATTTGATTGAATTATTGGCTCGCAAGCGCAACTAAAAACAGAGTAAAAGATAGAGAGAACGCAATACAACCTTCTTTATATAAGTACTTCTACTCTCCCTGTAAAATGCTGGAACTCTTTTGTTTGTATGCTTTAACTAAGTCACAGGTGGCCGTGGGTGTTGAATACACTTCCGAAACTTTTGTTTTCTTATGTACATAAGTTGTTTCCTTGTATTTTTCTATGCCAGACCAAAGGGTTCAAAAATTCATGATGTAGAAACCTTACTCGTGAGTACTAGAGTTTCTCTGCATGTTTTTAATCATTAGTTGGGGATAGTTTAGTAACTACATAAAAAACAATTTTTGAACCGACGAAACGGCATTTTTTATATTCAACTTTGTAAATAAAGTGAATTGTCATGTTGTGCAGTAATTAAAGATTTCCAAATAAGAGGAGCAGTGTTAGATTAAATAAAACATATAGATAAAATTAAAAAAAAAACTTTGCACAAAAGTATGTGAAACACATATTGCAACCACCACCATTAGACGCCCATTCGTTTCCAGAATCGTTTAGGTATGCGTGGATGGAACAACCAAATGTCATTCTTTTAAGTGCAAGGATCCGTGTTTCACATACTTTGATGCAATTGACTTACTATATTTTTATAGTGGTTCGACAAATTTAAGATTTGTAGCTTAGAAACACAAAAGGCCTTAACAACATTATTAGTGGCTTTAGCTTGCAGAGCGTGTTGACAGAAGGTTCGAAATTAATAGCGGAACTGGCATTTGTTGTGGTGGAAGTGTGAATTGAGGTCAACAATCATCTTGTTCCCCCATTTGTTTCTCTTATTCTCCAATTCCTTTGTTTGCTCACAATAAGAGAAAACCTCACTGACGTCGTCCGTACGTTCATTCTTGTAAAATGAGAAGCGTTTGCGTGCAGAAACGGCAACCACGAGCCGACGTGGATACTTTTTGGAAAACAATCAGGGGTGAGATAGAGAGAGGATGTACGGGAGAGATTAAACCTAATAGTTGAAGTGCGAGTAAATGTGAAGGTCTGCAGACGTCTGCAACCGTTTACTATGCCAATTAGCACGAAGCATCGTGCGTACCTCAAGACAGATTAGGTCTTTTAAAAACGACCGTTAGTCTATCACCCAAATAGAGCATATACTCCTCGCCAATCCTACTTCGTCGAAAAATAGGCCACACCCCTTTTGCAGAGCACTATTTCGATGTTATATGGGGGAAATTTGACTATTCACATAAGAATATTGTCATTCATTTTCAAAAATCGCTCGGAAATCTCGCATCCTTAAACCCTGGCATCTTTTTTCGTTAGCTAGTGTACATGGTTTCCTCATACAGATTAAAGAAAAAAGTGTTTCTAGTGTGGCAGTACTAACGCTACGATACACTACCAATAACTTTATACTCTTGGTTTTGGGTTGGTTGGTAAGGAGGGGACGCCCAAGACTTGATAAATTGTAGCTAGGACGAGTTGTAACCAGGACTGCTTGTGACTTTACATTTTGTAACCTAAAAAGAGCAGCAAGGAGGGTTTTTCATTTCGTTTTCGATTGGACACGGTCGGAAACTATGCGAATCAACTATGCTAAACTGTCTCGCACCCTCCTCATTTCCTGAGCTATCTCATTCAATTAGAATGAGTTCTTCATTCTAATTGACGGACACGCAGGGCGTACTGGTCATCCGCACAATCTGCGGATGGTCGCCCGTTTTCGGCGACTTTGTGGTGTATTTTCAAGAAAAAGGTAAATTTGCGACCTATAGTCATCTACATTTTCATGATCGGCGAATTATTCTCTCTTAATTTAGCCAAAGTTGTAAAACCCGCCTTACTGTCCCTTTAGTAAGTTGGAATTGTATCCTGGATTCGATTCATTGTAAACTAGATCGTTGTACCCTTATTTTCAAACAGGGACGCTGGACGAAATTTGGATGATTCAACCTAATAAAGAAATTTGTTCAAAACCTAGCTGTTTTCGCATGGGCAACCTACATTTCAAGCTTTCAAGGTTTCTAAGCTACAACAGGTTTAGGTTAAAATGTTCCCAGGCAAACTCTCGCCTAGATTACATGTTGTCGAGTTTACAAATGGAAAGATCCAAGCAGGCTGGCAACAGTTAGACTAGGGTACACTTCGTCTTTGGTTCCAATGCGCCCCAATTTCAACTTACTAGGTTACAAATCGTGGGCCTAGTTGTAACATGTGCGTAATGGTAGATAATAAAGAGATATGATGAGTGCTAAAGGATAACAATGTCGCTAAGGTAAACATAAACGATCCATTTCGCTTGAACTTAACGCCACTTAGTACTACTTGCTCTATCTTTTTGACCTTCAATGTCCAGCTCAACTTACCTAGGACCCGGAGAGTGCAGTCGACTGAAATCCCCGGAGGGCGGCTATCACCGAGATTCAATTAGGCCACCCGGGTACTCCGCAGACAGCCGGCTGGACCAGAAAAACGGCTGGTGGTAATGGAAATCGTAAAAGAACCTACGGGACATTCTATTTTTCGAGGTTTGCTTCGAAACTTATTTTTTCTAACAAGAAACCATTTTTTTGTAACGACCCTATATACAACTGAAAGTGTCATTTACCTTCTGTTTGAAGTATGAAGGTGGAAAGAGCGCAGTCCTTTTGGGGGACGAGGCGTGCCGTTGAAAATATCACCGGAAAGGCGGTCCAGCGAGTTTAACGGGATGTCTGCTTCGGTGCGCAGCTTTTGCGACGTAAGAGCACGGAAATAACGCACAAGGAAATTCTCAGAACTTGATCTTTGACCCTTTAAATGTTTCTAAATGGGGAGTTTTGGGAGGAGGGGTTGGGAATATGATATTCCATCACATTTATGTTCCACTGACATTTTTTTAAATTTGGAATAAACAACTTTTTACATGTTTGTCACGAAAAAACAAAATTTTATATGGGGTTTAAGGGTTTTTCTTTCAAGTGTTTTCTTGACAGCCTGTCATCCCATTAGGATATCCCTGACTGCAAGGATTACTTAAATTATATCTGTCGCCAAACGAGCATCCTGCCAAAAACGGCCTTAAAGCAGCAGCCGTGCGATACTCAGGCGGAAATAGTGTGGGAGCCGCGCAGGCGCAGAGAAAAAGCGGCTTTTAATACCCGATGCTCGTTTGGCGACAGCTATAGAGGCGTCTTGTCAGCCCATAGTCGGCGTAAATGAATTTTAGAGTTAAAAAGGAAGTAGCGTCTTCTCAACTTGTTCTTTTGGTGACCGCTTGTGTAAAATAAAAGAGACCTGTAGTACTGGAGACACTACGAATCCTTTACCAAGTTGATTAGGAAAACCGTTCGAAAGTTGAGCCTCGAACCACACAGAACTGGAAATTGTGATTCAACGCTTAATTTTCAATTCAATTCAAACGGTTTATATTCTAGGGCTGTTCCCTGAATCGCCAGAATGAATCACAGTTGTCGAATTCAATCCCACGACGTTGACTTGGTAGATCCGATTCTCCATTGATTCTGCTACAATTGCCTCCTTGCCTCGGTTGGGAGAGCGGGGAAGGGACCGACCGCAAGGCCGCGCGAGACGCAGGAAAGAAACGCTTAATAAAATGCTTAATTGAAGGGTCTGTAAACGGGTACCCGTTTACAGATTTGTAGACGGACAGTACGCCCTGCATGTCCGGTATGCTAATGAGCCGAATTTAATTCAGATTGGATGTGGAAATGAAAAGGGTGCGATACAATTTAGCATAGTTGACTCGCATATAGCCGTCGCCAAACGAGCATCGGCTTTTAAAAGCCGCTTTTTCTCTGCGTCTGCGCTTCTTGCACGCTATTTCCGCCTGCGCATCGCACGGCTGATGCATTAAGGCCGTTTTTTGGCAGGATTGTCGTTTGGCGACAACTATAATTTCAGACCGCATCCGATCGAAAATTGAAATGAAAAGTGTGTGTAGATCCACACGCTCATTTGTCCCGAGGGGAAAGGTAAACTCCGACCCACTTTCAACACCATTCATGACGGGATCAAGTACTTAAAATTTTACAAACTGTGAAGTGGGCACCTTGCATATGTGTATTTTGAGACAGCGTTATGAATGTGTGAAGTTGAGAAAAATAGCACCACATACAAAGAGAGTAATTTAAACTACAGTCGGTGTTCAAGTGGTGTACGGTTCGGTCGCTTGGAAGATTAATTAATTTCGGGTAAAAGATCCCTCAACAGAATTCCATGAAGGGTCAATTGTGCGGCAGGCGAGAGGGTAGGCGTTATTAGGAAGGCCCACAGCATAGGTTTGTCATTACTGCTTCTATCATCCGGAATTCTCCGCAAGCACCAGTTTCTGTATAATAGGCTGTCAGCTCCTTATCTCACTTCCTCTCTCATCTCATCTCTCTCTCTCTCTCTCTCTCTCTCTCTCTCTCTCTCTTTCTCTCTCTCCCTTCAATTTCTCTCATTTTCATCAAGACATCTCGAAATTTCCTAATGTTTACGTCTAAAATCTTCCATGACTCCTTTGTGTACACGCAGCAGTCGTGGCTATTTTGAAAGTTTCTTGCCAATTTTTTCAAAACCCCATTCTTCCTAATTCCCCTCTCCTGATTCCTCTCATTTGTCCTCCTGAGACCCTCCGGTGGCATCTGTGGTCTATTTGTGGTGTCCGTCGGCTGTGTGTGACTATATGTGACGTGTTTGCTCGGTCCGCCCCTCGAAGCGCGAACCCAGCCGAGACCCCGCCGCACCACTACTTATTCTCTACTTAATATTTCTTTTCCTTGTTTGTAATTTAATTCGATGGAAAATGACCGAAGAGGGGCGGCAATGGGTCGACATTCAACTGCACACGTTCGCCAACTGGATGAATCAACAGGTCTGTTTGCCTTCGAACGAAAAAGACAAAGGCGGCGGACAGGATGCAGAAAAGGGAGTTCAGAGCCATCAAATGTTCATAAAAACCTTACAATTTTTCGTGTATATTGATATTTTTCTGTGAAAATTATCTTGCACTCAGTGAAATTCCGGGAAAATCCGCAATTTCAATGTGAAACAGGGTAAAAATATTGTAGCAAGAAAAAGTTATAGATTTTTAATATTTTTAAAGTTTGTGAAAAAAAAGCTTGATCATTTAGCTCGGAGCTGATTTGGTCCGACGATTACCCGAAGATTTGGCTGATGGCGTTCTTCTCATCCGACTTGTCGAAGCAGTCCAAGGAAGGAGATATTTCGGAAAAGTAGGTTTTTCCCTTAAAAATCAGTTTCCCACTATTTTTATTATTGGTTTTTTACAGTTTTTTTTTAAAAAAATTAATTACTTGCCTTAGAAAGTACTGAATTTTTGTCACGATTATGCAACTTTTTAGCCACTTTTTGAATTAAAAGCCACCGGTAAACTTGTTTTCATATTTAAAGTCGCTGTTTTTTGCTTATTCGTTTTTTATCTTTAGCTTCAGCTCACGCTCAGTTTGTATTTTTTAAATGACCATTTTAAGATGCAATGCTACTTTAAAGCCAATTTGGAAACGGTAAAACTTTTGCTTAAAGGGAGAGGGGAGAAAAATGAAAAAGGACCTGTCCATGACGTAGCGTAGGCTAAAGAGTGTCATTTTCAATGGTCAAATGCAGAGAGTTTTATGATTAGCATGGACAGGTCCCCCTCTTCATTTTACGTGGGCCTCTGCCTTTAAATGAAATTAGTTACAAAAATCAAAATTTTGAGAAAATCTCATCGTAATTAGATCATGACATACTAATGACATTTAAAGGAAGAGTCAGGCGAATTTTGCAACATTGGCTCAATTAAGAGAGAAAAATTCGCGGATCATGAAAATATATATGACTTCGGGTCGAAAATTTACCGTTTTCGAGAAAATACGCTTTAAAGTCGTCAAAAACGGGTCTCCGTCTACAGATTTGTAGACGGGCAGTACGCCCTGCGTGTCCGGCATTTACAGGGCATGCTAATGTGAAGAACTCATTCTAATTGGCTAAGAGAGCGCTAGAAACGAGGAGGGTGCGAGACAATTTAGCATAGTTAATTCGCATAATTTCTGACCATCTTCATTCGAAAAGAAGATAAAAAGCCTTTTTACCGGCCCTTTAAACTCAATTTTCCCCACAAAATATGCAAATCTTGATTTACACAAGCTTTTCTCCATTTCTAGGTGGTGAAGTCCTATTTTTTGTTTGCGTGGTGGTTTTGTAAGCAACTACCTTTATTTGCACCCTAAAATGTTCATGTTGCGAGTGAAAGAATTTGCCAAATTTATCGACAAATATCACTGTTTTAACTGCCCAGACACTAACTCTTCTTTATGAGTTGGCGTCAATATCAGTGCAGGAAACGGCGCAGAAACAGCAGAGACTTTTGTTGACACGTCGCTCTCGAGAGCTCGCTGGGAGGGACTGTAGATGGCCGCCGCTCTCTAAGGAACTTCCGTGGTCACAGAAAAGGGAAAAACATTTAGAAGTAGTGAAATCGAAAAATAAATCATTTTTCGAACTTTCGTTGTAAAAGGGGCGACCACAAACGAACTAATTCAGGGATAATAATAAAGACGCTACAATTTTGCTCGTTTTCGAATCGTTGTCATTTTCGAAATTTCAGGTGTACGATGACAACCCGACCGAGATCCAGAAGCTGATGAACGTGCAGATGGCTTTGGATGCACTCCGGGAGGACGGCGTGAAGACGGTCAACATAGGTGCGTCGCTAAGCCGCCGCACAAACGGCCAAGGAAATGTTGCGGAGGATTGGAGGAGGGCGGGAGGCATGCAATTCGTACTGAAAAATGCAAGGGAGGGGGTTGGAAAGACTAAATGAGGCAATCAAAAACCAAATTTCCCTCGGAATTTACCGCAACTTGTCGGACCCACTGAAAGGGTACGGGAAAACAAGAAATTGCAATAGGATCGGAGCGCAATATGAGTTTTGTCATGTCATATGCTAATTATTGTTTAAAACGCCCAATAATGTCAATCAAAATTCGAAAACTGGCAAATTTCCATGCCGTGTTTTGAGAAGACATAGTTTTTGAGTAAAACAGCCGTGCGCTTCTATTCTCCTCACCAATCCTATTTCGGCCTTAAAGGGGCCTCGCCCCTATTGTAGCGCAGCATTTTGATGTAATGATGGGCAATTCGAATATTACCGTCGGAATAATCTCAATTATTTATAAAAACCATCGGAGTAGTGTTGGCGGGCCCTATAGCTGTCGCAAACTGCGGAAACATGCAAAGCATGCTCTGTCGACAATGATTAGACTACGATTTTCCCATATAAACTGAGCATCACTTGAACATTCTAATTTTATTGGCACGATTCCAATTTGGCAACAAATTTTTACATTTATGGTAATTTCACGCATGATAAACGTGATTTGAATTTGATCATTTCTATCAATCTGCTATCGATCGGCGGCTGTCCTCTATTCTCCTATTGTGCGGCATTTGGTAATTCTTATCGTTGTCTATTGATCTCTTCTATTTCCAATTTTTCTCCAAATTTCAGTTGTAAGTGCTCTGCTGCAAAACAATGATTCCATTTATGTTATTTTTTTTTCATTTAGAGATAATGTAGGGTTCAGCGTGCCGCGCACGGGGCAACCTTAGGTCCAGTCTGTGCCCTTTCTGATTACTTCAAGCAAAAAGCAATACTGCTAGACGGTATTTGGGCTGGTTTCTCTGTGCACTCCTATCAATGCGCACTCTTTCTCGCGCGTCCGCAGTTGGTGCGTTTTCTGACCTACTCCTATCGCGGCGGGACCAGGGCCCTAGAATCCTTTAAGGTTCCAAAGAGACGGTTGTTTTTTGGACACCGCCTATAGTATCGCCAGTTTTTTGGCAGCCGTTGCGCATAAGAAATACTAGAAGGTGTAAGCGTCGCTACCGCAATTATACTTCTGCAACGAGACTCCTTCTTCAAGTCGAAAATAAGCTTCAAATCAAAATAATCTCGCAGACCAAAGTTGGTGTTCAGCTAGATTTCGGACCACCTAATGGTTTTGGGTGCAAACGGTAACTTTTCCCTTTGAAAGTCTGTTAAGAGAAAGTCGAGGCGCATATGATTAGCTATAAAAATCAAAAACTAGATACAGAAATGAAACTATTTTGGTCATAAAACACGATTCAGGAAGCCAAGACATCGTCGAAGGCAACACCAAACTTATCCTCGGCCTAATGTGGAGCATCGTACAACGCTACCAGATCGCTTCGAGAACCAAAATCCCACCCAAAAAGCTAGTTATGGCTTGGATGCAGGTTCAGTTTTACTTTAATTTGTTACAAAAACTATTTCAGTCTGTTCTCCCGGAACTCAAACTAACCAACTTCCGAACAAACTGGAACGACGGAAGAGCTTTGAGCGCCCTTCTGGAGTACTGCCAACCTGGGCTCTGTCCCGAGTGGAGTAGATTGGACAAGGCTAAAGGGTGAGTTGCACCAAAAGAATTTCTTTTGAAAGTGCTGTTCAGGCAAGAAAATTGTCGGCGGGCTCTGCTTCTGGCTGAGCAATACCTAGGAGTGCCGCGAATCATCCTACCCGAGCATTTAAGTTCTCCACATTTGGATGAACTCTCCACCATCACCTATCTCTCGTATTTTATTGTGAGAGGAGGACCTGGGTATAGGGCTACGCTTCAGAGGGCACAAAATGTGAGTCGGTATCAATACGTGGTCCAATTATCATAAGACGAAAAAAATTCGAGCGGCAGCCTTAAGGCACTGTCTTAAGAAAAAGTTGATAGCTGTTGAATTGGTCCAAAATTGGTCTGTAACCTGCCTAGGGCCCATGTAGTCCATTTTGAAATTTGTAGGTCATTATCGATTTTTTTGACTTTAATTTACTGTAATTTTTTTTAAAAATTGGCCAAAATGACTGAAACTAGTGTTTATTTGATAGCTTAAAGTGAATAGTCCGAATCTATTAGTTAATTGACGAAAATGTCGTGCACTTCCACACAGGAGTCCTAAAACCTCAAAAAAGTGAAATTTTGCGTTTAAAATTGCAGTGTGTCGCATTTTTCAGCCTTTGACATAAAAGTTGCGCAACATAACATTATCATGATTCAACTCTCCGTGTTTTTGCGCATATTTTCAAATTTTTTTTTTCTCATTTTTGACCTACCAAAAAAATTGATTTTTGGTAGGTTTTTGCACTATGTTTCACAATGACACTGAAAGGGTTTTGTCAAGTTTGGTTCTCATTTTCGGGCAAAAAACAATTTTGACCTACCAAATTTGAATTTTTTCCTGATCAAATCGATCGAAAAATTCATCTTCAAAGCCGAATATGCGCAAAAACACGGAGAATTGAATCATGCCATTTTGCGCAACTTTTATGTCAAAGGTTGAAAAATGCGAAAAACTGCAATTATAAACGCAAAATTTCACTTTTTGAGGTTTTAGGACTCCTGTGTGGAAGTGCATGACGTTTTCGTCAATTAAATGATAGATTCCGACTATTCACTTTAAGTTATCAAATAAACACTAGTTTCAGTCATTTTGGCCAATTTTAAAAAATTTCAGTACCCTACCGTAACCCGAGGCAACAAATCGATAATGACCTAAAAGTTTCAAAATGGACTATATGGGCCCTAGGCAGGTTACAGACCAACTTTGGACCAATTCTACAACTATCAACTTTTCCTAAGACAGTGGCCAGCTTGAGTTTACCACAGACGCTGCCATAAAATGCTTATGGATATTTTCTATATATACTTCAGTTTTGTCAAATCCTGTCTTCAGAGGCCCACGTGAAATAAAAGGATGATCTGTCAACTTTTAGCATAAAACTCTCAGCTTTTCATAATTTATACTCTCTGCCAACTCTGCCAATCCGACTTTGGCCAAAATGGGGCCACGCCCCTTTTGTAGCCAAACTTTATGATGCTGTAATGGGAAATTTGAATATCAACATCAGAATAAGCTCACTCATTTCTAAGAGTCGCCGCAGTGGGTTTGGCGGGCACTATACGTGGTCTAGTTTTAATTTTCGTGGGTCTCTGCCTTTCAAGGGGTCGTCAGGGGTTCTTTTTCTACACTTTGTACTACCTACGATTCCAATCGGCTCCGACGGAAACTTGTTGAAATGAAAATTGGATGTGAGAAACAAACCTCTCGCTGAGAGATGCAGACAGAAAGAGAAAACCAGCTGGGACCCTTTTTTCGGCAGAAAACTCTGCTATCAGCGATATTTTTTACCACTTTTCATTCAATCTGCGGAACTTATTTAGGCTTTTAGGGAAAAAACAAAACTGATCCCCTTTTCAATCATGAAATGTTTTCATTGTCGGAAACTTTTCATAAAATGACTGTTAAAACATGAAACAATATGAGTAATCAAATAAAATATACTTGAAAAGGCCAATGACGGTCTCTTTAACCTGCCAATAATGATATGATTCCATTTCGCGATAATTAACAAGCCAAATCATTTCTGCAAGGTCAATGAACTGTTAATTGTGAAAATCGATAGGGTTATTTTGAAAAAAGCTCCCATTTTAGCTCCTGCCAGACATTGAACTTCACGATGTGGATGAATCTTGGGCCGATGGCTATTTAATCTCCCTTCTAACTATGGCCGTAGGCGGCGAGGTTAGTTAATTCAACCAATTTTATTGATCCTTTATTTTCAGGCGCTTCCCATTGACCATATGCACTTTGAGACCTACAAAGACTGCGTTTCCAATGTCAGTATGGGTGAGTTCAATTTTCAACAATGTGGATCGCTTTTTCAGCTATGGAAGCAGCAATTGGTGTGGGAGTGGGATCTCTAGTCGGACCTGAAGACATCGCTAACCCTCAGGTAATTGAGTTTTAACAGAGGCATAATTTTCAAAACCCCATTAAGGTAAATTTTTGTTAAAGGGCTCGTCAGGGGCATTTTTTAATCCCATGTTAAAGGGACCGTCAGGGACCATTTGCAACTTTGGCTTATGTGAAAGATAAAAATCAGCTGATCAAAAAACTTTATACAAGACGGAGTCCAAAATTCTCCGTTTTCGAGATATCTGGCTTCAAAGTGCCCAAAGCGGCCGACAGTCTGCAGATTCTGCGGATGGCCGCAACGCCTGCATGCACGATGTTTGCAAGCAATTCAAATTTCTAAATTGTTGTTTTAATAAGACGAGATTACTCGGATAATGAGGAGTGTTCCAGACAATTTAGCATATATAATAAGTATATTTTCGACCTACCCGATAAAAATGGAGAGGAAAAGATCCCTGGCGGTCCCTTTAATGATGACTTGGCTCCCTTTTTGTACACAACCTTTGGTTAGAGAGGTGTTCGAGAAAATGATTTCGACTGAAATCGGTAGATTTCTATACTGTCCAGTTTAAATTTGAAAGGCCCCTGACGGTCCCTTTAAGAGAGGTTGCCGCATCTTAAAACGGAATCTTCTCAATACAAGGAACGTTTTTAAAAAGTCTATTTTCCGATACCCTGCTTCTTTCAAAACAAACTTTAGGGTGAACACCTGGGGACCATGGCTCTTGTGGCAGCCCTCTGTGCCGTTTCCCCAACCCCTCCGGCTGCAGTCACCCAGTGTTTTGTAAATCAACAAGTTAACCTTGATCTAGCCTTTGCTGAAGGAAACGAAGTCCGCGTGGATGATTTGGATGTCAAAGGTAATTAAGTAATTAAGTTGGAATTAAGAAATAATTTGTTTAGTTGTGGGACCATCTGGACGAGAGTTGTCCTCTTCCGCCTTGAGACTCAGAAAAAGTAGGACTTCAACGGGAGCCGTGCTTTCATTGGTTCCTACGGAAGAGGGATTCCACCAGGTTAGTATTTTAAGGAGCTTACTCTCTCTCTCTCCCTCTCTCTCTCTCTCTCTCTCTCTTTTCCCTCCCCCGTCTCTCTGTCTCTCTGTCTGTCTTTCTGTCTGTCTGTCTCTCTCTCTCTCTTACAAACACGAGAAAAGTTTTTCTCCAATTTTCTATGTGTGTTGAATAACTTTTCCCGCCACCAGAAATCCTTGTGTTGACATATGTTGTTCAATGGTCCCCCAACTGACAAAACACCCTCCACGGAAACTTCAGAGGGGTTGTAAAGGCCGGTGGACACAACTTTCGGGTGTTTGTCGGGTAACACGTGTCCATCCACAACACATTTATTAGCGCCTGAAACCTCGTGTTCCGATATCAGTTTCCATTCCTTTTTAATTTTTAAAAACAATACTTGTGACTTGTATAAAATTTCAATGACGCTTTTGTGTGATACCATGTGCGATCAACTTTTAGATCTGACTGCGGTCCATAGATTGCGCTTTGTCATTCTAAGGCAAAACCATGTAAAACTGCAAAGTTCCAAAAAACGGCAGTTTTGAAACGTTTGACTTTCAAACGTTTCAAAACTGCCGTTTTGGTCACCGTTCGAATCTTTCTTTTCCACGCAGAAAATGTTTCTGATACAAATCAAAAAACCATTTTTACAACTTTTTAATTCATGCTTTTGAGAACTGTTCCTTCAGAAATCCTTCAGAAATCAGAAAGATTTTCAAACGAATTCTGTTATTTTCAAAAAGAAAGGCTGTTGCAAACATGCAATGACCCTTCTCAAACTCTGTGGGAATCAAAATTTGTTGTAAAAACTGAGTATGCTCTTAGAAGTCACAAATGTATGCAATACAAACTTCAGGAGACCAGAATTTCTAAAATGTTTTGTTAAAAAGCAACAGTATGCAACTCATTAGCATGCCTTGTAAAAGCGGGACTCACAAAATTTTCTCTCTTAAAGGGGCAGTAAGGGGGTTTTTTATTTCATTTTCGATTGGCTACGGTCGGAAATTATGCGAAATAACTATGCTAAATTGTCTCGCACCTTCCTCGTTTCCAGCGTTCTCTTAGCCAATTGAAATGAAATTTGGCTCAATAGCATTTCTTGTAAATGACACGCAGGGCGTACTGCCCGTCTACAAATCTGTAGACGTTTATCCGTTTTTGTCGACTTTGAAGCGTATTTTCTCGAAAACGGTAAATTTTCGACCCAAAGTGATATATATTTTCATCATCACCGAATTTTTCCCAATTAATTGAGCCAATGTTGTAAAACCCGCCTGACTGTCCCTTTAATTTATCCAAAGTTGTTCTACCAGCCTGACTGTCATTAGATATTTTGATCAATTTCTACCATTATCTCTCTCTCTCTGTCTCTCTCTCTCTCTCTCTCTCTCTCTCTAGTCCCACATCACATGTCTTTGCAAGAAACGGCTATTTTTGACAAATATAAAAACTACAGTGTCAAAACATGAAAGATGCCCTTTTGTGTACAAGCAATTTCAACGTGTCCATCACACGACTTTGGCTGAAAATTCAAGAAACCGCCGTTTAAATCGCCCATTTTCCCTGATTTGGCTGTCAAGAGTAGTCCGAAATGCGGTGGTGTAAGGGTCACATTCCGCGCGTTTCAGCCGTATCAATTGTTGCAATGTTTCACCTTTTCCCCATTTGAAACCCAAAAAACTCCCTCTAAACCGGCTGTGATCACCCGTGTTTCATCTTCTTCTTCGGATTGCCTTCTTCGGATCGCAACCGTTCGGCTGTTGCCAGCCGAACCACCGCGTGGCGGCCGGCTTCCAGCAACCTTGACTTGCGCCCCTTATTTATTGCCCATCGCCGGTCGGCGAGCGCCCGCCTTTGCCCATTTTTGTAAACATTCCCGTCACTATCCAAACCCCCACAATTCTCTGAAAATTGGGTTTATAAAAAAATCTTTTCGAAACAATATAGAATTCGCGGCATAATTGGGTCCCTGCCGTTATCTGCCGCCTTTCCTTGACCCTCGGCGGCCGCCGTTTTCCGCTCGCCGTGTCACTTTGCGTTATTGTCCGCAATTACGAGCCGTTTCGAACCCATCGCACATTGATTGGGTAAACCGCAAACGGTATCGATCGATTACGCCAACAAACAATCGATTTCCGGAATTTTCATTGGAAACGACCGCAAAATTTTCATTTTCTCATATTTGAATGTTTTTTTCGCATTTAAATGGATATTGACAACTTTAATTCAAAATTTTAATTGTAATTCAGGATTTTGACAATTTTAATCCTCCGAACTGGTTTTTAAAATTTGTAACATTCGAACCAAAGCAAAAAATTTTTTTTCAAGTTTAGCTTTTTTTGAATTTTTTCTTTTCGGATGGAGACATATTTTCAGCCTTGAATTTTCGGTCTAATTGGTCTGCCCTTCAATTCATTTTATTGCAACCGCCGGTTTTGCTTCCGGTTTCGCACAGGAACCGCGAAAAAGAACACCGAAAATAGGCCAAATTCACGTCAAAAAAAAGAAGGAAAAATGGATAAAAGAGTTGTTTTTACAAAAAAAAAAAACAAAGAATATTTAATTATAGCGTTCAATTCTTGCGTTCATAAAATATATAAACAAAAATATGAATACGATGTAGAAGTATATTTTTTAATTAAAAATGGCGTTCCCGCCAAACCAACAACAAAAAAACTGGGAAAAAATTTTAAAAACCCAATTTTGCATAAAAAAAAAATTAACACCACTAAATATAGGTTTAAAAAAAATAAGAATTATCACAAAATTCAAAAAATTCGCAAACTCGTTTTTTTAAAGACTTGTGGAAATTCCTTGTTTAAGGGATCTGTTTAGATCCAGTCGACGATAAAATGTATCATTATAAAATTTTAAAAACCAGTTTGGAGGATTAAAATTGTCAAAATCCTGGATTACAATTAAAATTTTGAAGTGTTACAGGCTTTTTCGGTTTTTTTCTTAGAGTTAGAAATGATAAGGGCTAATGTCGTTCATACTTTGAAAGTTTTCGAATCTATTATATTATTTTTTTCCTTTTTTAACTCCGAAAACCACCAATTTTTGATAAATTCCCTTGTTTCCCTAATGTTTCTTCCCTTTTCCTTCCATTTCGCCGCCTTGCTATCAAAAATGCTGATGCGAATGTTTGCTTGTTTGTTTTCCCACTTGATTGATTATCGAAAAGACGGAAAACCTTCCGTTTTTCTTCATTTTAACCATTTTCTCCCCTATTCTACAAGTATTTTCCTTACAAAACACTTTCTCGCATTTTCACAATTTCATAAATTTCTTTGTTTTAATTCAAAGTTCCTTTATTTCTTAAGTATTTCTCTAAAGAAAATTTTCATTTTCTTGTCGAAAACAGTGGGATCGATTGGGGTGGCCGTTACCTGAATGGCTCCCAACGGGGGGCGTCTCTAATGACAAACACGCCTTCTTTTGTGTCCTGCCATCCGAAGAGGGTCATTCATCACACTTTCACACCTTTCTTTTCTTTCAAAACAGTCATTCCCCCGCATGCTTATAAGAAGAAAACGGAACACTACTGTAGCTTATGAATCAATTTGAAATTATTTTTCAAAATAAAAATGCCAGATACCTGTAGTTCCAGAAAACCACTTTTGAATTGAGCGCGCCAACAATAGTCGCATTTTTCAATTTCAACTTCATCTCCTTTCAAAAGAAAAAAAAATGCGCCAAAACTTTTTTGTTCTATTTTGTTTAAATTTTATAAGCAATAATCCTAATAAAAAACATTTAAATACTCCAACAAAAAAAATAAGTAGCTCCCACAACTCATTTTTTTGGTCATTGCGTAAACGGGGCACAGATTATGTGTTTTGTTTTTGCGCCGTGAAGCATATTCTGTTTTAAAAAGTGCGTAAATACATAATTTGTTTTTACATTCCCATTTTTTTTAGCTACGAATCACAAAAACTCATGAAAAACTCCAATGCAAAAAGAAAAAACACCAAAAGGAACCCAAAAAAATAAGAACGATTTTAGACTTTTACAAAGAAAGTAGCACGTTGGTTTTCAAATCTAATTTTAATGTTTCCATTTGTTATTTTTCTTTGCATTTCGATTTTAAAAAAGAACATTTACCCATTTGATTGGTTGCCACCTGAAATGCGATAGTTTCCCGATCAGTTATCATTTCCCTTTCGCCTCAGATACCATTTGTTTTTTTTTTTGGGGGTTTAATCGTGCTAATTGCTCAAATCCTGTCAAAAACAGGAAATCGATAGTTGCCCTTAACCGGGGTGTATACACACGTTTTATGGAACGAGGAATTGCAACATACAACTGGTTGGCGGTAATCTTCGCCTGGACAAACAGCGCCGCCTTGGCGGTGGTCTAGGACACCTGCCTCCGAGAAACTCTTGTTATACTCCTCGCCAATCCTACTTTGGCCAAAATGGGGCCACGCCCCCTTTTGTAGCCGAATATTATGATGTAATAATGAGAAATTTGAATTTCAACATCAGAATATTCTCACTCATTTCCAAAAGTCGCCGAAGTAGGATTGGCGGGCACTATAGGAATTGTGACAAATAGGCTACTCACGATAAGTTCACTATAGTTTTCGCCAATTTTACTTCCTGGCCGATTCGCAAATGTAACCCTGACGCAGTATTGCGTATGTATCCAAGAACAGAGAATTTTCGTATGCAAATTCGCGTCTGGTGTCATTTGCACAGAGCTAAAAGCGAAATTGGGATAATTAACATTGGCGACGATTCTACTCAAAGAAGACAAATCAAAGAATTTTCTAATGAAATCGTTTTTTCACGTATCACAAATCCTAGTATCAGATAATGTTAATCCATGTTACAATGTTCTTACTGGAATTTCTAATTTGTGACATTCTTTTTTTAAAACAACTATTGCGGAAGCTGTAAGTTCGAATTCTTCCTGTGAATCCTACTTTAGCCAAAATTAGGCCACGCCCCTTTTGAAGACCTTTATTTCAATTTCAACGATTTCCTTAATTTCCAAGAAACGAAAAAAAATGAGTGTTCTATACCCAGTAAAATTACGTTTAATTCTAATTTGAAAAAAGGCAAATGTTTCTCGACCAAGAAATAATTTTGATTTTTCGTTGTGAAAACAACATGAGAAACGTCAGATTTTTGGACATGTGTATTTTTATTTTTTGTTTTTTTTTAAAATAAAAAATGCTTTGTTAAGAAAACATTCCTTTGAACAAAATGCAAAGTAGACCTCTCGCACACTATTTTTATGTAATAATGAATAATTCGAATATGAACATCTGAGTATTCGTACTCATTTCCAAAAATCGCCGAAGTAGGGTTGGCGAGCACTATATGAAAGCTTATTCAGGGGTATCGAAAACTAAGTTTAACTTTTAAATTTTAAATGATGACTTACAGTAAGGAACATGGCCAAATCCGCGAAGTCCAAAAAAAAGTCATACACATTTGGTCCAAATGTATTTAGTCCAAATGATTACGATTTACAATGTTTTTTTTCGTTGTTGCACAATCCAACCTCGAACAAAATCCTTTTGCCGAACTCGAGGCCACCTATTTGGGTTCTATGGATGTGTTGGATTTTCCTTTGAATCGTGGACATTACCATGCACACAAACCTGTTCCGATGGTTTGTGCAGAGGTTTTCAGAGAGCAACTGCCACTATAATTGGTATGCATCCCAATAATAGACTGACTGGCAAACCAACACACTCCAGTGTCCATTGATATTCAAACCTTTTTTGTAAAACGATAATGAATGCAAAGTTTTCCTACTTTTTCCCATCATTCTCTCTTGTTCCTCCCGACGCCTTTGCTTTTGAACGGTTGATCCTTTTGCGCGCCGCGCCCTTTAATTTGAATATGAATGTGTTGCAGGTTCGCATCTTCTGCCAGGGCGCCGAACTTCCCTCTTCGCCGATTTCACTTAGCGTGCTAACGGCGGACGAGTCACGCGCTGCCTCACGAGTCACAACCTCACGGCAACAGGAGACACGCCAGGAGTCACGACAGGAGAGGGTTTCGCCTTCGAAGGTCGAGAGAAACGACTCGGACGTTGACATCTCACACAAGTCATTTGCGCAGAGGAGACTCCAGATTATCAAGCAGTTGGAGGCACATACTCAGGTAAGAGAGACATTTGAATAGATAAAGAGAGAGACAAAAAGACAGAGAGACAGAGAGACAGAGAGACAGAGAGACATAGAGACAGAGAGACAGAGAGACAGAGAGACATAGAGACAGAGAGACAGAGAGACAGAGAGACAGAGAGACAGAGAGACAGAAAGACAGAGAGACAGAGAGACAGAGAGACAGAGAGACAGAGAGACAGAGAGGATACAGACAGATACAAAAGTCTCATTCCAGCCTTCTGCCCCAGCCCCTGCTCCTCCTCCAACCCATCACCATCATCCAACCGAGGCGGTTGTCCTAGAGGCTTCCGCTCACCACGAAATGCCTCTCTCCCGCAATGTAGCCGACGTGGGTCTTGTCTCATTCTCCGGCCTCTCCGAGCCCTGCTGCGTAGGCTCAATCGTCGAAGTAGTGGTCAGTAAGTCTGAAGGAGATAGAATCTCCGACGAAACGACCTCTTTTCAACAGGCGTTTTCAGATCAACGCCCATGGAGATGTAGCCTCAGGGAATGTTTATGTAGATGCAGTTGGACCCTCGGGGAAGGTTATCAACTGTAAAGTTGCTCACAGGAAGAACAGTTATATGGCGACGTTTACACCGGATGAAGTCGGTGGGTGGATTAATTTGAAGGAAACTGTAAAAGCCCTAATTTTTCCCTCAATCTCCTAGTGTTCCCTGGCCCGCTGGCCGTAAAGGTGTGGCGGTAGGTGATAGTCGGGGCGATATGCATCGCGACCTCGGGGCGCCCGTATAATTCCCTTGGTGGCAGCCGTCTTACAGTCGATTGAAGGTCTCTGGAAGATCGGAATCCTCTACGAGGGAGAACATATCAGAGGAAGTCCCTTCTCCTGCCACGTTTTCGACGCGGGACTCGTCAGCGTTTACGGGCTCGACGTGGGACTTGTGGGACAGGAACTACACTTTACGGTTGACACAAAACAAGCTGGAGCTGGAGATCCACAGGTGAGATTTCGCTTTCTCTCTCTCATTCTCTCTATCTTTCTCTCTTTCACTTGCTCTTTGCTCTTGTCTGTCTCTCTGTCTCTCTGTCTCTCTACCTCTCTGTCTCTCTGTCTCTCTGTCTCTCTGTCTCTCTGTCTCTCTATCTCTCTATCTCTCTATCTCTCTGTCTCTCTGTCTCTCTGTCTCTCTGTCTCTCTGTCTCTCTGTCTCTCTGTCTCTCTGTCTCTCTGTCTCTCTGTCTCTCTGTCTCTCTGTCTCTCTGTCTCTCTGTCTCTCTGTCTCTCTGTCTCTCTGTCTCTCTGTCTCTCTGTCTCTCTGTCTCTCTGTCTCTCTGTCTCTCTGTCTCTCTGTCTCTCTGTCTCTCTGTCTCTCTGTCTCTCTGTCTCTCTGTCTCTCTGTCTCTCTGTCTCTCTGTCTCTCTGTCTCTCTGTCTCTCTGTCTCTCTGTCTCTCTGTCTCTCTGTCTCTCTGTCTCTCTGTCTCTTTGTCTCTTTTCACATTTGTCATATTAAAAAGAAGAAAACATTTGATCCGCTGAAGAACACGATAGGAATGTTGTCTTCCATGTTACAACCTGTCGTTTACTGTTCTTCCAGTCGCCGCATCTCATTCCCTCTCTCTAAAAACTTAACCAAGCCTCATCATATCTTAAACTCCCGTAATTCCTTCTTTAAACCTCTTCTAAGCGCGCCTTGGTCTCTTCTGATGGCAGGTATTCCCGTGTTGTTGGCACGTCGTTTCGGGTTGTCGGGCGGAATCCGCGCGATGCTGTCTGCGTCTCTCGTTTAGCCCACTCTCTCTGCTCTTGTCTACGATTGATCACTATATGATAGCAATGCGCACCACCTTGAACCGTCTCCACCTTATACTCAAGGCTAATTACACCCAGATACGCCCTAAACTTGTTCATCTAACGATCTTCGGCGGATTCAAAGTTATCGAAATTTTAATAAACTTTCCTTTTTTGAAATCAGAAGTTAGAAATAAGCAAAACTCAAAACCAGCATGTCAATGTAATTCGATAAAATCGAATTCTTTCGCTTTTGATTAAATGAAACTCACAGCTGACATTTCGATTTTTGTCAGTCGCTATCTTTGCTTCCTGTTTTTCTGTTCTGTTATATCTGCAATTTTTTGGTTTTCCTTGAAATCTCTCATTTCAACTTTTAATTATTCGTTGAGTTCCTAAAGAGTTAGTGACCAAGAATAATTATTATTACTCTGCCATTAGGCATGTGTTCTTTTTTATCTCTCTCTTCATTTCTCTCTTTCTCTCTTTCTTTCTCACTTTCTCTCTTTCCCTCTCTCTCCCTATTTCTCTTTCTCTCCCCTTTTCTCCTTTTCTCCTTCTCTCTCTCTCTCTCTCTCTCTCTCTCTCAATTTCTCCCTCTCTTTCCGTCTCTGTCACCTATTTTTCTCTCTTTCATTATTTTCCCTTTCTCACTTACTCTATACTGCCTCTCTGTCTGTCTAACTCTTTACTTTGTTTTTTCTCTCTATTTCTCCCCGGCTTTCATTTCTCTGTCTCCCTATCTCTCTGTCTATCCATCTCTCCTTTTCTCTGCAGATTTATCTATCTTCAAAACTGTGTTATTTAAAAAAAAATTTATTCTACATTGTAATTGCAGGTCTCTGTGTATCATAACGGACACGAGATCCCCGCGTCGATCCGCGCACACGGCGACGAACACCGCGTGAATTTCGTTCCGGACGGCGCAGGACAATACAAAATACACGTGCTCTTCAACAGAATGGAGGTCAAAGGTAGGCTTTTTTAAAAGTGTTTTCAAACATTGTATTAATATGTTTAAAAAACTGAAAAGCAAAAAAATTCCTTTGGAAAAAATTGCAGTCTTTTTTTGTGACTTTACTGACTTGCGGTTTTTACTGATCACATAACGTCCCTATAAGTTTTTATTTTTCAAAATACAAAAAACTGTCTGTCTGTTCTTTGAACACAAGCTTTGAAAAAAAACAAATTCACCCTGGGTGTTCAAATGAAAAATTAAAAAAGAAGATGTCCAAATGAATCACATTTTTTGTAATTTACAGTCCGCCTGTTCAACCGGGAATTTTTCTGAAAAAGGACAAAAACGCGGTTCAAGACACTTTTCAAGGGTTTTCCAATGGTCTCTCTCAATGCCTTGAAAAATCCATTTTGAAAAGTGTTTTTGCTTAAGGTGGCTATTCATTTCGTTTTCGATCGGTTACGGTCGGAAATTATGCGAAATAACTATGCTAAATTGTCTCGCACCCTCCTCACTTCCAGTGCCGCTTCATCTAAATTGAATTAATTTTGGCCTATTAGCATGCCTTGTAATTAACGGACACGCAGGGCGTACTTCCCGTCTACAAATCTGTAGATGGACAACATTTTTTGTGAACTTTGAAGTGTATTTTCTCGAAAACGGTAAATTTTCGACCCAAAGTCACATATATTTTCATGACCACCGAATTTTTCTATTTTCATTGAGCCAATGTTGTAAAACCCGCCTGAATGTCCCTTTAAGTTCATGCTCTACCAAATGACTGAGATAATCCAAAAAAAATTAAAATGAAGGTGGATTGATTTTCCTTTGTAAACCAACCTTCCCAATTTCTGTTACAGGTTCTCCCTTCATCCTGGACATCGCCGATGCTTCTTCCGTCTCTGTCTTCGGCGAAAGCCTTCGCGTAGCTTCAGTAGGCCGTGAAGCTTCCTTCCAAGTACACGCCGTCGGAGCTGATCCCAAAGACGTCTCCGTAGTTATCACCGGTTGGCCCCCTTTCTTTTTCTCTAAACGTGGCCATGTGTCGTGCGTGTGTCCGTGTGAACGTGTCCGTGTGAGCGAGTCCCCGTCCCCTTTCAGTCCCTTCGTCCTTCGCTTCGTTTTGTCTCGTCTTTTGGTAGGGCCATGTTCTGTGTTTTTTCGTTTAGTCTTTGGTTAATGGCTAGGGTTCAGCCCCTTCTGGAAAGGTTGCCCCGGTGGCAATTCATCCCATGGAAGACTCTTCCTATCGCATCGCTTGGACTCCTGTGGAACCAGGTTAGTTTTTGGGTTTTGGGATATTATGAAACAAACATTTTTCAGTTTTGCATGAAGGGTTGGGTTAGTTACATAATTACAATAATTTTAAGGTAAAAATATGTGACTCTAAATAGGTAAAATTCCAAAAACCAAAATTACGTTGAAAAACATAAATTATCGGAACGTTTTAAAACACATGTTTGAGAACTTGAATTTAAACCGATTTCCTGGGTGTAAAAAGCAAAGTTTTCTAAAACGGCGTTCAATTGAATTTTTATATGAACTTTTCTTTTCTCCAACTGAAGATTTTCCGGAGAGCTTGAGAAAACTCCGAAATTTTGTTTTTTTGCCCATAAATTTTTTCATTTTGTCCGAAAACTTTATGTTAAAGTTTCAAAATGACTGAATCTATTGAACACACTGATTTTTCACGTTAACAAACTTTATCCTATCGTAACTCAGCAGCAAAAAATTACCAAGGCCCAAAAGTTTCAGGATTTTATCTAGGGGCCATAGGACACTTTTCAGAAAATCCGATTTTTTATCCACAATTTTACAGAGACTTTTTTCCTAAAGAATTCTTTTCCGAAAATTTAGGTCAGAGCATTTCTTTCTGCAAAAACATTTAAAAAAAAGAGCATGTTCCTGCGAGGAAAATCGACAATTCCACTTTTTCGTCGGTTTCTTGAATATTCTTTTCAAAAAGTGACCTTCAAATACCACAAACTTAAAGGAACCGTCAAGGACCTTTTGCAACTTTGGCTCATGTGCAAGAGAAAAATCAGTGGATCAAAAAACTCTCTACAACCTAGGGTTCAAAATTCCTAGTTTTCGACATTTCTGGCTTCAAAGTGCCGAAAACCGGCCGGCCGTCTGCAGATTCTGCGGATAGTCGCAACGACTGCATGCACGATGTTTACAAGCCAGTGTAATTTCGAAGTTGTCATTCTAACTGGACGAGATTTCTCGGAAAATGAGGAGTGTTCCAGACAATTTAGCATACATAATTAGAATATTTTTCGACCGTACCCGATGAAAATAAAAATGAAAGGGTCCCTGACGTTCCCTTTAATAGCCTATACAACTGAACCCATATTAATGCAATCGAGCAACGTTTCTAGATTTTACTGCTAGTTTTTTGAAACAAATAAATAGCGGTGAATAATTTTGTTGCTGTTGAAAACACGTAAAAATTCAAAAAGTGAGAATAAAGAACGCATCCCTATCTGGACGAGTTTTACAAGTGCCCTCATATATTGGCATTTCCATATAAAGGGGTTATCTGGGGTCACAAGCAAAGAATTTAAAGCACGAGCCCCCTTATTTTCCGTTTCTGTGTATCACTTCGTTCCAAATGTGCCCTTTCTTTTGCATCGTGTCGTTTCCGTTTGCAATTACATCGCAATACTTTGGTTTTTCTAAGCTTATATAAACAGGAAAACGCAAAGCAATGAGTACTCTGACTCTTTTAATTACCATCTCTTTAGTGAATCCCTAATTACACTCTCCGGAAATGCCACTGTTTCCTGTGTTTTGTTCCGAGAAAGTCGCCAAACTACATTTTCCTGTCACTTCTTCTGCCATGTGTTCTTTGGCAGGGCGGCGGCTGGTTTCCGCCACTTGGAGGCGTTCCAATTGGCTGTTTGCGAAGGTTCGCGAGAGAAACTAAAACCACCAACGCGGAGGAAGGAAATGATTCAATTGGGAAAATCTGAACTACAAACTAGAACTATATATGCGTAATTTTCAAAAAAAAAATTACTAAAATTGGGAGCACGAAAACGGTTAATATAGTCTTCGCCAATTTTACTTCTTGACCGATTCGCAAATGTAAACCTGACGCAGTACGCATCCTAAAAAAAACAGAATTTTCGTACGCATTTGCGTCTGGTGTCTTTTGCAACGAGCTAAGAGCGAAACTGGGCGAAGTAGCATTGGCGACGACTATAGCTATGGCCGTCGCCACACGGAAATCAGCGAGAAAAAGCCGCTTTTTCTCTGCGTCTGCTTTTTGCACGCTATTTTCGCCTGTGTATCGCACGAATGCTGCATTAAGGCTGCTTTTGGCAAGATTCCAATTTGGCGACAGCTATACAGACTAGAACTGGAATTGAGCAAATTTCAAAAAGTTACTGAAATTCGGTGCAGAAGAAAATGTTGAATTTCAGGAGAGCATTTGGTAGATGTGCGTCTCTACGATCAAAGCGTCTATGAATCTCCGTTCACCTGTAACGTCGGTGCTCCTGAGAAAGTGGCCGTTCGAGGAATGCCGAGGAGATTGCACGCCGACAGGGATCTCAATGTGGATCAGAGCTTCGAGAGTAGGTTTTTCTCTTTGAAAAGCAAAAATACTTTAAAGGGGATGCGTCACGTGAAAAAAGTTTTCCCAGGACTCTTTCCCAGATTAAATGAGTAGATCTCATTCCCCTGATTCAGAAAAGTGCACATTTTCTCTTTTCGGAGTAAAATGAACCAAATTAGGAGCGCGTTTGTCGAAAAAACCGTTTGAATAGCGCGCCATTCTGCGTCTCGCTATTTCCCGCGCTCTCTCGTCTTTCTCTGCCGTGTCCAAAACATATTAAAGGGGTATGTTTCAGAATCGTGACAACGATATCTATTCATAAAAGTTGTTATTAAAAGATTCCAAATCAATTTTACGAGGTTCTTTCCCTTTAAAGGGATCGTCAAGTGCCTTCAAAAAAAACCATGTTGTAGTTTTTCATTTGTATACCCAGGGTGAATTTGTTTTTCAAAGCCAGTCTGGTCAAACAGAAAATTTTTCTGAAAAAAAAAATACAAAATCACTTTTCAAGACAGCTTTTCATACGCTTTCCAATGATATCTCTCTCAAGGCCTAAAAGATAGTTTGTCTCTTTTAATTGCAAAAAACAATTTTCTGTAAACCGTTTGTAAGAAAAAACGCAACGTTAAAAGATATTTTCGGAATTGGGTCCTGCCCGCGGAATGGGGTCCCGTCGCGATGATCTACCCTGGCGCGTAAATGAGAGGCTACGCTGAGTGAAAACGCGCAGAGGATTAGGCGCCAAAGCAGAAATTTTAAATTAAATTATCCATGGGAAACTCAAACAGACACAGAAAAATGCGAAAAATCCTCATTTTTTCGAGGCTCTAGAGAAAAAGCCTCTTTTCTTGTTTGTTTGCAGTGCGTGTGTCTCTAAATGAAAACAGTCCACTCGTCCCTCCCTCTCTCCCTTCCCAGCCCCTCCCTCTATTTCTACCGCTGTTGCAAGTGTCAACAGATAAGGAAAACAACCGACTGCCGATGGCAAACAGATGCGCCGAGTTCCCTCATTCTTCCCTCCGAACGCGCGATTTTTACTCAAGCTCGGAGTTACAAAGATTATGGATTTTTTGTTTGTTAGACACCAAAATACCCTTTTTCTTTCTTGATCGTTTAGGTTTTAAGCGAAAGCGCTTCTTAAAAATTCATGATAATTAAAGTTATTATTGATCTTTTTAGCCTACAGCTGCAAATTTTTGCTGTTCACTGTATTCCATGAAATTGAAGTTTGTGCGCCTGTTTCTCAGCGCAGCTGCATTAATTTTACGATCAATTTTGCGCGCCCAGGTAGATCACGGGATCGCGGTGGGACCCAGTGCTAAAAATTAGTTTTATGCTGGATTATATCTTTGAAATCTGAAAAAGAGAATATAACTCTTAGAAATTGAACTAATTAAAAAAAACTCGTTTCCAATCCTACTTAGGCCAAAACAGGCCACGCCCCTTTTGTAGCGCACCATTTTTATGTAATAATGGGTAATTCGAAAATGAAATGCAAATGAAAAAGAAAATTTAACTGCCAGAAATTGAACTAATTACCAAAAACCACTACTCGTCGCCAATCCCACCTTGGCTAACCAAAAATAGGCCACGCCCCTATCAGCACATAAATTTTGATGTAATAATGGGTAATTCGAAAACCAACATCAGAATATAGCTGTGGCCAAATTGAAATCGTGCCAATAAAATTAGAATGTTCCAGTCATGCTCTGTTGATATGGATATTTGTAGTCTAATCAGTCATCGACAGAGCATGATTGGCATGTTTCCACAATTAGAATAAGATTTCGGTTTGGCGATAGCTATAACTTACCTCATTTCCAAAAACAGTCAAAGAAGAATTGGCGGGCACTATAACTAAATGAGAATTCTGGAAACATCCTATGGAAAAATCTAACATCATGAGCGGCTTTCGTAACTTTCAAATACACTCCCACACGTACACACGACAGAAAAGATCGCGTCACATGCTTTCTGTGGTGCCGCCTGAATGTTTACTGCCGCACTTGATCTATTTTGCAAACAAACTATTTGCTTTTTGGATGTAAATCAAGTTCTCAAATATGAATAAGGTTGAGTTAGCAGTAATCATTTCTTTTTGAAGATAAAATATTTATGAAAAACAACTCATAACTTTTCCCAATGGAAAAAGAATTTTGGGATTGGGTCCTGCCGCGATACTCCGCCCGTGATCTACCCGGATCGCACAAGAGAGAGCACGCTGAATGAAGATACCCAGAGTAAAGAACGCTAATGTCAATAGTTTTCTCCAAGGGTCTTGTCGTTAAAGGGATCGTCAGGGTTTTTTCTGCAGACAGTACCCCAAGGTAATAAAAATCGACGCTGCACTACCAAAGATTACGATCGGTCTCGGACAAATCTCTCGCTCAGAGACGCAGACAGAACGAGAAATGACGCAGGAACCCTTTTTCTGCAGAAAACTCTCCTATAAGCGATATTTTCATTCCATTTCATTCATTTTACTGGAATTCCTTAGAGATTTTTTATATTAAAAAAGTGTGCAAAGTCAAAAACTATTAAAACACACTTTTAAGGGCTAACATTATAGCCAAGTTAGAAATTCTGCAAAGAAAATTTGGCAAAGTGCCACCTTGCCGATATGCGCACACTTTTCTGTAAGCACCGCGACGTCGGCTCAACAATTTTCGAGCTTTACTTAAATCCTCAAATCCGCTGAGACAAAATATTTCACTTATTCATCATACAAATAGTATTTTGTCGGATATGTATAAAAAATGGCCATTGAACCCCCAGACGGTCCCTTCAGAAACCTTTTTATTTCCATTTTCATCGGGAACGGTCCAAAAAATACTAAACATATATGCTAAATTGTCTGCAACACTCCTCATTTTCCGAGCAATATCGTCCTATTTGAATGATAACTTCGAAATTAGACTAGCGTGTAAACATCGTGCATGCAGGCGTTGCGACCATCCGCAGAATCTGCAGACAGTGGGTCGGTTTTGAGAACTTTGAACCCAGATATCTCGAAAATGTAAAATTTTGGAACCTTAGTTGTGTAGAGCTTTTGATCAGCTGATTTTTCTCCTTCACCTGAGCCAAAGTTGCAAAAGGTCCCTGACGGTCCCTTTAAGATAGGAACCCTCGCTTTTTTTTTCAACGTTTTACAAGTCTAAATTTCAAAATCCCCCATCCCATTTCGATTTTCCTTGCTTCCGAAATCTCATAATCCGGGAATCTTTGAGCAGTCTTTCGCTCGCTGCCATTGAGCGTCGCATTCGTCAGTTCTTCACAATGCGACCCGCGTTTTCAATATATTTGTCCGTCGACAGCCGGTTCCGGCCGCCAAAAAGAGACGACCACCGCAATTTCGTTGTCCATCACCTCGGTTACTCGAAAAATGCCGAAGCAATTAGTTTACATGATAGAATACAAAGTTATTTTCAAAATAAACACCATAATTTCAGTCGACGCCTCTTCCGCCGGGTCCGGAAATCTGGAGATCATGATCAACGGTGGCCGCGTCGAGTGCCGGGTCAAGGAGATCGGCAGCAGACAATATCTCGCTGTTTTTACGCCCACACAGGTAAATTACACAAAAATTGGGAATTTTGTAGAAAATCCTGTATAAAAAGGATCACTGAAGGTTAGAATGAATCATCTTCAAACAGGTTCACTTTTTTGGTGTTGTTTCGAAAACTCCCTTGAAAATTACCAGCGAAAAAATGCAATAAGTTCGCAGACGCATTCCGAAGCCAATCATTGATGACTTTGTTTGACGTAGGTGCTCCGAATGACTGAGTCTTCTGAAACATTCTGGAATTTATCGAAACATGTGAATGATACGGACGATTAGCATAAAAAATAGGGTTTGACAGCATAAAAAACAGAAAGCCTAAGGGATTCGCAACTTTTGTAAGAAGATATAGTCTTTGTCAATTTTACTTGTTGCCCGATTTGCAAATGTAAACCTGACGCAGTATTGCGTACGTATCCTAAAACACAGGATTTGTGTACGCAGATTCGCGTCTGGTGTCATTTGCACAGAGCTCAGAGCGAAATTGGGCAAAGTAGCATTGGCGACGACTATAATTACAAATAAATTTGTCACCAAACCGACTTCGGCCGATTTGGCTGCGTACAACCCCTGAGTATCACATATAGCACGCATTATTCTAGGAATAACATTAAAACTTTGAAATAAGTTGTAAAAATGTTTTTTTTTCATATTTCATTTTTTAAAATTACAAACCTACAAACTGTGAAGCTACGTATTTGAACAACTCTTGTAAAATACTATTACTGTTCAACCATAAAGTATTTAAATCTGTAAAGGAATATATATTATTTCTATCAAAATTTCTATAAATTTTTGAGTGTGATGTTATTAAAGGGACCACCAGGGACCTTTTGCAACTTTCCCTCATGTGAAAGAGAAAAATCAGCAGAACAAAAAACGTTACACAACATAGAGTCCAAAATTCTCCGTTTTCGAGCAATCTGGCTTTAAAGTGTCCACAAAAGGCCGCCTGCATGCACGATGTTTACAAACCAGTATAATTTCGAAAATGTCTTTCTAATTGGACGAGATTACTCGGAAAAAGAGGAGTGTTCCAGACACTTTAGCACAGATAATTATAAAAAGTTCCCTGAGGGTCCCTTTAATGCGGTGTCCTTACCTTTCGACAGCCTGGCGTTCAAGTCTAAATTTTGTGTCAGTCAAAATCAAAGTTGCGATGTTGATGCTAAATTCATTGATTTCTAGAAAAGTTGGGTTGATTTCGCTCATTTTATGAACTGGAACCGCAAACCGCGAGAAACCGTGTTGATCAAACGCTAGCACTTCCATCGGAGGCGGCATTCTCAACCTATTATATGCACACAACTATTTTAAAACGAGTGTTTTCGTTTTTTTAATAAACTCTGTATTATTAAGTTAATCTTTTATTTTCAGTCGATCACGCACACCGTTGAAATGCGCTTCAACGGCGAGGAAGTCCCCGGTTCGCCTTGGAAAATCCCAGTTGAGGAGAAAGCGATGGAAAGGAGACAGGACATGGATAGGACAAAGTCCTTCTACTCGGAGTTGTGCGGAGCAGGACTTGTCAGGGCTCCTGTTAACAGGACCGCTACTTTTGAAATCTCTGGAGATGGACTGGAACTGCCGGATATCAAGGCTTCCATCTTCAATGCTGATGGAAGGGAACACCCCGTGAGGATAATTCCAAGAGGGAACGGAAAGTACACCGCCGAGTACAAGGTCGACAGGGTGAGTTATAGTATTCTGAAAAATAAATATGTCTATCGGCTAACGAGCATCGGTCGCTTTTTCTCTGCGTCTTGGCTGCTCGCACACTATTTCCGCCTGAGTATCGCACGACTGCATTAAGGCCGTTTTTGGCAGGACAGCTATATATACAAACACGCCAAACGTTTTGCTAATTTATATTTTCAACCATTTTTACACTTTAAAATGATGCCTCTGCAAAATTAAAAGTTCATTATAGCTGCCGCCAATTAAGCAGCTGCGGCAAAAGTCGCTTTTTCTCTGCGTCTGCGCGATTTGTACACTATTTCCGCCTTCTTCGACCGTTTTCGGCAGGATGCCAATTTTGTGACAGATATTTGTTAGATTTGGCTCAAATTCGTCTAGAACCTTCTTAGAGACAATATATCTTGTTCTTATTCTAAAAGTTTTACGGCAGAAGCGATTTTTGACCTAGGGAACCGTAGGGTACTACAAATTTCCAAATTTTGGCACACCCTTTGGAATTTCTGTTCTTCTGAAAAAATGAAATGGATTAACAAAAAAAACACCATTTAAATACTATCGGCCAGGATCCTGAAACCTCGAAAATATGAAAAATTGTGTTTGAAAATTTTGTTGACCTCCCAAAATTGAATTGTTAAATCGATGGTTGTGGAAAAAAATTTGTTTGTGTTACACATTCGATGCGCCAAAATGTTTACAATTCGATTTTAACTGTTGAAATTTGCAATTCGTTACATCAAAAGGTGAAAAATTCGAAAAACGTTTTTGGTCTTCTGCGCGGATTTTTACATCATTTTTGCTAGTATTGGTGTATTCACAAGATATGCTTTAAAGAAATATCAAAAATTTTAACCATTTTTATAAATTTTGAGAAAAAAATTTACAGTATGATATCTTAACCCTAGTAAAAAGTCGTAAATGAAAGCTTTTAGAATGACTAGTATAATTTTCATCACGAAGTTATAAATAGCTTTCGCCAAAGGGGCAACTTGCCAAAAACGGCCTTAATGCAACAGAACGTGCGATACGCAGGCGGAGTGTGCAACTGGCCGAGACGCAGAGAAAAAGCGGCTTTTTTCCAAGCGTGCTGGTTAGGCGATAGTTATACCAACTATGAGCCAATTCTGAGGCTCAAAACATTTTATATTATCAAATCGTAAGGCATCTTTAAGGAAAAAATCCGTTATATAACTTTTGCCAAACTTTTCCCTCCATTCAACCCATAAATTTCCCAGGTTCGGGTGTGATATCGAGGGCTGTACGGTGTCCAATTAGGACGGCCTCACTTTATCCGAGCGGTAAACATGTTGTGTCCCCTGGCGGCAGAGGGAAACGTGTTCTCCACTTGGAAGGGCCGAAAGCTCTCTTTCTACGACCTTTCAAACCAAAAAAGTGAAAGAGCTGATTTCCCATTGGCGCGCCTTAGCTGGTCTTGGCGCCAAAACTGTCTGAATCGGCGTGTAAATACCAAACAAATAGAGCTTATTTCTGAAAAAAGAAACACATGAGTCACCAAGAATGTGATAATTTCAGGTTGGAGAGTACCAACTGACTGTTTGGATCTCAGGAAGGAAAGTAGATGGAAGTCCCTTGCCTGTGGCCGCCTACTCCGCTAATAACATCAAGATTGAGCCTCTTGGAGGAGGAGCAGTTGGATCACCTGTTCAATTTATCGGTGAGTAAAAGTTTTACTTTGAGGCTTTAAAGTACAACGGGAAAAATCCGCGAAAGCCGCTCGAATGGGGTCGGGCGACCGCTGAGCCGCTTAGCGGCCTAAGGCATCAGAACCCTTGTGCCATGTGCCAAATTATATAATGAGTGTGTGAGTGTGTGAGTGTATGAGTGTGTGAGTGAATGAGTAGTTGTGTGTGACTTTGCAACTTTTCCAAGTACCCTCATAAATCGTTGCCCGAGGCAATGGGCGGTCCTTATCAGTGCCTGCTGTCTGCCCAAAACAGGAGGGGGCGTGGCGCGTACGCAGTCATCACGAACCCTCTCTCCCCTCTGCGCAATACAATCATAAGTCCATCGATCCTCTGATGGTCGACGAGGGAGAGGAGGTCACCACGACCACCTCCCGAAGGGTGGAGTACTACTCACAGCTATATGTCGTTCCTGCAGTCGATGCCGTCGACGCCGGAAAGGGACAACTGGAGATCTCAGTCAACCAAGGAAGAGTGCCCAACAATGTGCAGATGCAGGGAGCCGGAAGGTCAGTTTTTTGCTTTACTTTCCGGTAGTTTCATTTATTCATTTTTTGTTCTCAAGCCTGAAACCGATACCGACCTCACTTTCGAAATTTCATATTTGGTTACAGAGAAATATTGCCGTCGCCAAACGAAAATCGGCGAGAAAAAGCCGCTTTTTCTCTGACTCTTCGCATTTTGCACGCTTTTTTCACCTGCGTAACGCACAAATTCTGTATTAAGGCTGTTTTTGGCCGGATTCAAATTTGTCGACAGCCATAGAAGTGGACTTTGTGCCAAAATGACATTTTCGTGTAATTCCGCAGAGATTTGTTTTTCTTTCTTTTTCTTTTGCGAAGCATTGATTTTTACAAGGTTTGTATAACTTAGTATAAAAACCTTGTAAAATTTTCCATTTCCGTGTTACTTTTTATGTAATTCTATTTTCAGATGCCTTGTTACATTTATCCCTCAACATCCTGGAACCTATGTAATCGATGTGTCATTTAACGGAGAAGCTGTTCACGGTGAGTAAATAGAGTAATTATGTTAATTTACAAAGTTACATTTCAAAAAATATAATATTGATCGGTTTTTAAAACAGACCAATGCAAGCGCCAGAATAACGTTAAATTTTATAAAAGGTAGATCGAATGTTCTAAAGCAAAAAAAGTGAAAATCGTTTTATTAAGTTTAATTTTCAAATGTAAAATCGAAATTCTTTCATTTGCACGGTTTTCTTTGGAATTTGTGACCTGTGACCCCGCCCCCTATCACTCGAGTGCAGCGGTGCGCCATACTCTGGCGTAAACATTTCGTTACCCGGTCTAAACCGAAGTGGCGCTCGATCGATCGCCGGTCGAAAACAACTGTGCAGTTGGCGGAAACCTTCCCCAAAACACAATTGTAAATGGCCTGTGGCCGAAGTCGTTGGCGGGCCGGGAAAAAACTTCTGACGCGGGAGGAAATGGGACAGTGAATGGGCTACAATTCCGTTTGGATTTGATCGCAGTGACAGATTTTGGGAACAGTATTAACCGAAAGTTTGATCGTGTCATTATCACAGGTTACCTGAACTTAATCACATAAAATGTGTGCACCTAGGAACCTTTGTATTTTGTTTCATCTTATTCAGAACAAACCTGTCAACAGTTCTTAGAATTGCGACGTCGCAAACGGTGTAACGAATAACATTAATGAATATATTTTGCATCTTAATTTACTTAAAGGGACAGTCAGGGGTTTTACAACATTGGCTCAAATGAGAGATTAAAATTCGCAGAGCATGAAAATATATATGACTATGGGTCGATTTACCGTTTTCGAGAAAATATGCTTCAAAGTCGCCAAAAAAGGGTCTCCAACTACCGATTTGTAGACGGGCAGTACGCCCTGCGTGTCCGGCATTTACAAGGCATACTAATGTGCCGAATTTCATTCTATTTGGCTGAGAGAGCATTGGAAACGATGAAGGTGCGAGACAATTTAGCATATTTTATTCGCACAATTTCCGACCATAGCCGTTCAAAAATGAAATGAAAAGCCCTCCTTTAATATACGGATTTCTCATAAATTCCTTTCCAGGCTGTCCCATCAAAGTGGAGATCCTCCCCAAACAGGTCGGTCAGACAGTGCAGGCCAACCTCACCCCAACGGCCGTCTCCTCCGCCATCAACGCAGGTACGTTTGCAGTATGATCCCGTGTGCACAGTCCAATGAATTCCCGTCGCCAACTTTTGTACCAATCGAGTGCCGAGAGACCAGTTGCCGCGGCGCGCGAATTACCATAATCCGCATACGAGGGCAGCCGCGGGCGCGAAATGAGCTGGAAAGTACATGGCACGGCTGGAACTTTACTATGGACTCTGGAAGAAAGGGGAAGCTTTTGATGCAATAGGGGACTGATTTTGGGGTTATCGAATTCACAAGAAGCCAAATTTTGCTGTGAAATTTTCCCAAATTGGTGTGAAATTCTCAGTAAATTCTGTTTCAGGAGGCACTGCTTCGATCTCTTCTGCCTTCCGTCAGTCGAGGTCTCCCACCTCACCAACATCTCCTTCTTTGCTCCGCCATGCAAGGCAAAGGAGCGAAGAAACTGTGAACCCCAGAAGCCCAACTCTTCTTAGAGATGCTCGTGGGCGACAGGAGCAGCCGTGGAAATCGGTAGAAATCTAAATTTACATATAACAAAATTCCACATTCCAGAGCTACGCCCCATCATCTTCGAGAGTAAGCTCTTCTTTGTCTCCCAACCGAGAATGGTCCGCTTCCACCGTTTACGATCGAATCTACGGCTCTCCTACTGAAAGAGACAAGGCGACTGAGAGGACACTCTCACCCAGTGATCCCACGAGGTCTCACATTTTCTCGGAAACTTCTACAACGACAACCACTGCTTACAGGAGGACGCCTTCGCCCATTGGGGCTGGAGTGAGGTAGGAGATGTTCTTTTTGGAAAAAGTATACACTGGGTTTCATATGTATATAGGTTGTAAAACGTTTGCCATTCTATCCGTCACCATCTTGGCATTTGATTTTGTTTTTGAAAATGAAATTAGCAAAGAAATGAAACTGCGTGGAATAAAATTAGCAAAGAAATGAAACTGCGTGGAATAATAAAAAATAAAATAGGTCCACTTTTTTGCTATTCTAAAAATCACCTTGGGCATTAAGAGTACACATTCAATCGAGCATAGTCCTAGGAACAAATTCGGATGTTGAAAACAAGAAATCGTTTTTTGGAAATTTTTGGGGCATAGAAACGGACACCATTCAAAGGCCCTTGAAAAGTTGTCTTGGAAAATGCTTTTGTTAAAATTCAGAATGAGAAAATTCCATTGAAAAATGAGGAAATAGCCAAAACACCACCATTTTTCCGGTTTCAATGCCAATTTGTTCAATGAGGAAATTTTTCTTCGAAGAGGAAACTTCCACAAAAACATTTTCTGAAACGACTTTTCATGGACTTTCGAATTGTATCCAAATCTAATTCCCGATTTCGTGCATTTTGGTCTGCGTCGAATGTTAACGAATATCTGCTGTCAACCCCAGAATCTGCTCCTATGACTGTGCTCAATCAAATGAGTTATCTTATATCCCTACTGAAGCCCTCTAAGGATTTTTTTAGAAAAGCAAAAAGTGGATTTCTATACCCCTCGGCCATCGAGTTTGAAATAACGGCTTGCGCATTTGACCCAGAAAAATACCCGCGTCTCCATGTTTTACACGCTCATTATCTCACTTAATTTGTAAATGTTAACTAATACTCATTCCAAGGTCGATGGGCAAAAACTATTGCCTTTCCGCTACCTGAAATAGTGTGTTTCCGAAAAACGACACCGTTTTTGGTCAAAAATCTTAAAGGATGGTACATTAGGTCCCGCCGCGATATTTTAATTGTCTGCGCACTCCTCTTTTACAGTGCTCTTTTGCTTATTTGATTTATATTCACTTCAGTGTTTTAAATCGCCAATGGTTAAAAAGATTCAAAACCTCACAGCCGTTCAAAAGTCGCCGACCTTTCTTTGGAAATAGACTATACTCCTCAAACCTTCGAGAGCACATAGTTCAGCTCTTTAGATTGTGTTTATGAGAAACATTAGATCATAGAACGCATTGTTTCAAAAGTATATTCTAAACTTTTAGATCCCGAGAATTCGCTGAACGTCAAGAAACCGGAACTGGTCCCGTCCGAGACATTCCCTCTCCCGGTCAGTACGAACGCCGCTACGATAGTTCCGTTGGCCCCAGAACAAGAGACATTCCCATTCAATCACCCTCCCCTCCGAAAGTTACAAGAGAACAGCCCTCTCCTTACGGAAGAACACCCTCACCAACTGTTGGAGAAAGAGTGAGACAGGTTGAGAGGATAGACCCGCTGGCAGAGGAAGAGGCTCGCGAGAGGAGAAGGGAGCAACTGGCCAGAGAAACTGCTCCAACAGGGGTTGGATACACCGTGGCTCAGTATGGAGAGCCAGGGGATCGGGCTACCCCAATCCGCCACTTTGGAGACACTTTGGAACGGAATAAGACCCCTGAGGTTATTGGGGATAGAAGAACTCCTACCACGATGGAGAGGGTTACCGTAGATCGGGAGAAGGTTGTGGAGCCTCGTTCTCACTCTCCCGAGTACGCGACGGTTTACGAGAGGTACGAGAGGAAGACTGAATGGAGGGAGGATAAGAAGGCGGAGCCTGTGGTTCCCGTAATTGCGCCCTACCGCAAAGTTGAAGAGAAACGTGAGGACAGATCGGCCAGTCCGCCTCCGCCTCCAGTCTCCAGTCCTCCTGAGAGGTGAAAGAAACCGTTAAGGTCATAAAGAGATGTTTCAGGGAACCGAGTCCAGACTACACCAGCAGGGCAGTGACTTCTGTTGTGCGGGTAATTTGATTAGTAATGGCCTTGGCAATTGTGACATTCTTAGAAGTACGAGCCCGGCTTTGCTGACGCCTCCGCTGTTGTTGATGGAAGACCGAAGCACGAGTATGAGAACATAGATAGGTGAGTATTTTAAATATATTAGCTTAATTATACAAAATTGTTTGTTTAAACTGATGGGGTAGTTAGGAACTCTTCACTTGGTTTTTTTATTAAACTTGGCAAATTATTTGAAACACACATCCAAACTTTTCTAACATACATTTCATTCCACATTTTCTCTTACGGTTTGAATAAAAATGTTGAACCGTTAAGGCATTGTAACGACCTGCCGGTACTGGTAAAATTATTTCGAAACCCAAAGAAGAAAAAACAAAACATGTCTAAAACGGTCTAAATTTCAAATGAAAATCCTAATTTTCGTTGAAATTTGAAAAATTTCAAAATCATGACATTGAAGAGGAAATCGAAAGTTTTTTAAACGAGTTTCTTAATGAGAACGCTGGTGTATTATAGAAACTCAACACCAGCTATAGTCTGTTGCCAACGAAAAGTTAGCGACCTTTCAGTGACTTTGATTCCCACTCGTATTTAACCACCTACGATTTGAAACATTGAAGTAAATAACAATAAAATGAAGGAAATAGCACTGTGAGGAATGCGCAGGCAATTACACGATCGCGGCGGCACCTAATGTGCTGTCCTTTAAAGGGACCGTCAGGGACCTTTTGCATCTTCGGCTCATGTGAAAGACAAAAATCAGCTAATCATACAACTTCTATAGGGTTTCAAATTCTCCGTTTTCGAGATATTTGGATTCAAAGTGCCCAAAACCGGCCGATCGTCTGCAGATTCTGCGGATGGCCGCAACCCCTGCATGCATGATGTTTACAAGCCAGTCTAATTTTGAAGTTGTCAATCAAATAAGACGAGATTACTCGGAAAATGGGAAGTGTTCCAGACAATTAGGCATATACATATAATTAGTACATTTGTCGACCGTACCCGATGAGAAAGAAAATGAAAAGGTCCCTGACGGTCCCTTTAAGAGTTTTCTCCTTTTCGTTGAAAGACTTTTGATTTTCGTCAACAAATGTTCAACTCCTCTGTTTCATAAAAAAGTTTAACTAGCTCACCTTATTTATTTTTGTTTGACTAGCTCCCCTTATTATTACAAACGTTGCTGATTGTTCGGCAATTATAAAAAATAACCATGATATGTAGTTTGACTCGTATAAATTTTGCGTACCCAGCCGATGTTTCTGAAAATTAAGGTTTCATTTAGCAAATAAGTCCCGGCCGCCTTTAGTCTGTTCTATAGACTTTCCCTGTTACAGTTATCCTTGCAACAAAGAAATACTAGTTCCCTTTCCCCCAATGCCGGTTATTAATTGGCTAGACATATATCGAACTGGGCGGATATATCAGTGGTCAAGTGACCTCGCCTTCACCCGATCCACTCCCTTGGATAACAAAAACCGAGGCTAATCACTACATCAAGGACATATTGACTTTATTCCTCGATGGCTTTCCTCTTAGAAAACAAGCTTCACATTTTCAAATTTAGTTAATATGGGAAATTGCAATTTTCCAAACAAAGTGTTTTGAAATGCTCAACGCAAAGCACAACACCCATTGTTTTCCACTTTCGTCTTCATTTTTCTGCTAACTTTCGGGTATTTTACACATTTTTTGAAACAATCTTTAACTGTTATTGTAACATAACTTGTCATGTTTGTCAAAAAAGGCATATGACACAAAATGACCACAAATTGCGACAGAAATGTGCTAAGTGGTACTCGTAGAAGGCCGTCTCACTCATCACTCCATTGACTTTTTTCAATTCAGGTCAAATTTTCAGAAAACCGGAAGTTCCTCGAAGAGCAGCGACGCCTGAGGGCACATTAGACGACTATAGACCAGCATACAGGAGAGAGGAGATCTTCACTAGAACTCAGTCTGAGGTCATCGCCCAGCCTGGAGACATTATTCCCCCGATCCACAGAACGGAGGAGAAGGAGAGCATTTACGATATGCCACCCAAGTGAGAAAGATCTTGTTTTGATCGGAGGACACCATGTTTAGGGTGGAGGTTACTGCTTCTGAAGATGAGAGGAGAGAGGCGGAGGTTGCCAGAGTAAAGGCTGAAGACGACCAGATTTTGGGGAAACTTGGGTTTCAAAGAAAGGTGATCCACGACAAATCGATTGAAATTGACGAGCCGATGGGAGACATTAGAGATGATGTGGTGGAGACGGCTGGATCCAGGGAACATCTGTCGGATAGACCAGCGGTGAGGAAGAGAGAGAGAGACAGAGAGACAGAGAGACAGAGAGACAGAGAGACAGAGAGACAGAGAGACAGAGAGACAGAGAGACAGAGAGACAGAGAGACAGAGAGACAGAGAGACAGAGAGACTGAGAGACTGAGAGACGGAGAGACAGAGAGACAGAGAGACAGAGAGACAGAGAGACAGAGAGACAGAGAGACAGAGAGACAGAGAGACAGAGAGACAGAGAGACAGAGAGACAGAGAGACAGAGAGACAGAGAGACAGAGAGACAGAGATAGGTACTGAGTCCAAGACAAAGATGTGACACAAAGAGAGAAAAGTTTTCAGGCTCCTGTCCACAGCCTCGAGCCCGTAGCTGAATTGCCTCACTCGCCCGCCCCCTCAGCGAAATCTACGCCAGCTACCACTCCCAGAACAAGTGCCAAGTTCAACAAAGATGCCAAGGACCAAAAGAAGAAGTTCGACTTTGGAAAGAGCAAGTTCGCGTCAAAACACGAGGTCATCAAGAGAGGAAAGGAAGTCGAAGTCAAGTTGGATTCCCTCAAACTGGGAAAGGAGGACGTGCTCAGGGTTGTTGTCATGGGTGAGACCAATATTTCTATCATATTAATGTTGTAAAATTAAGCTCCAATCCGAACCCAAACGAGCGAAGAGACGACCAAGGAAGTCGACACGAAGGTTAAGAAGAGTGGAAGCAAGTATGAGATTAGCTTCAAGCCCACGGAAGTTGGAACACATAAGGTACGGTAGATTACCATTATATACTCCTCGCTCACAGACCTTTCCTAAAGTTTTGATGGCGTGCACATCTAACGCGCGAAATAGTGTGCAAGTCGCGGAGACGCAGACAAAAAGCAGCTTGTTTCCCGCTGCCGGCTAGGAAAGCTCGCTCGGCGACGAGTATATGTAATGTGCGTACAAGATTTTCATTCAAACGAAATTTCTGTTTCGCCCAAATGTGGAAAATTGCTGATTTTGGCGGGGCGCTTACCTTTTTGGTAAATCACGGTCATTGCAGTAGGAAAAATGCCATAATCCTTTTCGCTATAGTCGTCGCCAATGCAACTTCGCCCAATTTCGCTCTTAGCTCTGCGCAAATGACCCCAGACGCGAATTTGCGTACGAAAATCCTGTGTTTCAGGATGCGTACGCAATACTGCGCCAGGGTTACATTTGCGAATCGGCCAAGAAGTAAATTTGGCGAAGACTGTACGTTTTCATACAAAACCATCTTATTTTAGGTCTTCGCCTATGTGAACGACATTCAACACCCCAGCTCCCCATACGCCATTCGGGTCTATGATTCGTCTCAGATCGTAGTTGGAGACATTCCATCGCAGTCTCACCTCAATGACACGGTGGAGTTCACCGTTGACGCTGGAAGAGCTGGATTTGGAAATCTTGAGATGGCCATCAAGGATTCTGATGGAGTCATCATTCCTTCTCATGTGGCTCAGTTGGAGACTGGATCTGCCAAGTATGTTTGGTGGTTCTTTGAAAACTCGAAAACTTAGACAAACTAACAGAAGGTTTTTACAATTTTTTAAAATTCTTATTACTGCTTTTTGGGGTTTTATAGATTGAACAAATCTTTTAATCTTGCGTTTAGATATTGGTGTGAAAAGAGGTTTTTTCGACGGACATTATCTTTTTTGACTCGGGTTGTGTAGGGTACTGTATTTTTGTAAAACTGGTCGCAAAAATTGGTTGTGGTTATTTTTTCATTAAATTTTCTGCGTCCTGTGCGGAAGTACACATTCATATCGCTTTTTAAGGATTATATTTTAGGTTTCTAAGCCTGAGGCTAATGAACAAAACACCCCACCAATTTTTTCGACAAGTTTTACAAAATTCCGTTATGGTAATGACCTAAAAGTTTCAGAATTGGGGCTCGTGTGGAAGAGAAAAATCAGCTGACCAAAAAATCTATACAAAATAGGATCCAAAATTTCGTGTTTTCGAGATAAGTGTCTTCAAAGTACCCAAAACCGGCCGCCTGCATGCACGGTGTTTACAAGCCAGTCTAATTTCGAAGTTATCATTCTAAAAGGACAAGATTACTTGGAAAATAAGGAGTGTTCCAGGAAGTTTAACATATATAATTGGTCTATTTTTCGACCAAAGGTCCCTGACGGTCCCTTAAACTGTTTCAAATAGTAAGGACTACCACCGCACAAAGCGCCAAATACTGTTGCACGCGAAAATACGTCTGATTCATAAATATAGGGGGGGGGGGGTGTTCAACAGTTCTGCATATAATACTCAGGCAGGCGTAGCAGCCAAATTTAACCACTTAGTTATTCTCAACTGACTCGAAAAATTGTACTATTACAGATTCCTTGTTACCTTCACTCCCGCAGCTAAAGGCCCTCACACAGTCAATATCACCTTCAATAAGGAGGTTCTCAAGAGTGAGTTTCAAACTGGACTTTTCTAACTTTTTATGCTTTTTTCAGACTCTCCCTTCGAAGTTGTGATAACTGAGCCTGCCGTTCACACCCTGCCCACGGAGAAACAACCCGACGCTGCCTCTCCTCCTTTGAGTAAAAAAGAGTTGAAAAAGGAGAAGGAGGACAAGAAAAAAGAGGAGAAAGAGCGAGCAAAGAGAGAGAAAGAGGAGAAAATGGCTACTCTCAAGGGTCAGAAGAAGGTTAGTTTTAAGACATGTTTTCTGAAAGCGCTGAGCGGCCTCTGTTCAGAATGAAATTTTTCATCTCCGATTGGGCTGAAACGTTAATTGTGGACTACCTAGGACCCATTTTGTCCAAAAAACACTTTCGTTTCGGACATTTTAATTTCACAGCGAAATAATGGAACGATGATCCCATAACTCCCGGCATCCCATAACTCCCTTCAAAGTGGAGCAATCAAGATACATATCGGGTTATTTTGTTGATAATTTTATGTCTAAATTCAGATCGAAAGACAAGTTTTTCATTTAAAAATGTGAAAACGCTCGAAAACTGTTTAAAAAAAAGTTTTTTTTGGTGCTACGGTTTTATCCTTACAAGGCGAAAATCGAGACTTAGGGCAATCGATTTGTCGTAAGATTTTGGTGTAGGTAAAAAGTTAAAAGTTGAAATTTTGAGCGTTCTAGAATTTGATTTAAATGTTAAAATGTACCCCAAAACGCCGATTTTTCGATTTTTGAGCTTTTTTTATTTTATGGTGGTGAATGTTTCATTCTGATGGTAAATGCAATTCAAAGCGCCGCTGTGTAACATTCAGATTCCAAATTAACATAAAATTATCAACAAAATGAGCCGATCTGCATCTTGATTGCACCACTTTGAAGGGAGTTATGACCTGCCGGGTCATCGTTCCTTTATTTCGCTGTGAATTTAAAATGACCGAAACGAAAGTGATTTTCGGACTAAATGGGTTATAGGTAGTTCACAATTAACTTTTCAGCCCAATCAGAGATGACAAAATTTCATTCTGAACATGAGGTCAACCAAATGCTCGAACTTCTGAGAAAACATGTTTTAAAATCGATAAAAAGTTAACTGACAGTTTCAGGGCAAAGGAAGGCATATTTCGAAAACGGCCGTGACGAAGATTCCCTCGCTTTCTAGGCTGGGTCAGCCTTCGTCGATTCTTATCGAAGTGGCCGGCGGAGATCAATTGCTGGTTACTGTAACCGGTGAATAATTACATTTTCAGGGATACACAAATTTCAGATACTAACATTCTTTTTTCACTAACACCCTTGTGAGACAGAGAGAAAGAGTGATAATACAGTGAAATTTTATAATTATTTGAATTAAGTTTAGAAAATGCATAATTTTATTTAGACAAGGAGAAGAACCAACTGGGAACGGAGATCACTGAAATTGAGCCGGGAGTTATGCAAATCGAATTTACTCCTACTCAAGTTGGTAAGTGAACTTGAATTTTGTGCGAAAGTAGCCATGATTCACTGTAAAATCAAATTTAATCCAATTAAAAATTGTATGTGCAAGGTGTTAGTGGTAAAGACGCTCCATTGCTAAAAACATGACCCATAGCCAATACTGTTTTACAACCATGGAAAAATCGCGGCCGGCCCGCTACCATGCTTGCTGTGTTATAATGGGGGATGGATGGAAATGGGGAATAAAAATTGTGGGCTAGGAATTTTGATTGCGAAAAAACTTTAAAAAAATTATTTTTATTAATAAGTTTCTAAATAAGTATTTAAAACATAATAAAAAGAAAAATTGACTTTAGGGTTTACACACCATTTCAAAAAGACTTTTTTCAGATTTTATCATGCCCACTTTTAAAAGTGATTTCAACGTAAAATATGAAATCACAAATATTGTTCGGAAGCAAACCCTATTGACACAATTGCTGAATTTAATTTCTATAAGTTCCTAAATTGGAAAATCAGTGTTTTTCAAACAAGCGGCAGGATAGGAAGCACTTCGATTAGAACTTGAAAAAATACAATGTTTTCGGTAAAATTCCATTCCAAAAGACATTTGGCGCTTAGAAATCCGGGTGTTTGAAGGATGGGAAACCCGCTCCATTGCAAACTATCTGACCAGTGGCCATACAGTTTTCGAATTGAGTATTGATTCTTATTCGTCGTGTAACGCTATTTTCTTCGAGTTCTTCAAATGTAGTAATTTCATAAAAAGGGTTATTTTTTCGCCGACCTTCAATTCCAACTAAGAATTTGTGGGGGGGGGGGGGCAAAAAGTACTTGTTGTGTCCCATGGCTGCCGAACAAGCGGCGAGTTTTTTGTGTTTTTTTCTGCGACGCAGTTGTGAAAAAGCTATGAACAGAATAGTTTTCGTAAAACCAAGCTTTGAGATTTCATAGATAAAAAAAGCTAAATTAACCTTAACTTTCTTCAGGAGACCACGAAATCGACGTTCGATACGCCGGAGTCCCAGTGAACGCGAGTCCCTTCACCTGCCGTGCTTACGACCCAGCCATGATCAAAGTGGGAACAATCCCCAAGGGACTAATCGACAAGGAGGTCGTCTTCATGGGTAATAAATTTTTCTATTCACCCATAATTAGGGACCGCAGAGGTGGCCGCGGCGGGGCAATGGTAAGAAAATATGGTTTTCAATGCTCGAGCGCGCATTTTTCTTCTTTAGGACTATTTCCGATAATTTGGATTTTTTCCTTTATTTTAAACAGAAATACAGAAAATTTCATCCTTGCCGTCGATCGCAAATTAATTTTAAATATCCAAGTTTTTACAAAATTGGCGATTGAAAACGGCCTTTCAAAACTGTTTTTTTTATTATTTCTGAGATAATTTTGCTACCAAAAATACGAGAAAAATATGAAAACCTATTTAAAGCATATATACATGTAAATTCTCATAAACAGAGTGATTCCACATTCAGGCAAAAGTATTCCGTTGTTTAGCAGAGCCTGTGCCCGGGTCAGCCCAACCACGGCGACAATGCAAAAAATCGGGTGCAAAAAATCAAATTTGGGCATTCAAAGCGGAATATCTCGCTTCGATTTGGATGAAATTTCAAACTGTAAAAAGGAAAAGTTTGAGTTATGGACTTATCTTGCGTTATATTGAAATTAAAAATCCAAGAATTTATTTATAAAATTTGGTCTGCGGTCCCTACTCATAATTTCTTTTTCAGTTGATGCTTCTGAAGCCGGAGTTGGTAACCTCGAAGTGGCAGTGAACGACGGAAGAGTTCCATCCCAAGCCAGAGCCCTCGGAGGACACAAATACGACATTTCATTTGTGCCCAAGGAAGCGGTTGATCACACGATCTCTGTTCGCTTTAACAACGAACCTGTTCCCGGATCCCCCTTTATCTGTAATCTGGTGAACACCACAAAGGCCAATGCTTCTGGACCTGGCCTCGAGAGGGTTCCTGTTGATGAAGAGGCTCTTATCTTCATTGAAGCTGCGGGTAGGTATCATTTGCCGTCACGTTGTTTACAGAAAAGTGTGCGCAAATAGGCAAGGTCGCACTTTGCCAATATTGTTTTTTACTGAAATTCTAACTTGGCTTTAAATTTAGCCCCTATTTTAAAAGTGCTAACCTTTTTACACTTTTTAAACTAATCACCCGCTGAATAACTTCAGTAGATTGAATGAAATGTCGTGAAAATAAAAAAAAGGGTCGAAGCGGGGTGTCTCGTTCTGTCTGCGTCTCTCAGCGAGAGGTTTGTTCCTCGCACCCAATTTTTTCAAAAACTCTCCCGGGGGTAATCGGAGCGTCGTTAACTCCCATCGCAATTAAAAGTATTGGTAGCGTTGGTTTTTCACACCCATTTAACATTTTGCACACGTTTTTTGGCAGTTTGCCACCTCTCGGCTGCTCTAATAACTGATTTTTCAGAAGAAGCATCTCCCGATATCCGAGTGCGCGATGCCCAGGCCACAGACGTCCCAGTGTCGACCTACCGCAAGGATACTTCCACTTTGGTCGCTTCCTTCACCCCTAAGTGTGTCGGAAACCACCAAGTCGACATCTCTGTAATGGGAGAACCCATCCCCGGCTCTCCTTTCACAGCCAAGGCTTACGACTCGAGAGCGGCAAAGCTGAGCCCGTGTGAGCCTGCCTTTGTTGGAAAACCAGCTACCTTTGTCATCGGTTTGTTTGCTTAACGCCTAATGGGGTAAGGGGAGCTTCAGATGCTGCGAGGGCTGGAGCCGGCAACATGGAGATCATCGTGGCTGTTGAAGGAAGAAATGTGCCGAACTTTGTGCAATCCGAGGGACAGGCAAAGTTCAAGGTGTCATTCACGCCACAGGAGGCTAAGGATCACGTGGTTAGCGTGAAATTCAACGGACAGAGTGTGCCTGGTAAGTTGCGGCGGTTTAAATACCGGGGTTTTTGCAAACTGTCTACATGTAATATGCGCAGTCGGTGCGATAATAGCGAAGGGGTGGACCAAACACGGTGTTATTATGAGGAGACAATCTGTAAATTGTCGCAAAAACATCTTGACTGTCACACAAATATCTAACTGTTTATTGAAGATTTTGTGCCAATTGGAAAAATGTGAGACCTTTAAAGGGGTAGTAAGGGGGCTTTTCATTTCATTTTCGATCGGCTACGGTCGGAACTTATGCGAATTAACTTGGCTAAACTGTCTCGCACCTTCTTCGTTTCCAGCGCTCTCTTCGCGAATTATAATGAATTAGAATCAACCAATTAGAATGAAATTCGGCTCATTAGCATGTCTTGTAGAAACCGGACATGCAGGGCGTACTGGCCGTCTAGAAATCTGTAAAAGGATATCCGCCCAGTCTTTTTTCAAACTTGCATTATAATTGGACAAGATTACTCGGAATATGAGGAGTGATCCAGACAGTTTACCATTTAGAATTGGTATAATTTTTGACAGTACCCGATGAAAATGGAAATGAAAAGGTCCCTGACGGTCCCTTTAAGCCAGAGGCCGTAGCGTAAGTAGTTAACAACCACTCAGCCCAGCTGTCATCTTCTGCGTGTAGGTCACTGCGATTCCCGTAGTCACTTTTAGCACCCCCTAATTCGGAACTCGTTCCGCCTCCCACGGCCTCAGTCTCGGCCGATGCAAACCCTCTTTAAGTTTGTCGTTTGTAAGAAGCAGTCAGGTAAAGTTAAGGCCTTAAGGGGGAAGGGCCTTGTAAATTGATTTTTCTAATCTTTTTATTAACCATCCCATTGACAAGATGCCGTCAAGTCACAATTCTGAAAAAGCGAGACGCAGAATGGTGCGCTTTTCAAACGATATTTTCGATAAAACTTCAGGCGCTCCTAATTTGGTTAATTTTGTTCCAAAAAGAGAAAATGGGACTCTTTTCTGAATCAGAAGAATGAGATCTACTCATTTATCATAATTCCAGAAAACTTTTTCACGCGGCCCCCTTTAATTCATCTATATTTGTTGTATTTCAGGATCGCCCATGACCTGCCAAGTGAAGGAGGCTCCTCTGGCCACCATGGCTCCTATTGTCTCTACTGGATTAACTGGAGCAGCCCCTGTCCCTGAGCGCAAGGAGGAGACCGGCCTGGCTAAGGAGTTATCAGGCATGCAGATCGGTCAGAAGATGGGCTTCACCATCCCCAACCCCGGCCGCAGCAAGGACTGCAACGTAGTGATAATTGGTGAGTGTTCCCTTGGTTGTGAGTGTGCCTTTTCCTGCCCGGGTGGTCTTTGTCCTGTCCCTGTGTGGGTGGTCCCTTGTCTTTTGTGTGGGTGTCCGGTGTACGTGTCCGTGTCCAGCCCCCAATGGAGATCATCTGCCCGTCCACGTCGAACCTCGAGAAGAAGAATTCCACGTCTCCTTTACTCCGGTACAAAAAGGTTGGGCAAATCGTTTCTTTCAACAGAAGAACTTCAGGATCACATGAGCTGCAAATTTTCATAGATGGAGTGAGAACCAATGAAGCTCCGATAATGTTCGGAGTCCGGGGTGAGAAGCACTACCTACCTCCGGTTTGTCTGGTTGGAAAGAAATACCGCTTTGACATTGATGCCGAAACGAAGAACGATATCAGGGTTGAGGTGGTTGATCCGCAGGTAAGCACCTTTTAAGAATTTGTTCTAACGAAGACTGTAGTTACCAGATTTTCTACCCATTACTTTCCGAAAACCGTAGAAAGTTAAAATTCATTTTATTTTTCTTGCTATCGCAAACGGAGAATTCCTATTAAGTCTAGTACAATGCAAGCAAGTTTATACAAAAGGTTCCGGGCTCGCCGGCCATTTTGGGTATTTTTTGTAAATAAAGTGTATTTTCAAAAACAAATAGAAGATAACTTCTGACAATTTATTTTAAACGCGTCAACGCTAAATTTGAAAAAGTTTTCTAAATGGTTTTAGAACCAGAATTAAATTTAACGTCCACATTTTAGACTAAACATCACATTTTTCGGACTTGAAAAAATAATTTAAGAGAGTCATTTTTCGAAGAGTCATTTTTTAGCGATTAACTTTGTCACAGTTGTTAATCTAACATTTAAAACGTTGAAAAATTTCCCGGGTTCAAAAAAATATTTCAGGGCCACTACTTTCACGCAGCCAAATTTACCCTTTGTTTTTCCTTTTTTTTCCACAAAAAATTTTTGAAGAAAGAGACAATTTTTCAGCCAACCGAGACCAATTTTTGTTTTAAAAGTAAAAAAACAATACAGTAGTAAAGCGCATGACGTAGGCCCACGAACATTGAATGGACTTGTCCATTTTTAGCATAAAACTCTCTGTATAGCCGTCGCCAAACGGAAATCGGCGAGAAAAAGCCGCTTTTTCTCTGCGACTTTGCTGTTTACGTGCTATTTTCGCCTGCGTAGAGCACAAATGGAATTTGGCTGTTTTTGGCCAGATTCCAATTAGGAAACAGCACATTTCATCATTGAAAATGACACTCTCCCATCTACGTAACGTCAGGGACAGGTCCCTTTTTATGTTTGCGTCTGCTTTTAACATAGGTGAGACAGTGTCAGGTTCAATGGCAATTTCCAAAAGTTTTATGCTAAATGTTGTAAGAACCAACCGCTTTTTTGTTAGTAAAGGCAGATGGTTCTAAATGCTCACGAGATTTATCTTGGCAAAAACTGAATAGTAACATATTTCTCACATTTTGTTCGGGTTTGGAGGTAAATAAGTCGCACACCCGTTTCACTTCCAATCCATTTTTGTTCCAGGGCAAGCCCCTTCCGGTGCAGCTCGAAGACCTCGTCGACGGCGGTGGCGTCGGCGTAAGCTTGCGCTTCAAGCAGGTGAGAGCGGCCTTGACGGGGGGTCAACGCGGCCTTTAAATTATCAAACATTCCACTGCCATTCAGATCGGTCAACACACAATCGACGTCTTCGTAAAGGATCAGAAAGTGGGAGAGACCGTGACGAAGAAGGCCGCTGACCCACTACAAGCAGTTCAACTGGTCTCCGAAGTGACCAAAGAAATTGTTGGAGAAGCAACAGAACTGAAGCTTCTCATCGAACAAGGACTGGAAAACGAAGTTGAAGTGGAAATAGAAGGTATTTTTCACAAAATTAAAATGTAAAAATCCAAATTAGGACCAGATCGCAACGTCTGCGCCACCTCGTTGAAGAAGATCTCTGACACCCTTTGGGCTGTCCAGTGGACCCCAAAAGTCGAGGGAAAACACGAAATGTCTCTTTTGGTCGGAGGAGAGTACGTCACTGGATCTCCGTTTATGATCCCAGTTTTGGATCCCAGCGCCGTTAGAGTTATCGGCCTCAGGAATGAGAAAGTCGGAACGGAGATTCAATTCAATGGTGAGTCACCTTTTCAAGTATAAAAACGATGTAAGAATTTGGTCAAAACTCGTCTGTTTTCTGAATTTGGCACATACGTTTTCAACTGGTATGGCATACATGGGGAGTGACAAACCCATTTCTATAAATGGCGAGAACACAAGCTTTTAAAAATGTTTCGTTTGAGCGGAAATGTAGCGGTATACCATTATTTGACCTAAAACCTTGGAATCAAACGTTTGGGTCGATATCAATTTTTTGGCCCGGGGCATAGAACAATCGATTTCCAAAAAACTTTAACTTCTTCCATTTTTGGAGGGTGTGTAGGTGCCCAAATTGTACTGTAAAAATTTCAACGTTAACGAAATTTGCATTTGAAAATTTCGAATTTTGTAGAACATTTGACATTCATAAACTTTGACTTTTTGGCATTTTACGATTTCTTCTCCAGAAAAAGTTAAAGTTCAAAAACTGTCTCAAAAGCGGGTTTTGACGATTTTCACCGCTTGTCAAAGATTCGTGCAGAAAATATATTTACATCATCGAATTTTACGCACAATTTAGCGTCGGTTAAGTTTTAAAAAATAAATATATTTTAGTTAAAAATACAATAAATTGCGCAAAAACAAGCTAAAATAGCCCATTAATAGGTGAAAATTGGATTTTTGGCGCGCCGCGACGCGTTAACCCTTCATTAAACGGCTGCCAAAAAATAAAAATATTACGATATTTCGTTGTTTTTCGCGTCAGTACATAATTTAGTCATTCACTCACTTTTCACAATTGCTAGGGAGTCGCTCCAATCTTCTCGACCACTATAAATATAGGCCTTGCCAATCCTACTTCGGCCAAAAAGCGACCACGCCCCTTTTGTAGCGCACTATTTTGATTTAATAATGGGAAATTCGAAGGTCAACATCAGAATAATATAACTCATTTCAAATAACCGTCGAAGTACGGTTGGCCTGCATTATAACATGGCGAGCACTATATACTCCTCGCCCAACGAGCATGTGATGGTGACACAGAAAAATGCCTGCGTCTCCTCGTTCCACCCACTCATTAACCTGCTTAGATGCGCAGGTTGTTTTGACACGCCCACTTTCATAGCCATGCTATGTGGGCGAGGAGTATAACATATTTTGTCTCAATTACGTTTATCTCATTGACGCGGATCCTAAAAATAGTTGAGATTTGCCGTTCCACAATCAAAACACGTTACACAGTTTTTGAACCAATCTCTTTTCTTTTTTTTCTTTTTGTTCCGGGCCTTTTCCAATCAAAATGTTTGTAAAATTCTATTTTTCAGTCGACTACGCTTCAAGTGGTGCCTCCACAGCTTCAGTTGACGTTCAGTGTGGAAAGAGAGTAGTCCCTTGCACAGTAAAGAAAGTGAAGCCTGGCCTGTTGGTGTGTTCCTTCACTCCAAGCCAAGCTGGAAACCACACTGTCGATGTCTCAATCGACGGGCTTGTTCTTCCAGGTTCATATTTTTTCCAGGATTTTTGAAAAACCTTTTTTCTAGAATGCCCATATGACTGTTTTGTGACCGATTCCGGCGGTGTTCGTGCCATCGGAGACGCTTTGAAAAAGGCTCAAAGAGGAAGAACCGCTCGATTCGAAGTCGCACTAAACGACAGACAAAGAGGAGAACTAGATGTTATGGTGACAGGTGGACAAGAACAAAATAACATTTCAGAATTTCAGGACCCCTTGCATGTTGCATGTTACGTGTTTGTCATTTAAAAAGTCGCTTTATCCATTTTATATGCGATTTTTAGATCCTAAGGGTGGACCACTTCCTGTGAAGTGCTACAAGCAAGCTGACGACAGCTACTGGGTGGAATTTAGTCCGGAGATGACTGGTTAGTTTATATTGATTGAAAAATTAGCATCCTTCAATATAAAAATACACATACTTATGCAAAGCTGAAAAGTTAACTTCTAACCTGCTCTGCGTTTACGCGTGTAAAAAGGCGCGTAAACCCAGGGCAGACATAAACTGCTGGCCTTGTTGTGCCTAATACAAGTATAACATTTTGTCCTGATGGCTTTCAGCCAACGTGCCAGCCGTCGCGGTGTTTACAAAAAAGTGCGCGCAAATCGGCAACCTGCCAAAATTTTCTTTGCAGATTCTCAAACCTGGGCTTTACTCTTAGCCCTAAAAAGTATATTTTAATAGTTTTTAACTTTTTTGAATAGTTAAAATAATTGCTAAAAAAAATGTTATAAAAATAAAACGAAAAGGGAAAAATATCGATTGTAGCAGAGCTTTCTGTGTGAAACGGGCCCCAACGGCTTTTCTCGTTCACTCTGCGTCTCTCAGCGAGAGGTTCGCTCCTCCAAATAATTTCAACGACTCTCCCAGGAGAAGCGCAGTAAGCAGAAATTGGACCCGACGACCCCTTTAAGACTTGAGGAAAATCAAGCAGTTATGATTTTATAAAACTCTATTTTTACTTTTTTATCTGTTTTATAAGACTTATTTGTATTGAATTTTATAAACATGTATAAAACCCAACTTGACCGATTTTTTGAAGAGTTGAATCCGCCTGAAATAGTATAATATACTCAGTTTCCAAAAAATGGGCGAGGATTTTCTCAATTTTCAAAGGACTAGGTACCATTGGTCCCGCAACGATCTTAGGTAATTGTCTGCGCACTCCTCTTTTACAATGCTCTTTTGCCTATTTTATATCTGATCACTTCAATGTTTCAAATCCTTCTTGGTAAAATACCAGTCCATTTTTAACATTGCCCGAAAGTCGAAGACCTTTTCTTGGACTATAGTAATGGTAGTTTAGTTAAATTTTGCGTGTTCAGGCATGTTTAACTACAATTGCTGTTGTTTTTATAACAAAATTTGTTTTCGATTGCTTGTTTGAAACAAAAAAAATCGCATAACTTCGAAGCGAGTAACTCAAATTCAGTCATACACAACAAGTGAATAATGGCACAAAAAGTCGAAAACGGAGGGTCCGTTCCTCAACAACATTGAGACCTCCACAACTTATTCTTTCAGGCCCCCACAACATCGAGGTCACGTTCGACAACGTGCCCGTTTCTGGTTCTCCCTTCCGCTGTGACGTCGTCGACCCCAGAAAGGCCGCAGTCCGTGGCCTAGACGACTCCCTCGTTCTCCGCCATGCTACCACCATGGTCGTCGAGAGGGGAGAATCCGGGGCTGGAGACCTCCAAGTGGAGATTGTCGATCCTTCCGGCTCTCCTCTGCGTGTGGAGATGCTCAAGTCTCCCAGTGGAGATGATCGCTTCACTTTCCTTCCCAATAAGACCGGACCTCACAAGGTCAATGTCAAAATGGCTGGATTCCAACTTCCCGGTAAATATTTACAACTTTCAATAGAAATAGCTGTTTCCAGGGTACCCGAAGACAATTATGGTTGGAGAAATGGAGCTGCCCACGGTCTACGGAGCGGCTATGGACCAATCTGTGAAGCTTAACGAGCCAGCTAGCATCATCTTCGATCCCAAAAAGCAAAACGGAGGACTGAAAGTGTCAGTTTCTGGTCCTAGTGAGCACAAGATCCGCCACAATGTAATGAGACGACCAAACGGCACATCGGAGGTTGTCTTCTACCCTGAGGAAGTGGGAGTTCATAAAGTGGCAGTGGATTTCAACAATAAACCACTCAAGGGTAAGTTTAACGCATATAAATGGAATAAAAGAAATGGTTCAGGCAGTCCGTTCACGGTGAGGGTTGTCGATCCTAGCAAGGTTATTATTAACGACCTCGACATGGACCGCGACGGAACTCTGCTTCTCAGACTTGGACAGGACAACGTCTTTGACGTCGACGCGACCGCTGCCGGACCCGGTGAGATTTATAGAAGAGATCTGCTAATATTTTAAAACAACTAGAGAGTCATCATTAACAGGGAAGGATCAGGTGAAAAAGTGTGTTCTGGATTGGGGTAAATGAGTAAATCTCATTCTCCTGATTCAGAGTGTGGTCTTTTTTCTATTTTTGAAGCAAAATGAACCAAATTAGCTGCTACCCAAGATATTAATATTCGTCCCTGACTCTAGAATTTTCAGATCAAACCGTTGATTTAAAAATTTCACATGTATCGCCCTTTTCAACTTTTTCGCGGGTCGTTACCCTTTAAGCACTGAATTTATATCGTTGTCATAACTCTGAAACATTCCCATTTTCAATGTTTTAGATTGCAACTGGTGCAGGTGTACCAATAGAAAAAGGCGAGAGAGCGCGGGAAATTGCGAGACGCAGAATTTCGCGCAATTAAAACCATATTTTCGACAAAACTTCAGGCGCTCCGATAGCGACCTGGCGTTCGCTAGGGGAGGAGTCACGGTCCGTACGCTGGGTTACGTGCCGTTAGGCTACGACCGTACGCCACCGTCCGCTACCTAGGATATAAAAGGGCTCTGCCCTCACAATAAACCAGTCTACTCGTATCTTACCTCTTGTGTTCTTACTTTTTTTTGCCGAAATTAAGCGAAATGGTTGGTGCAAAAATATCATTTTCGGGCGAAAACAAATGCAATTTGGGGCTGTACGAAATTTTTAAATGTTGGGTTAAAGGCGCGATTTTTGGGTGAAAAACACAACATTTGGTCGAAAATACGCAATGTTTGGCGAAAATATATGAATCTTCGTTGAAAATACGCGAATTTTGGGCACAAACGTTTAAAGTTTGGGCGAAAATATGTGCATTTCGGGTAGGAATACCCTATTTTGTGTGTGAACATGTTGTGCTCACAAGGGAATGGATTTTCATCAGTGTGGCCAAATGTACCGAGGTATATCGCAAAGTGCGCCCCAAAACTTCAGTTTGAAGGAACTGTTTTCAAAATCTGCTTTCGACCCTTGGTTTTTGAAAAAATGCGATTTTTCCATAGCCCACCCCACTGTCAAATTTGCTTCCCGAAAGTGGCCGGAGCGCGTGCCATTTTAAAATTTGATTTGGTGAATCAATTTGAGAATCTAAAATATTGAAAATCGGGGGTGGGGGGGGGGGTTATACGCCCCCCCCCCCCGCCACCCCAGATTTTCAATTTTTCTCAAAAAAATGGTTGAGTCACGGAAAACGTGAATAAAACCAATTAATCATCACCCCGTACAAAATTATCCAAGGTACCCGATAACAAACAATAATATTTGTATATTCTATTCTCACGCGGAAAATATGAAAATTATGTGTGCGGAAATTATACGGCCACCCTCCGAAAAACCGTGATTTCGGAGCAAATTTCATTTTTCAAAATTATCAAAGGACTAATCAAAATCATTTAAATTTGAATTACCGTTTTAAGTTTTTTAAAATTATGAAATTTATCAGCTATTTCATATTTCTCCGTGACATCTGCATTTCACAACGGCTACAGTACCCCGCGCGGCTCGCGACGGAAAACAATCGATAATTGGTGAAACAGCTTCAACATGACGAAATGTTGTTAGTAAAAAGAAGCCCGTCGATTTTTATCCGCATCCTATAGTGAAATCGCGCAAAAGTTGACATTTCACAGAAGAAAATCCAAAAACTGAAAAAGAGAAAGGAAACAAAGCACAGCTTCTACCGAAACAAAGTTGCGAGGCTGACCTTTCACCCCGGTATCGGCCAAAAAGTTAAAATTTCGAAAATGCAATATTTTGTTAATTTGATCGCCCTTACCATAATGTTTAGGCAAACTTCGCGCCGAAGTTCGAGACGCCGAGGACGCGCTCCTCGGCGACGGTCCGGTCGTTCACGACCTCGGCTACGGCAAGTACCGCGTGTCATTCCAGCCTCCGAAACCTGACAGGTACTTAAACCCTAAAAATTCAACAAACATCTATTTAGATACTCCATCTACTTGTACTGGAATGAACTTCCCGTTGAAAGCGCCTTCCCCGTAAGAGCCCGTTACTCGAAGGAGGAGCCTCCGATGGCTTCAACCTCGCGTCAAACCTACCACGAGTACCAGAGGACACCTGAGAGTGAGAAGAGGAGTGAGAGGACAACTACCCACACAACAACAGCCACCCATGTGATGCACTCCAGGGAAAAATCTGCCTCTTCCTCTCATGAAGATGACATCGGAAAGGTTATCGTCAGAGGAGACGCCCTCCACAGAGCCATGCTCAAAGAGCCCAATGAGTTCATTGTGGATGGATCGGACCTGGGCAAAGAAGGCAGACTCACGGCAACCCTTCTGGGACAGAAGGTCGATGTTCCCGTCAGAATACAACAAGTTGGTCATAACGTCTACAAGGCTAACTTCACCCCTCTCACGGGAGGAAGCTACGAATTGCATGTGCTTTGGAATGGAAAACACGTCAACGGATCACCCTTCAAAGTGTTGGCTGATTCTTCAACCATTCCCGCCGACCTGGTTACTGTAGACGGTTCCACGTTGAAGATTGGAATCGTTAATGAGGAATTGAAGACCCTCATTGACACCAGAAGAGCAGGGAAGGGACAGATTTCTGTTAACTGCATGGGACCTGTGAAAACAACATACTGTGAACTTTACGACAACAGGGATGGCACCTACACACTGAATGTCAGACCATCGGAGGTATAAAACTTTTCAAACATAACGAAAAATGTGTATTTAGATTGGAAAACACACTTTGAATGTGAAGTACAACGATGCTCACGTGAGGGGAAGCCCCTTCCTGATTCACGTCTCCCTTCCACCTGATCCGTCGAAGGTTCGCGTCTACGGACCTGGAGTCGAACATGGAATTCTTTCTTTGTAAGTTTTTAGCAATTTTGGAGAATGAACCCGCGGTGACCTAGTGGCCAAAGCTGATTGCAAAGCTGACGTCAAGAATTCGAATCCCGCCGTGTGCTGAAAAATGGCAAAATTATCTAGGGGTCCCGCAACGAAAGTTTGGAACTCACTGCGTAACGCGTGATCCACTGTTGCGAATTCTCTCCAGCGGCTAACAAAATTTCGCCTTTTTTCCGTTTAAAAAAGTCTTCGAAAGCCTAATGATGTACAGCTTTCGCCAAATTGGAAAAACCGCCTTAAAGTGACAGTCAGGCGGGTTTTACAAGATTGGCTAAATTCAGGAAGAAAAATTCGCTGATCATGAAAAAGTATACGACTTTGGGTCGCGAATTTCGCGTTTTCGAGAAAATCCGCTTCAAAGTCGTCAAACGGGGTTCCGTCTACAGATTTGTAGACGGGCAGTACGCCCTGCGTGTCCGACATTTACAAGGCATGCTAATGATTCGAATTTCATTTTAATTTACTGAGAGAGCGGTGAAAAAGGGGAGGGTGCGAGATAATTTAGCATAATTGATTCGCATAATTTGCGACCGTAGCCGGTCGAAAATGAAGTGAAAAGCCCCCTTACTGGCCCTTTAATACAGCATAGTGCGATACGCAGGCGAAAATAGCTTGCAAAAAACGAAGACGCAGAAAAAAAAACGGCTTTCATATGGTTTCTGACGGCAAAAGTTATTTCAAAAACGTCTGTAACAAAATAATTTCCAAATTCGTCGCAAATAAAAAAGTTATCGTCAAAAAACGCAAAATTTTGAAGTTTTTTCAAGTTCTCCGAAAATTTTTCAATTGGTGTAAGAAAATAACAACTATATTTCAAATTTAGACATCATTTGGCACAACTTTTCTTTTAACACCAAAAAAATCGGTAGGTACTCATGTTCTCAAAAATGCGTTTGAAAAAGTATCACCTTTTTCGGTTCAGCATGTTCAAGACCAGATTTTGCTGGACGTGATTGGCAGGCCCCAGAATCGCGTAATCATAAATTATGAAGTTAGTTGAACGTAGGCAAATCAAAATATCGGATGGCGGATTCGAACCCGGGTCGCGAGATTTGTAAGCGAAGACGTTACCGCTCTGCCGCGGTGTCGATTTCGCGATGTCTGCAAGTTAATTACAAAGCGCGCCCTCGATGGCACAGAGGCAACGTCCACACTTACAAATCTCGCGACCAGGGTTCGAATCCGTCCTCCGATATTTTGTTTTGCCTATGTCCAACCAACTCGGGCCTAGCTGAGCCCGATGTTCGGCCAACCCTGCACTGATATGATAAAAACAAGGTTGAAACTGGATTCTATAATCGTTTTTTAAAACCTCTAATTTCCAGGTTCAAGTCGAACTTTGTCGTCGAGACCCGAGGCGCCGGGGCTGGTCAACTGACCGTGCGCGTGCGTGGCCCCAAAGGAGCTTTCAACGTAGAAATGCAGAGAGAAAAGAAGAACGAAAGGACAATTCACTGCAAGTATGAGCCCAAGGAACCCGGAGATTATCAGGTAGTTTTTCTGCCAATAGTTGCATAGACGTAAATTTTCAGGTTGAAGTAAAATGGCACGGAGAGCACGTTCCCGGCAGTCCGTTCTTCGTCATGATCGTCGACACTGAGCAGGAGTTGGGCCGATTCCTCAGAGGAGAGATGCCCTCTCCCACCCCTGCGACTCCCTTCGTTCCTCCCGGATGGGTGGGACCCCCTCCCCCCATGTTCCACCCGATGGGACCTCCTCCTCCCAGAGGGTACATGGGCCCCATGCCCCCAATGGGCCCACCCCCTCCCCACATGGTCCCCTACGGAGCTCCCACTCCGCCCAGACATAAGGGCAAATATCATTAAGAAGTATGAATTTGTGAATTTTCTGTTCTACCGTCGTCTATTCATTTGATCCTGCCACAGCCCGCTCATGTAACCAGTGTGTCGCATAATAAGCAGAATGTTCTAGAGGCTTTTCGTTCAGTGCATCATAGACATATTTGTTTTGGTGTATTCTCACTTAATTGTTGTGATCATTCAAAGTGATTAATAAATTTCTATTCAATTTAAAGCGCAGAGTTGAAACATCCTTTCTGATATACTAGCAGGGAGCAGGCCATGCTACTAAATTTGAAACGGGGGTTTAAATTTAATTAACTCAAAAAAGCTCCTATAGACATTTTTCAGAATTTTAAACTGGGGTTTCAATTTGGTAACTATTTTAAAAATTCAGCGTACATACAACTCAGAACTAAGTTTATATTTGATCATAAACTAGAGAGTATATATTTTTCACAAAGGCAGTTTGGGTTTTCTTTTATTAATATTCTAAATGTTCAAAATTGTGTAGTTAAATTTAATTTAGTTAATTTTTTCAGAAAGATTCGCCTAAATTTACCGCGTCTCGAAAAATTTGTCTTGAAACATATTTTTCCCAGAATTCAGAAAATTTCCCGCATGGACAGACAAGTGTTACATAATCGACAAACTATTTCAAATGTTGTGACAAAAATGTTTAAAACGACAAATTTTGTTAGAACAAAACCAATCAAATTTAGCTGCATTTTGACACAACTCATATTTGAGAAGAAAATTTCAATTTAAGCTCCAGATGTATTTTTTTTCGAAAGGTGTTTGAAAAAGACATTTTCACAGAAAGGTATCATTAATTCGTTATTTCTCACAGGCTTTGGGGGGAGTGCTTTTGTGGTGTCGTCATCGAAAGATTTTCTTATTTCAACAGCTGAATTTGTTTATAAGAAACTTCTCATAGAATGAATCATGTTTTTTTCTTATAAACAACCTGCATACATATAAACGAATGACTCAATAGTTCTCAGTGTATGCTAGGCAGGCGTTGCTTTTTCATACGATATGTTATAGTGTGTTTCCAAAAAACGGCACCTGTTTTCGGCCAAAACTTCGCTTCTCGCACACTATTTCCGCCTGAGAATCGCAAGACTGCTGCATTAAGGCCGTTTTTGGCAGGATGCCCGTTTAGCAACAGCTAAAGTCGATTTGCATTCCCATTGATCCCCAAATCTAGAGTTTCATCGGGGAGCCGATCGACCTTCCAACTGTTTGACTTCGGCTCCTTAATTACACTTCCTGCGGCCTCTCGCGCCGTCCAAAAAACGATGGGTCGCCGATTGAAAACCACACCTCACCACCCTCTTCTTCCAAGATTTTTGCTGAAAACAGCCTCAACTGCTGACTTTCTCTGTTGATTTTCATGACAGTCAGGCTTTTGACATGCCTAAAATATTTTAGCTGTTGACATGCCTCAAAATAGATTCAACGGTGCATCAGGTAAACCATCTTCCTTCCTTTTCCGTTGCTTTTGTTATCTCAAGAGGGGTTATTCCGGAATCTGTTGGTTTTTGTGGGTTTGCCTCCCAAAACAGGCAATTGACGCCTGTTTGCCGATCCCTCGCCAACAATGGCGCTCTGAATCACCAGCGCCGCTCATCTGGCACGACTGAAACACGACGACACACCCTGACCCTGTACTTCTTACGATACAATAGTATTTGTGGTTTTTTTTATTAGTAAAGGGACCATCAGCCGGCTTTTCGAAACTGAAATGAGCCGTATGCAAATGGAGTCATTCAAATTGAAATTTTCTCCAACACCACTCCAGGAAACGGTTGTTCACATAATGATTGCCACGCCCTCATTAGCATATGATTTGCAGGAGTGTGGAAAACAGGACTTGAATTTCCTTTTTCAAACTGACGGTTCTGAAATTTTAAATCCAGAACTGTATTTTCATCTTCTTTATCAAACTTGTTAACAAAGAACACTTTTTATTTGAAATCCAATATAGCAAACCTATGGCCCACCCATAAAACCGCAATATCTTGCTTGGGAGATATTTGTATCAAGCTTTTTTGTACCGTTTAAAAGATGTGAAAAACAAAACAGAAAAAAATTTTTTCTTAAGCAATAATTGGGGTTTCTATAACGCAAAATTCAAAGCGATATGTGCCTATTGATGAAACTATCGTCCATGCATTTGTTGGACGGGGGGGACGTTTCATAGTTTTTCATCGCATAATATCCTATTATTTTCACCTTTACGTAATCATGTCCCTCGGCATCAGGGTTATCTACAGTAAGCCGAAATACAGAAAACATTCTCACTTTAAATTAGAAGTAGAGGACCTTCCAATTTTTGGAAATTGTAGCACTCATTTTCAATTAAGTGCCCGCGATTTTTCGCGTTTTTGGCTAAAAATGGGCTCTTTGGGATATCAAAAATTATACTCAACAACGAAATGTTTGCTTTTTTCAGCGACGCGGAACCCAATTAAGAAAATCACCTTTTCCTCGACTCTTTTTAAGAAACGCACTATAGAGCAAAATAAAGTAACCTCATTGGTTATCTTAGCCAAAATAACATTTTCAGGTCCGAAAAGATATGGGGTGAAAAACTTACTAGACCCCTTCAGATATTCTTGCGGTTCCACTAGAATTTTTAAAACATGAAAGATTTTTAACATGTTCCCGTCAATGTTTCAAATCGTTATTAGCATGAGATTTTCATGTTACATTTGCAGGTATGAATTCTTACGTAAAATGGGGGCATATGTGGGGAAGCAAACAAGTTTCAATTCGCATGAAAATCTATGCTTCACAACCCAGTTTCCCAGCTGAATGTCGATTTTTACATCCACATAAGCTTCGCTCATTGCTATTCCTAATTGATAATCGCCCGTTTGTTGTCACCGTTTTGTATATCCGTGTGTCCTTTTCCCTGTCTGCGTCGAATTATCGACTGCCACCACGCAGCCACCGAATACAAGCCTTGTGCCCCCGAAATCTTCTGTTCCCGTCCTCGGAAAGTGCGCGACGATTGCTCGTAAAAATCTCGTAAACTGTAATCCAACGTGTGTTCGGACACCATCTCTGTCACTTTCACTCATAACTGCCCTGCGGGTCTTTCACTTTTGAGGCATTGACTCATTTGATACTCAGCCTTCCATTCCGAGATAATTTTTCAATTATGCTTGGCAATCATTGCGTCAAATTGGGTTTGATGCCCTTTTTTTCGGCATCTCGTTATTCAACATGCTCTCTGTTTTACGTCCCAGAGTTGATCATGGGCCAGAGCGGCGGGACCGAATGCCAAAATTTCTTCAACATCGATTTTTTCAGATCATTCGGTACATTTCTACGCGTACAGATAGCAAAGCATAAACATTGTTAAATTATTTGTTTAATTGTGATTAAAATTATAAACTTTAGTCTTTCCAAAATCGAAAATAGCCAATGTGTACCTGCCAATTGGGCCGAAACGCGGTGACAGTAGCTCAAGCTGTCGGGTAACAGCGATACTATGCAAATAACAGAAGGACACCGCATTTGGAGAGCCCTCCGGCCGGCCCTGCTTATATCCAACCAACGCTATTCATTCGATTAGGTGCAAAAAATAGTTCTTTACCATTTTCTTGCTATTTGAAAGCGTACACAGGCTGATACAACTATAAACAAATGTTGTACACAGATTGATGCGCGTGTATGTGTATGTGTGTATGTGCGTGTGTGTATGCCTGTATGTGCGTGTGTGTACGTGTGTGTTTGTGTGTATGTATGTGTATGTATGTGTGTGTTTGTGCGTGTGTGCGTGTGTGCGTGTGAGAGAGTGTGCGTATGACCCCCTGTTAATTTTCGTTCCCAGATCCCCACTCCTCCCATTCATACCTGTGTTTCATAATCTGATCTTTCCCACGCCGTCCATTTATCCCAACCACCACATTACACTTGACGATGTGGAGCGTGGCTAGGTGTCATTTTCCGTTTGCTTTGATTGATCTTTTGTTCAATTTGAAAAGAATGTTCTCTGACTTTTTGTGACGTAAAAACGATTCGGCGAACTATTTATTCTGTTTTTTTTTTGAAATTAGCTTTTTGGAGAAGTTGGTTGCCTTGACAAGATTTTTTCAGATGTCCTTCGAAGACGAGGATCCTCCTTTAATCGGCGGTTGGCTGATGGTGTGCGGTGAGTTGTTGGCGCCTCGTTCAATTACCGTTCCGGCCTTCGCCTCGGTTTTTCGCTTTACGCCAATCCCAGAGTGGCCTCTAGCCATCGCGTTACTTTAGCTAATACCTGTCAGGTGTCGAGATCTCTTTCTCTGTTTCTGGTTCTCTGTATATATATCTTTCCCTCTATCTCTGCCTTATTTTATCTTCTTTATCTTTATCCGCATCTTTATTATGGCATTGTTTCATGTTTAAAGGGACAGTCAGGGACCTTTTGCAACTTTGCCTCATGTAAAAGACAAAAATCAGCTGCTCAAAAAACTTTATACAACATGTGCTTCAAAATTCTGCGTTTTGGAGAAATTTGGCTTCAAAGTGCCCAAAACGGCGGACCGTCTGCGGATTCTGCGGATGACCGCAACACCTGCATACATGATGTTTACAAGCCAGTCTAATTTCAAAGTTGTCATTTTAATAAGACAAAATTACTTGGAAAATGAGTGTTCCAGACAATTTAGCATATATAATAAGTATAATTTTTGACCGTACCCGATGAAAATGGAAATGAAAAGGTCCCTGACGGTCCCTTTAACGTCTTTCAATATTTTCCATGCTTTCTCAGGGCGACTATTGCAATTCAGATCAAATAAGTGTTTTATAAACGTAGAGACGGCAGTTTTTCAATGAATTTGTATCAAAACAGTTTTTTAATATCATTTTACACTGTAGCAAAATATGTTCACCGCATTTGTTATAAAAATAAACAATTGTAACGCTTCAAAACTAACTAGTATACGCGATAATTCGTTAATGTGTATCGGGATGTTGAACCAAAAAAAAGCGATAATCCGGGTCTTTCGCACTCAAAAAAGGTAAGACCCGCGTTTTTTGAGCTTTTAGCGCACATTTCCCTTACAGAACGCGATGTTCCCTAGGCTTTTGGGCCACTTTCTTTTTTTGAATTTTTTTTGCGTTCTCTAACTATGATTTTTCTTTAATTTTGTTCTACTCTTAATGAAACTTGAGTGATGCTTGCCAGTTTGCGTAATTAAAGGCAATGTGTCACCAAAATTCGACCTTCTCAGAATTTAAAACTTATACTTTGCAAAATTAGACCTTTCGAAGACAATTTCAACAATATATTGTTTTTGCCAAAAATGTGTTTTCATTGCTTATATTTGGCTGCTCAAAGTTTTCCCGCGAAATGTTTGAACTGCAATTAGCATGCCGCTCTCTCCATTTCCTATGGTGAAAATGGCTCTCTCGCCTCAAAAAGAGCGGTGTACAGGTCCACCCGTACATGCGTTCATTTTTCATGAGAATAGAGATGGGTTTAGATAGAGATTTTTTAGATAGAGATTTTAGATTTTTAGATAGAGTTAAAACTCCTAATTGCGCTTTCCTAATTACCTTCCAATTGCAACTTTTCGGTTTAAACTGTTTGTTTAGTTATAAACACGACATGAGGTATCTCTCGTATCTCTCTCTCTCTCTCTTTCTCTCTCTCTCTCTCTCTCTCTCTCTCTCTCTCTTTCTCTTTCTCTTTGTCTCCGATTATCATTCTATCTAACTTGAAACCTTACGACTAGTTTCTCGTTCTCATGATCTCCCAAGAGTACGTGACGTGAACTTACGTGTATCCGCTAGATCAGAATAATAACCTTAAGCGCATTATGTTAGGTCACGCATGGCTCATTTCCACTTCCCCGTGGTTACTCAGCGGTTCACCCTTTCCTCCCCCTTCCATTCCGTTAACATTAGGTTAGTTTTGATTTTCTAAAACGTTTAGTGAGTTTTTGAACCGCAACGTACTTTTCTGCTTGAAATTCTACTAGAGCGCGGGCCACCGCTAGAGAAACCGCTGCTTTTAGAGCATTTTCTCTGCGCCTCTTGGTTTAGTATGATCTTTTTACGGCCTGCCTAGGTAGATCATGAGTCTTCGCGGTGGGACCCAATGCTAAAAATTCTAAAACAAATGACTCTCTCCAGGCAGGTTAGGGTAAACAGTTGTTTCGGGTAAGCTCAAGACATCGCTAAACTTTTTGTTACATCTGTCGCCCAATTGGAATCCTGCCAAAAACAGCCTTAATGCAGCATGGATGCGATATGCAGGCAAAAAGAGCGTGAAAAAAGCAAAAACGCAGAGAAAAAGCGGCTTTTACTCGCCGATTTTCGTTTGGCGACGGCTATAAACGCTGCTGAAAGCTATAATCTTCGATTTTCTTCGAAATGAAATCGGAGGGCAGATCTGAAGAAGCGCCTGTTTGTGCTCTCGACCGACCTCTGCTCGTTCGCACCCGCGAGGCCAAACAGCCCCGTCATCCATGGCTCATCTCACGCCCATGGCTCATTTTGCACTTTGACACGTTTCAAACCTAAAAACTGGGATTTTTGACTATTTTGATCCCACTGTTTCAGAGGGCGACCCGATGGCCGAAGGAGGCCGAGGATGGCACGCAGGGTACTGCGTTGCCCGGCCGAAGGAGCGAAGTCTCATTTGCTACAGATGGGAACCCGTAAGTATTTTTGAATATATTCTTTTAAAGACAAGATGTTTTAGGTTCTTCGAGTAGGAGATCGTCAAATTCGACTAGACGGCGGAAGAACGGCGTTCTCCAAGTACTGGAATGTACAAGGTATCTTTTCTCTAGCCGTCTCTGTCTCTCTGTTTCTCTGTCTCTCTGTCTCTTTGTCTCTGTCTCTGTCTCTTTGTCTTTGTCTTTGTCTTTGTCTTTGTCTCTGTCTTTGTCTGTGAATATCGCTCTGTTTCAATCTAAATCAACACAGTTTTTTTGATTGTCATGGTGTCCCATTCTCAAAAATTACCTAAAAACCTACTTTAGTAGCACCTCAACAGCCCCTCGGAGGAGGCTTCCACACAGTTGGAAGATCGGCGACCCGACGACCACGAAAGGAGACAACGAACGAGTCACGCGGGTGGTTTGCAACTGTCAGGGCAAGGAAATCGAGATGTGGGTACTTACTATTATTATCACGGGAACTTATATGAAAGGCTCAAGGATAGAAATGATCGAAATTCGCTCTTCAATCTGTGTTGGTATGTATAATGGTGTTGTAGTGTAGGTCCGTTTTAACCGCCTTTGCTGTTGTGTAAAGACCCATTTCCTTTGCCATTGGTTTCCAAATGGATTTTTCCTTGCCAAAACTAACTAAGCTTCTTATCAATCTAGGTGGACGTTTTGGTAAACCCGTACTGTATAGTAATCGCTTCAAATTGAAAAACATTGAAAGTTTGAAGGAAAAGGGGAACCTCGATGTTCTCCCATGAAAAAAAATGCCGGAACTATAACTGATGTAACTCCAGTTATTGAAGGTATAGGCATATATCTTGAATACTGAGTGTTTCTGCGTCTATCTCTTTAAAGAGTGTGTACTACATATTGTACAATTACTCAAGGCGGGATCGAATTTGCGTTTTGTGGGGTTACCAGCACCAACTGGTTACTTTCGTTGTGACAACATTGGAATGCTAAAATATCCATTGTATGGCAAAGAAGTTCGAAAGACTTCACCTTCATAGCTTCATCCACGGTGACCATTTCCTTTTCAATCTGCTATGATTTCTATACCATTTTCTATTGATTCTATGCCATATGATAAAGGCAAAAGCATTGAGGGAACACATATCAGTGCTAGTTATGATACGTTCCCGAAAAACGAAACCCAATTTGGTCAATTAATAATGGATTGCTGTAATTGTAGCCAATTTCAAAAGTTTTGACAGTCGCGTGACTTTCAAATCATCTCGATCTTATAATCACGAGATGGCGAGTATAATCCCGCACTGACAAGGAATAAGGATGCTTTCCAGGTGTGCCAACATTTTTGAGTCGTTAGATTTAAAAAAAGATTATAGGAAACCGACCCTAGTGGTTTGCTAGTTATTGGTTAGGCTAAGTCTGAGAGCAGAACTGCATGGAAAATAAACTGTGTCGAACTAGAACTCAGTGGGCGAGACAGAATGCTTAATGAAGAGAAGCAGGTTCATCAGCACAAAAAAAAGTTCTGATTCGTTAGTTTCATTTGGCGCAGCTCAATTTTCGGGCTGAACCAGTGGTTAGCTTAACTGCACACGTATTTTCTCAAGTAGAGCGATACTTTTAACAATCTCAGCAGCTTCATTTTTACACGTGAATCTCGAAACTACGCACAAAAATAGATCCAGTCTAAAATTCGTGTATCAACTAAGATTGCTATATTTCCGTCTCCTAGCTATTTGTGATTGATTAGTGGACAATGTATTGAGTTAATGGCTTCTAAGCAGTCTCTCCTGAACCTTTACTCTTATCTCTCAACCGTTCTTTCCTCTGTTTTTCCTCCGCTTCGTGTCCTCCTCCCCCGTTCGTCTGATGTTGTGTGTTCTTCATTTTGCGGTGGCTTTTCCGCGGTCATCTGTCCGAGAGTTTTGTCTGTCGCTAATCATTCGGGCAAACGCCGTCTCCTCTGCCGGTCGACTGTTTCTCTCTCAACGCCCGCTGTTTACGACCTGCCCCTTGCGATAATAGCCGCCTGGAGAGAGTCATTTCGCTCATCTTTACACGCTAACATGTTATCACTTTCATTCGGTTCTGTTTTCGCTTTCTAAAAAAACACTCAACCCACTTTAGAAATTTCAATAAACTTTATAATCTCCATATCAAGGATACTTCGGTAAAAACACCTTTTTTCTGTACAGTTTCAGTCAAGCCTGCTTCTTGCAAAAATGCTGATTTTGTGCCAAAGTTTTCGTGTTGAAACTATAAAATCATGTTTGGGCCCCAACTCGAAATAGTATCGGCAATTTTAAAAAAAAATGTTTCTAAACCACCATTCAAATGCATAGTTTAATCCAACCAAGTTCGTGCCAAAGTTATCGTGTTGTGATTGAACTATTTCTTGTGACAATCAATGGAAATTCGGTCTGAATTTACCATTTCGCAGAATTTCAAAAAATTTCAGTTTCCACAGCAGTTTAAGAAACGAATTTCGAATTTGAGTTTTGGTGATAGATCTAGGCGAAAAATCGATCTTTCACATTTCAAAATTGCCGTTTTCTGTCAAAAGGCCGCCGTTTTCATGAAATCCATTTGTGTTCAAATGCCAACCGCCATTTCTCAGATTTGTCACAATCTTGTCATCGCTTCCGCCGACTCACGCCTTTCGCTTTGCTCCCGATAGAAACAATCGGGAAACATAATATAGAATGGTCTCTTTTGTTGTTATGCGTTATTTTGTTTGTTTTAGATATACAACAAAACAAGCCAGCAACAAAACAAGGTCGCCGAAAGACTTTCAAAGAAGTGCCACTTAATTTACGATATGAACTGAACGTTTTTGCGAAAACAGTCCCACAAGTTGAGTATTTTAAATTTTTTTTTTGTTTGAGACGCTGCTGTAAATTGACAAACGCAACTAGATTCCCAAATTTCGTATATTTTCGTTTATAAAAAAATCATGTCTAAAAAATAATTTTCAAAAAATGAGAAATTCATGAAGAAAATAAGCATTCTCCTTGCTAAAACAAAATAATCCAATTTGGCTGCTCCCATTCGCTGAGTATTCTATTTACAGTGCAAAACTAACAAAGGTGCTAAACACAACATGATAACCTTGGCACGTAGTGTTAACTTCATAAAAAGTGATTTGGCAGTAGATTATGCATTGGATGTGTAAATTATAAATTTTTTTTTGCTAAATTTAAATTTGCTCTTTTTAATCATAAACAAAACGTAAACTATTTGGCACGTAGTTAAAAAAACTGCATCAGTTACCTTTTACGGCGGTTTAATAATTTGCCAAATATATATTTTCCATTTTCAATTTTTATTTGTAAATATTATACACACCCTCTTTTTACGCTATCATATCCTTACTCCACGCATATCACTTCAATTTCACGCATCACAGCGGTAGTCTGCGCTACTGATACCAAATGATAGCGTTTTTTGGTCGTAACGTCTATTACTGATTTCATTACTATATATTTTTTAAGTTTTAAAATCTAACATACTTTTTGAATATAGCCAAAACAGTTTGAAATGGTTCATTTAGAGCTAGACTGTCCATTGAAGTTTACTCTTTGGCAGCTCCAAATATTTGCTACTGAGATTTCCGAACACAATAAATGGGAATATTTGCTAACGGCTGGTTTTTTTTTAGAAATAGGCACAGTGGTAACGCGTTTTTCTCGGGAAATCGATAAATTTATTTTTTAAATTTTATTTTTTCAGGCTGGCTAAATTTATTTTTTAATTTACTTTGCAGAATATTCATAACCAGAATATTACGTAATATATTTATCTACGTAATTTGTCCATCAAAATTCTATTTTCTTTCAATTTTTAGATTACAATGTTTTTCAATTTCGTAAAAAAAATTAATTTCAAATTCAGATTCTGTTTAACTTTTCTTTGGAAAACCAAACTGCTTTTTTCATAGGTTTGCTCTGCCCGCGTGTCATATTTTACCTAAACTATGTTTAGAAAATTTTATTGCTCTAATTTCATTTTTCAAAAAAAAAATTTGGCTTTTTTAAAGTTTTACTTAAAGGCACCGTCAGGGGCCTTTTCGGATTGGAAATGAAGGGTATGCTAATCGAGTCATTTCAATTGAAATCATTTTCCCCAACACCGCTCCAGCCAACGGCCGTGCGCAAAATGCTTGCCAAGTCTTCATTAGCATACGATTCTGAAAAGGCCCCTTACGAGCCCTTTAAAAGGAAACTTTTACATCAGTTTTTTCTTTTCAATTTTTACTCACAAAAATTTATTTTTTACTACTGCTTACTGAAAGTACTTTTTTTTGAAAACCAAACTGCCCTTTTTCCGATTTATTCACCTTTTTTAGTTGTACCTACGAAAAGTTTAGAAAATTTTGTATAATTAATTCGTGTTCAAAAAAAATTCTGCCTTCTTTTGAAATTTTACTTCAGTTAATTTTCAATAATTACCTCAAAATTTTTTAGTACCCCAAGCTTGCTGAAAATATGTTTTTTTTTGGAGATTACATTGTACCTACAATTTTTTTTAGAACGATTGGTGTTTTAATTTCCTGTTTCAAAAAATTTTTCGGCTTTTTTGAAATTTACCTAGATCTAAACCTTTACATCAGTAATTTTTCTATTTCGGGGCCCCAAAAATTGATTCATAACAACAGCTTGCTGAAAATTGGCCTGTATCATTCCCCTAGTTATTTTTTGAGCTCTGTCCTTTCTCACTTACCTCTGCACCATTTTCAACCATATTTTTGTTGTATCTCCGTTGTATCTGTATAAAACCCTTGTGCCTTAGATGGCGGTGCGCCGCGTCTCGTTGAAAGAGCCCCGCCCCTGTCGGGAGCAGCACTTCATGCCTCTTCCCCGTTTCCACGTCGTAGATCCAGGGTTCTAGCTTTCTAAATCTCCTTCATCGCTTCTTTCTTTCTTCAGAAGTCCCTTACGTCCTTCTCGAGACGGCCTCCGTCGAGACAACATGTCCCGAAGGCGTTTGAGTCGCAGTTGCGATCATCTGAACGCATTGGTTGGCTCAGCCTTACTCAACACATTCAGCCCTCGTCTGCCGCCGATTCGAAGGAGACCTACGAGACTGAGGCCGGGTAGGTCATAGAATCAATCGATAATTGGGTCCCAAGAGGAAGTGTTTCATTAGGCCGTTCGGACGGCGCGTCGTGTTGTCCGTCGAGTGGGCGAAAACACCTAGAGAGAACACTAATCTCCGCCTGTTTGCTGCTGTCGGAGCGTTGCAAAGCCAGGACTAACCATGCAGGGAAGAGGCTCGGGAACTTGTTTTCAAGAGGCCCATGGAGCACAATGGACACAGTCGTAGCAATCAATATAGAAGTCGAGAAGTGACATTCCAACAGTGAAATGTTTATTTCAAAATGGGAATGTGACTTGGAACTTTCAGTAATGAAACATTTTTGGGTGAATTTGATTTTCAATAATACTTGTTTTCCGATTCTTTTCCCAATGTAGAATTTCCTCCATATTATTTAGATTTCTTGGGCCGTACTCCTTGAAAGAGAATGTCCGGCACAGCGCATGACAAAATTTAGGGTTTACGCGAAAAGATGTTACTACTAATAAACCATTGCAAAGATATCTTTAGAAATCTTTCTCCGTAATTCTCGAGCAGACTACGGCCAAAGGAACAAAATTTATGTCTTATCGTTAAAATTAGTTCAAATTGATATGTAATTTTTTTTACAACAAGAAGAAGCCGCACCCAAGGTTATGCTAATTTACTCTCAGCACTTTTCTATAACATTTCTCAGTAAAGTTTCACAATGTGCTTGCTGATTTGTTAATTGATAATTTCATATCCAGAGCCAATTAACTAACGTTTATCATGAACGGTTTATGGTCAGATAACAAAGTTTTAGGCCCTTAAAGCGCAAAAAAGACCGACCTTTTGGGGTCACACTGAATGAGAAATCTGTTAACAAGGTGTGCGAAAAACATTTTTTTAATGTTTCCCGAAAATTAGAGACGCAGTCTCCCATTTATTTGCGATTCGAGAAGTTTGTTGACCTTTACCGGGAAATTTTTGTTTGACTATCTTGTTGAGACGGTCTAAACATGTCAAAACTTTTTTTTGCTGCGTAAAAGGCAGTTTCAAAGGGTAAAATTGGCAGGTCGCAACTTGTCCAACATTTGAAGCTATTTTCACCAAATTCGATAATTGTTCATTTTGCACTAACATACACAAAATTCTTTTCAGAATATCCAATTTTCAAGAAACCGAATGAAAGCATAATTCCCCTTTCCAAAGTTCTTTGTATATAACAAATCGTGCATTTTGAGGGCATAGTCTTTGTCCATGGAAGGAGTTATAATGAACCTGCGCATCTAACCGACTAATGAGCGTGCGAAACATGGAGAAGCAGACAATTTTCTTGGTCAAATGCGACGCCGCTATTACAAGCTCTTTGGGCGAGGGGTATAACCAACCGTAAAGAAAAGTTATACCTTGTAGTACTATTAAAATATTCCTAACTGCTCTTTGAATTTGATTTTTCATTCTGAAAGCAGGGATCTTCTGAAACATACATTTTCTTGACGTTGTTGCGTCTTTCATCTGCAGCATGACTATACCTCCCCTCCACCTAACTGGAACCTCCCTGGTCAATGCGAGTCAAAACAGGAGATTTTCCGCTGTTTGCCCATATCAGGGCTCTAATCGCGTGATCGGCGCCTTCTCGCCTGCTTGCCGACCAGTTCCCTCGTCCTCTCCCACCGCACTTTCCGAGAATCGGCCACTGATCCCCTTTCCGGCTATTTTCCCTTTTTCTCGTTTGGAGTCGTTTTTATTCCATCTTTATCCACTGCCATCTGTCATCCGAAAGACTTTTCTTATCAGAACACCCGCCGCCCAATGTCACGCCTAATTTGCATGCGCGAACAACGTCTGCGCAAGGATACCATCTATCCCTGTAACGCACAGGAACACGCGTGTTTTTTTTTTCGCTTGGACTAATGCTACTCTCTCTCTCTTTCTTTCTCTCTCTCTCTCTCTCTCTTGTCTTTATTTCTTTCTCTCTCACACCAAGTCACTCTCACAGTCTATCTAACTCTCTCACTCTCACATTCACTCACTCGCTCTCTATCTTTTTCTTTCCATATCGAACTCTCTCTCTCTATGTGTGTGTGTACCTGTCCCTGTTTCGAACCATCCCTCTCTTTCTCTCTATTTTTCTCTCTTTCTCCTTTTCTCCCTCTCCCTAGCTCTTGTTCTATTTCTTACTCTTACTCTCTCTCTCTCTCCCAATGCCGTCTCTCTATCATTATCTCTCTCTCTCTCTCTCTCTCTCTCTCTCTCTCTCTCTCTCTATCTCTATCTCTATCTCATTTCTCTCTGTTTCTGACTCTTTCCTTCGTGATTATCTCTCTGCTTTGCGCGCAATTGCCGTCTCTCTCACTGCCTCACTCACTGTTTCTTACAATCTCTTTCTCTATGTCTCACTCTCTCGTTCTCACTTTTTTCCTCTCTCTGTCTCTCCTCATGTCTCTCTTTCTTTCTTTCTTTCTTACCATCTCTGGATCAGAATGTATATGTTTTGCATATAGTGTGTTTCCAAAAAACGGCACAGGTTTTGCCAAAAACCTTAAAAGATGGTACATTAGGTCCCACCGCGATATTCTAATTGTCTGCGCACTCCACTTTTACTGTGCTCATTCGCTTTTTTATGTCTATTCACATCAATGTTTCAAATCGTCTGTGGTTATAAAGGAGCAAAACTTCAAGGATGCTCAAAAGTCGGCGACCTTTATTTGGAAACAAACTATATTTTTTTCTTGCGTAGAAAAAAATGCCCGTCGTTCGTTATTGTCGGAATTTTCCAGTAACCGCTAAACCAGTCGGAGGTATCGGAAGCCGCGACCTTCTTGTGTTATGACCCTTTCAACTGGCGAATATGTTGTTGTCAGGCAATTCACAAACCATTTCATTCACGCGTTTTTGAAAGACACTATTTTCTTTCTATTAAATTCAATTTGAGTTTAAAAAGACGTCAATAGAGTTGCCTAATTTGAAAATTAACATTTAAAACAGTGAAATTAACAAATGTTAACTTTTATGCAAAATTCTAAGAAGTTTAGCGTATAAACCCTTGATTACCAATTTCTCACATTGCTGGTTTTTTACTGATAGCACGGCGCCTCTACTGATAAATTCGGCCTTGAACCGGAAGCTCCCAAAATGGAGACGGAAGTAATTTCAACAGACTTCTCTAACTGAAAACTTAATGTATTTAACAAACTTTCTTTTTCTTGCGATTGAACACTATTTGTTCAACGCTTCTGTACTTTATGAAGCTTGTGGAACAAGTTCGCCGGCATCTGATTGTTGTCTCTTCCGCTTTACTGGCTAATTCGACCATGAACCGAAAGACTAGATCTTCCGTGCTTGCTGGAGGCCACAAACAAACTTTGTTCTTTGTTTTGAGATTTCTTTAATTACATTGGTAGTTTCTTAACATTAGGAGTTTTTTATGACTCAAAACTTTGAGATGATATTAAAAATATGTTATCGCATGTATCTTTGAATGAAACGTTCGGAAAAAATTTTTAGCTGCTTAGAATTTTTGGAGCCAAGTTATGGCCGATTTTCTAAGAATTAGGCATTTTTGCCTTCTTTTGTAGTTGTTTTAAATGTTCTTTAACAAAGTGTAAACTTGTAGCTTACTTGAAATTTTTAGTTCAGCGCGAAGGAAAAAAATTATGACAAAGTTAGCTCTCAGGTCGGAAAATCAGGCCGCGACATCCATGCGTTTGCATAGGTTTTTTTAAAAATGTAGCTCTCTGATTTTCAATTTCAAGACTTAAGTAATCTTGAAATGTATAAGGAATCGTTTTAAATTAATATCTTCAAATTAATATATTAGATGTTGGTGCGTTTCGAAATTGAAATTTTTGGTAGGACAAAAAAATCGATAATTAAAACAGATATTAATAGTGTATTAGGTCATAAGCGGACCCTTTTTTATTGTTTTCGGCCAAATCGAAGACAAAAATTAGGGAACGGTCCTATGAAACTCGAGTTACTTAAAGGGACCGTCAGGGCCTTTTCATTTCCATTTTCATCGGGTACGGCCGAAAAATATATGCTACATTGTCTGGAAAACTCATTTTCCGAGTAACCTCGTCAAATTAGAATGACAACTTCGAAATTAGACAAATATGGTTTGTAAACATCGTGCATACAGGCGCTGCGGCCATCCGCAGAATCTGCAGACAGTCGGCCGGTTTTGGGCACTTTGAAGCCAGAAATGTCGAAAACGGAGAATTTTGGACCCTATGTTGTATAGAGTTTCTTGATCAGCTGATTTTTCTCTTTAACATGGAACAAAGTCGCAAAAGGTCCCTGACGGTCCCTTTAATAATGATACTATGCAAGATCTTATCCAACTTTTATTAGCATTAAAGTTTCCGTTAAAGTCTCACAAAAACGGTCCACAAAAAACATAGTGCGAACATATTGCTTCCTTCTTTCGCAGCTGTTTGTTGCAATTCTCTTCTATCGTAAAACTGATATCTGTAGCCTTTAAGAGAGAAATGAGACAGTTTTTCTCACTGCAGAAGTTGTTTTATCACTCCCAGCTTCTCCCCTCCCTTGTGTTCCCCCGTGTCGGTGGTGTCCCAGATAGCCACAGGTGGGTAAACGCTGATTCACTCGCTCGGCCAACTCGCAGCAGCCACTCCTCTCTGTGAAACTGCGAGAACCCGCTAAAGAACCAGCTGAGCCTCTTTTCGGAGGACATTCGCTCCTTTTTCTCTCTTTTTTCCTCACCCCATCCCATCCTATCATTTCCCCATACAAAGTTCAACTTTCACTTTGGAAGCGGCGACGAAATCCGGCGAATCAATCGCAGAACCAATGACTTTTTTCTAGGAATCCTTGATTGTCGGCTTTTTTGTAAGAGACTACCTGTTCGCGGAGAATTAGGCCACGCCCACCCTGTGAGATTTCATTTTCTGAGCGCAATCAGTCATTGATCCCATTTCACAGCTCTTTATGGGCGGCGGCGATTTGAGACGAAAAAAGAGACCGCCTTCTGAAACTTTTCAGAGACTGAAAATCAATTCACTCCTATTTTATTTTATTTCTTTCTTTTTTTTGCACCGATATTACAAAATTTAAGCACACATTTTGATTATTAGAAACATTATAACCCAACTTTTGTGGAAAGAACACGTCATTTAAACCACCGAAATTTTTGAAATAAATACTTATTTCAATCAAATTTTTTGCAAACTACCTGTTCTCTTAAAATTAGGCCACGCTCACCTTGAAAAATTGATTTTCTACTCTTTTTTTGAATACATACATAATTAGATTCAAAAATTGCAGTGTAAGTGAAAAATTGCTAGCTATTCATTTTAAAATATTAGAATTCCATCTTCCTCCAAAACCCATCTGCCACACAGTTTTCGGCCATTTTTGCAAACGGGGCGCAGTTTATGCGTTTGCCTGCGCCCCGCTTGCAAAAATGGTATATTTGGCCATTTGCCATTGTCGAAAAATATATGTTTTAAAACTTTCTTCACAAAATCTTTAATATATTTTGTTTTTAAGGTTCACATATAACTATAATTAATTTTAAAAAAAAACATTTATCAACTTTATATACTATCCCAATTAGTACAGGAAAAAATACTTTAAGAAACAGCCTCTTACTTCAGCTGTGTGGCTAAAAGTTCGTTTCAAAGAAGCGCCGTTCAGATGCATCAGATGCAAGAAGCGCCGTTTGTTTGAGTTTCAAAAAAAAGCCCGAACTGTCATCTTCCGTCCTCTTTCAAAATTTAACGTGTCATATTGAATTCCTTCGAATCCGTTGTGTTTACCCGTTCCACGGCCGTTGCCGCCAACAAGAGTTCTGCCGTGTCTAACTCAAACACTACACCTACTGCCGCCAGCCAATGTGCATGAAACCACTCGAAGCCGAGGTTTCAGTTTTGCAGCGCAACTTATTTCAATTTCGCTATTTTAACGCCCTGAAAATATTAACAGACTTCAGTTGATTTCGAATGACAGAAGTTGACAGAGTACAGTTTAAAGAAAAGGACAACACGTAGATTTTTGCAAATGCAAGTTTCCATTTGTCGATTCGAAAACTTGTTACTCGTTCACCTTCCGTAGAAAATGAGCGTACCGAGTTATTAATAGGTTTTCTTTCGCTTTTACTTTCGGAAATGTCTGTTATGCGTTTTTGCAGATGCTGAACACAGCACATTCAATTTTTTAGGTTTCTTGTTTGAAACTTTTTCGGCTTCCAAAATATAGAAAACGGTTGGTTAATTTGGTTTTTTGCTTTTTCTAATCAAAATAGAAAACAAAACGTCTTTTATAGCCGTCGCCACACGGAAATCGGCGAGAAAAAAGCCGCTTTTCTCTGCGTCTCCACTTTTGCATGCTCTTTTTGCCTGCGCATCGCAATTAAGGCTGTTTGGCAGGATTCCAATTTGGCGACAGCTATAGGCATAATTAGTCCCGACCGTTCCAATTTTTTCATACTGATTTTTCTCTGTTCGGTTTTGATTGGATTTTTAGGCAGTTATTTTTAGACAGCAAATAGTTTGTTCTTTTACAATTGAATTCAGTTTTATGTAAAACTTTTACAATAAAATTTAGTTTTATACACGTTTTCTTTTGGCGACCCGAACAATTCTTACTCTTTTTCGTACTCAAGTGAGCATTTCAAACAATTAATACACCAAATTCTTTTTAAAATTTCTGCTTTAAACATAGAAAACGGTTTTTTTCTGTTAGTCAAAAGGAAAAGTTTGCTTTTTGAATTTGTTGCATAATTACGGAGCCTTCCAACTTTTGTGTTTAGCAATAATTTTTACTACTCTGATAGACGGATTTTCCGGCAGCTGACTGTTTTGCTTACCAAATAAATTGTTTGGTTTTACATGAAATTTTGTTTTTTTTCATAAACGAAATTAAGAATTACCAAAATCGACTAATCAATTGAAGTTGAATTGTCTTCTGCAAGCCCCCGTCGGAAAGGGCGCGACTTGTCTAATGTCAGCCAACAAGCGCTGTTTGTCTGCGTCTGAATCAGCCTCTTCCGTTGCTCCACACAGCCCAGTTGACATAAAACACTCCTTTACGAGCTGTTTGTGCAAGTGCTTATCGTAATCCATTCATATGGCTTTTATTGAGGAAATCACCATGTTTGGAAGGAAGATGTACGTACATTTTTGCGAAGCTCTTGCTACGAAGAAATACAGTGGTTGAGAAAGAGTACTAAAGAGAGAGAGAAAAAAAAGAGTGTGTGAGTGTGTGTGTGAGTGTGTGAGTGTGTGAGTGTGAAGGTGTGTGAGTGTGTGAGTGTGTGAGTGTGTGAGTGTGTGAGTGTGTGTGCGTGATGAGAGAAATTCGAAAACCGTCTAGCGACAAGAATTACACTTTTTAATCCAATTTGTCTGTCGACAAAGACCGTAATCTAGGCAAAACGTGCTGCCAAACGCAATCAAAAGCGATTGATTTCCATTCTGAATGGCATTCGGCCGTATTTCCTCCATAAATGCCTCCTTTCACAAACAATACTCTCCGTTCAATTGGAAAATCTTTTCTCCGGTTGTTTCCTTCTCGAAATGGATAGGAATTCTCCTCCATTTCACTCGTATGTGCCCAGATGGTTCTTTGTTTCCTCGCCTGTCAACGGCGGTGACTGGCGGTCAGGGCCGCCTTTGGATACGCTATTTTCATCACTCTTTTTTGTAGTTTGGCCGATTTTCGGGCCTAAATCCAAATAAAATTTAAAAATTACTCTCTTATCTTCAAAACGGGTTTTGAATGTCTTGTTGTTAAGCAAAAACAGTCCCAAATTTTGGTGTAGAATTCTGTTGTTTCGGGGAAAACACCCTCAGAGATTTCAACCGAGTCTCCTTAGGCTTTTTTAATTCTTTCAATACACACTTTTTCCGTCTTTAAAGAGGCCTTCATTCCGAGAAATATTTGACTAAACATGATTTTTTGACCCGCATCAAGCATTCCAAACAAAAACGTTTGCAACTATGAAAATAGCGCTCGCACACTCACCCCGCAAAGAGCGGTCAAAACACAAATTTTCTAGTTTTAAGTGATAATTACTCAAAAATTTGGACAACGATCTTTTCAACTAAACAGGTACGTCCTTTTCTTACTTAGGTCCTTTCGAAAACAAACCGGTTTGAAAAACTTGAGTTTTGCCAAATTCCGCCACTTTCCTGAATTTGAAAAAATAGTAATCCTCCTTTTTTGTGAAAACACCCGTTGGTTTTCGTGGCGAAATGTCGTTTTCTAAACACTTACATTTCTGGGAAATTGGCAAAATGCCAACCCCCCCCCCTCGACTTTCCTTGAATCTCCCCAAACTTTTAGATGGGAAAGGCCGTGCAAATCACGAATCTTTTTTGTATACCTCCACCCATTTGCATCCAGATGCAAATTTAAGAAATAGTTTTTACAAGAAAGTTTTGACATCATTATTCTGCAAAATTTTCCAATTCGCGTGCTTGCCCAGACAAGTTGTGAACATTTGTGCACAGCGTAACCCGTTATTTGAGAACCTCAAAACACTATTAGCCAACGCAAATACACATCAGCTGTAGTAATTCTGTCTCTGCTACACCTTCCTTGCCTCCAGAATTCAAAACAATACAAAATTTCCGAAACTCCCGTATTCAGTTTTTACCCCCAGTTTCTAAATTTCACAAACTCCCGTGTTGAGTCACGGTTGAATTTCTCATTTCTGCCGCCATCTGCCCAATTTCCTCCGAATTCTCGTTTCCATCTGCCCGTAGTGGACATTCCTTGCCAGCCAGCTGTCGTCCTCTCGTAAACGGCCAAATCGACCTCCCACAATTCCTTTTCGGGAGGCGGCCTCCCCCACCGATATTTCCGTCTCTTTACCTGTTCCCAGGAGCATCTTTCCTTCTCTAATTGCAGGTTCCCATCACCCGAAAACGAGCCTTCCGAACCAGAGAAACCGGAGGAGAAGCGTCCGCTTTTGCCCGCCTAACCTCGGATTCTCGCGTGTTTGGCGCGCGTCTTTTGTGCGTTTTTGTGGTGATAGCGCGAGAGTCAAGGACTCCAAAGGGTTTCACACATGGACCTGCAAAACGACTTCATTTCACCTTCGAGATTTGGATCCGTCAGAGGTAAGTTAATACAGATTGTAAATCAAGTATTACTTCCAAAAGCGGAACAAAATTACCAACGTTGTGATTTTGAATAATCCAGTACATATACCCTCGCCAATCCTACTTCGGCCGAAAATAGGCCACGCCCTTTTTGTAGCGCACATTTTGATGTAAAAATGGATTCGAATAACAACATCAGAATAATCTCACTTATTTCCAAAAACCGTCAAAGTAGGATTGGCGAGCACTATATATTACCATGTTATTGCGTTTCACACTGTGTACATTCAGTTTGTCTCTTTCACTTTTCCTTCCTTCTCTTTCACTTTTCCTTCCTATCTGCTTTAAAGGGGCAGTAAGTGAGATTTTCCTTTTATTTTCGATTGGCTACGGTCGGAAATTACGCGAATTAAAATGCTAAATTGTCTCGCACCTTCCTCGTTTCCAGCGCTCTCTCAGCCAGACAACGAAATTTGGTCACTAGCATGTGATTAACGGCTTCCTAAACTATTGGCAATATCCTGTCGTACGAAATTTTACTACTTCCTGAGAAGATATGCACCCTCGTTATAAATTTCATTGGAGAACGTAGATCACATAAACCAACTGTTATGAAAAACAGGTTTATGGAAAATGGACTTAGCCGAACTGTAATAAGGGTAACATAAAATTTATTGTGTGTTTACAGTAGATACTGTACAAACCTATAGCACTTTCCTCTGTCTAGCTCCTTGTGTACGAATGAATATTGCATTTTAATGTTTTTTTGAAAATAGGCGTCGAACATTGAAATTGTTGACGCTAGACATCCAAAATTTATAAATTTCAGTTCAGAAAACGGGGTTTCAGCCTTTTTTTATCGGGGTTTTCTTTATTTTCGTATTAACCAAAGTCACAACACTCCTATGTATGGTTCGTTTCAGCAAACTAAGTTGATGAGCGAAAATTTTTGTTTCTGATGATTACGAACATCTATTTTTACGCAGCTTAACTCCGTTGGGACCGCAGATGTCCTCAAGGATTTTTTACTCCTTAAATCCGATCTTAATACAAACGAAATAACTTTTATTTCAAGTTGTTTTTAAACAAAACAATCCCACAAATCGTACAGTTCGCATGTGAGTGTCAGTTTATTTACCTACTCTTATAATCCCCACTCACACAGGTGGAAGGAAAGCGTTTGTAGAATGAATTTTTTCTATTCAGAAGGGTGGGATTAACACATTTTAAAGTTTTAATTCAGCATAAAAGCGCCTATTTTATATTTGCGCAAATACAAACAAAAATTTTGAGCGAAACCTTCATCACCTAAAATGAACGCTGCCAATTTATGCGTTTCATTTTTCACGCCGATGTTTTTCTTTTCTTTCCGATATTTCTCCATGTTTCCGAATTCCTTAACATTAAACCGTGTTCCGGCGTCTTTTTGAATCCCTCCGACCACCCTTGTTCTTCTGTCTTCGCGCTTCATCCAGTGGAACGGCGTCGTTGCAAATTATATCGGCTTGCGGGCGACGCGTCGGCCATTGTTTCCAAATAGAAACGTCACAGTCGGTGATTGATTTCCCCTCTGGATCAACACTTACGCGGCGGATCTTCAGCGAACGAACTTAAAGGGGCAGTAAGGAGGCTTGTCATTTCATTTTCGATCGTCTACGGTCGGAAATTATGCGAATTAACTATGCTAAATTGTCTCGCACCTTCCTTGTTTCCAACGTTCTCTCAGCCAATTAGAATGAAATTTGGCTGATTAGCGTGCCTTGTAAACGCCGGACACGCAGGGCGTATTGCCCGTCTACAAATCTGTAGACGGAGACCCGTTTTTGACGACTTTGAAGCGTTTTCTCTCGAAAACGGTAAATTTTCGACCCATAGTCATATATATTTTCAGATCAGCAAATTTTTCTCTCTCATTTGAGCCAATGTTGTAAAACCCTGACTGTCCCTTTAAGCTCTGATAGGTTCAGATACACCACTGAAACGCACAAGAGGTCAACTTTCAAAGACACTGAAAATGTGAAAATGCCGAATTCATCGAAGCACTCTTTGAAATGTTACCGTAAACACATTTATTCTTTAGACCTTAAAGGGCTTAAGACTTACGACGATCTGCTAACATAATATCCATCCATTAGAGAGCGCAGATGATATATTGCCGTTTTGAAAGTTGAAATGGAGACAATTTTTTGGTAAAAAGTAGTACGTATTTTAACCATTTTTGCGATTTTAAAGTAAGATTTAGCAACGGAGGCGCCCCTATTCTTATCAAGCGTGCACTAAAACCAATTCAACCATATGGTTTTTTTATTCTTCAGCATTCGCAGTTTTACACAAAAATTAAAATAAATCTTCGATTAAAAGTATAAATTAACGAATAATTTAACCTTTTTCGATTGACGAAACGCATTATCATTAGATGCAAACTTGGGAATAGCCCATGTTGGGTGCCAGTAAACAAGGCTACAGTTCACCACACTATTTATGCGTTCCGCAATTTTGGGTGGAATATATTGTGCGACTCATTCCTTCTGAACCCTCAATCCAAAATATATTTAGGAGCTTAAAACATTCAAACAAAAATGTTTCCTGTTTTGCAATAGGAATGATCCTTGCAATAAAAAAGGTTTCAGTGATCCTATTTCACCAATCAGAAATCTTCAAACTTCTATACTGCGCACGTTTTCATCGTTTATTGCGATGTTTTATGGTTTTATAAACAAGCTAGTGATAGTTTATTATTTTTGGAAAAATATAGTTTGATTGAAGACAGAATGTCAATAGAACATGCTATACAGGGAACAACCCATTTGACTATTACCATTTGAACGTGTGGAAGATCCCGACCACGATTTGAAACAAGTGATTATCAGAAATAGTTCTAAAGTTGATGAAAAGTTTTTTTATACTTCTTTCCAAAGCAATTGCTGCAGATTTGCCTGCGTACGCGACCTGAGTATCATTTCTACAACATTAAAACATTGGAACTTAGTAGCGAAAAAGTTTTGGTAACAATTATGCGAGATAAATCTTCACATGTGCTAAACGTATTCCGTTTTTTTTAACTCAGCATTCAGTAATGGTGTTGTTTTCAAAACATTCCTTAACGAAGTAACAAGTATAAACTAACTCACCTTTCAAAAGAGAAATGTTCCTATTCAAGTCGATACAAGCATTGACTCCTAGGAATTTACAAAAAATTACGAATATAAACAATTTGTGAAAATATTTAAAAGTGACAAATGGGAAGGAGACTAACCTTCAGTTTGTCTGCTGTTCCGGTTACTTTTTGAGGGGCGGCGGTCGCCTCATTTCACCTGGCTCCGCCCCCTCCGCCACCCACCGCGGCGACCCAACTTTCCCACCGTTCCTTTTCCCTTTGGGAACCCAGAAGATCGATATTCGGGGCCAGTTTGGGTCCTTTCCTTCGCCGAGACAACTGACTCAGTGTCCGTGGCATGCCCAGCCATGGTGCCCGTCACCAGGCTCCTCTGGCTGGCAGTTCTTTGGCTTTGCTCATTCGCTGGAAGACTTTGGAGATGGATTTTTGGAGGAGGAGAAAGTGACCTTCGCACGGAACAAAGGACTCCTTTTCTCACACCAGCCGGTACTTTTTAAGACTTTTTTTCTATTTTTACGTCTAAAACATACTTTTTCTTATTTTACACATTTATATCTCTTTTCTGAAACGTACATGCAAGGATTACTATTTTAGTGCTCAGTTTATGTCCCCAAACCATTTTTCCTATTTCGAAACACTTTTTGAAACCCTGTGAAAACTGACCACAATTGTCACGGTGTCCTACTTTTTGTGATGGAATCCCTGGAATTCGTCGCGGTTTCGTGAAGTGTGAATGATAAGCTTACGGAGCGTTATGATTACAGTTTTCACAAAAAACCTCGAAAGCATGCAATTTTTACAGTTTCTTGTATAAAAATGTATGTATAGTCGTCGCCAATGCTACTTCGCCCAATTTCGCTCTTAGCTCTGTGCAAATGACACCAGACGCGAATCTGCGTACAAAAATCCTGTGTTTTAGGATACGTACGCAATACTACGTTAGGGTTACATCTGCGAATCTGCCAAAAAGTAAAATTGGCGAAGACTATATGTAACGGTATTACGCTAAATTTTTTGATGAAGGTCGCTTCATTTTGATTTAATTTTCAAATTTGTTTAAAAGTCTTAATTTTGGCGGGCTTTGGCGCCCCTGTGATACTTAAAATGTACAAAAAATGACACTTAAAAAATCGATTTCACAGCTTGTTTTAAAAGATCGTTCTTCGAATGCAAAACAAATAAAGTCTGTGCTTCCGTTGACAAGGATTCGTCATTTCGCGCCGTTGACTCATCGCGAATCGACATTAAAACGGAAAGTTATCAATAGGGCGCAAATACCGCGACAAAACATTTCCGGCTTTGTTTTAATTTACATAAACCGATTACTTGGAGGGGCTTATGATTTGTCATAGATGAGTTGTTCTCTCTATCTATCTATCTATCTATCTATCTATCTATCTATCTATCTATCTATCTATCTATCTATCTATCTATCTATCTATCTATCTATCTATCTATCTATCTATCTATCTATCTATCTATCTATCTATCTATCTATCTATCTATCTATCTATCTATCTATCTATCTATCTATCTATCTATCTATCTATCTATCTATCTATCTATCTATCTATCTATCTATCTATCTATCTATCTATCTATCTATCTATCTATCTATCTATCTATCTATCTATCTATCTATCTATCTATCTATCTATCTATCTATCTATCTATCTATCTATCTATCTATCTATCTATCTATCTATCTATCTATCTATCTATCTATCTATCTATCTATCTATCTATCTATCTATCTATCTATCTATCTATCTATCTATCTATCTATCTATCTATCTATCTATCTATCTATCTATCTATCTATCTATCTATCTATCTATCTATCTATCTATCTATCTATCTATCTATCTATCTATCTATCTATCTATCTATCTATCTATCTATCTATCTATCTATCTATCTATCTATCTATCTATCTATCTATCTATCTATCTATCTATCTATCTATCTATCTATCTATCTATCTATCTATCTATCTATCTATCTATCTATCTATCTATCTATCTATCTATCTATCTATCTATCTATCTATCTATCTATCTATCTATCTATCTATCTATCTATCTATCTATCTATCTATCTATCTATCTATCTATCTATCTATCTATCTATCTATCTATCTATCTATCTATCTATCTCTCTCTCTCTCTCTCTCTCTCTCTCTCTCTCTCTATTTCTCTCTCTCTCTCTCTTTCTCTCTCTCTCTCTCTTTCTCTCTCTCTCTCTCTTTGAACATATGCTTCCTCACTTTGACTTGGAAAGACGGCCGTTTTCGCAGTGAATAGCACCGGTCGCCGGTAGTCAAACAGCAGACGAAGGCGCTCTAACCACCGATCCACGCGAAACCGGAATCACGCGAACCCAGGGAATAGGAAAACCTAGCCTTTTTAGGGTAAAGTTTACAAAGTTTGTACAACACTACCTCGTTTTCAGTAAATCTCAATTTTTCCTATAGAAAGTTAAAGGGAAAAGCGTGAAAAAGTGTTATTTGGACTTGATAAATGAATAGATCTCATTCTCCTGATTTAGAAAAACATCGTTTTTCTCGTTTTGGAGCAAAATGAACCAAATTAAGAGCGCCTGAAATTTTGTCGCAAATATCGTCTGAATAGCGCGCCGTTCGGCGTCTCGCTACTTCCCGCGCTCTCTCATAACCATGCACCCTTTGCATTGTTCAATCGTGTAGACCTGCACCGGTTGCACTCTCATTAACATGGTTTGTTAAACCCGGACACGCAGGACGTACTGACCGTACAGCTATGTAGACGGAGACCCGTTTTTGACGACTATCAAGCGTATTTTCTCGAAAACGGTAAATTTTCGGGCCATATTACATTTTCACGATCAGCGAATTTTTCTCTCTTATTTGAGCCAATTTTGTGAAACCCGCCTGACTGTCCCTTTAAAAAAAATTGAAAAATCTATTTTACTAGGTCCTTTCCCTTCAATGACAACTGATTTCACATTTCGTCTTTTGTTCTTTGCAAAACTGCAAACGGAAGTCTAGTTTTGTGTTGCCTATCGCCTAAGATTCAATTTCCTTTCCCTGGTAATCAAATTTGCAAAGATTCCTCCTAAAATAGTAGAGAAATTGAGTTTCCCTGCGATTTTTGATCGAAACCTTGTTATTTTGATGTTTACCTCGGACTGCACCTAATCTTCTTCAGCCTTCTCTAAAATTTATGGGGAGAGCTCTTCAGCGGCGGTGAGTCCTTCAACGGAATTCCTGATTTCGATTACGTTCGGATGAGAAAAAGAAGAGAAAAATAGGAAAGAGCGGGAATCTTTCTCATTTTCTGTCTCTCTGTCTCTCTGTCTCTCTGTCTCTCTGTCTCTCTGTCTCTCTGTCTCTCTGTCTCTCTGTCTCTCTGTCTCTCTGTCTCTCTGTCTCTCTGTCTCTCTGTCTCTCTGTCTCTCTGTCTCTCTGTCTCTCTGTCTCTCTGTCTCTCTGTCTCTCTGTCTCTCTGTCTCTCTGTCTCTCTGTCTCTCTGTCTCTCTGTCTCTCTATCTCTCTGTCTCTCTGTCTCTCTGTCTCTCTGTCTCTCTGTCTCTCTGTCTCTCTGTCTCTCTGTCTCTCTGTCTCTCTGTCTCTTTGTCTCTCTGTCTCTCTGTCTCTCTGTCTCTTTGTCTCTCTGTCTCTCCCTATATCTCTCTCTAATAGCTATACAAAGAGTATGTTTCATCTTAGATCCTCCGCCCCATTAAACGGCCATCATGAATCCTTGAGCAGGAATATAAATGGGTCGTGAAATTAAAGGATTCCCATAAAATTCGAGGAAATGACCTTTCGGCTACGCCACGGGTATTTGGTTACCATTTGGCTGGGTTTTCAATGAAGTTCGCTGTTTGCATAACTCGCTATAAAGTTCATTCTGTGTGCCTTTCGACTAAAAATTCCGTTCGTTCTCTCAAAAAAAAACTGGGCGTTTGATCAATCACCTCAAAAGAAGGTGGGTCTATGTGTTTCCTTGTGAAAAATGGAGGTTGTCCGCACAAAGAGGTAGCTCGTTTCGCAAGACTGACCGATCCGCGCAACGACACTTTGTCAGCCAACCAGTTCCACGCTTTTGACTAATCGGCCACTGCGCCAAAGTCAACGCAAAAGAAGGGCACCCGCCACATTTATGGGGAAGTGGGAAAGGATTGCGGATAAGAAACACGGTAAATTTCTTATCCATGAGCATGATTCTCAAAGAACATTGTTTCACACCTCGGACTTTCACAACTGGATCTGAGTTTAGGTCCACTTTGTGCTATTCGAAAAGTCGTCTGGGGCTGATCCAATTGATGACTCATTCATGATTAAACGTTTTCTTAGTAACGGATTTAGTTGTTGAAAGCTGAAATTCCTTAGCATACACACAGGTGCCGTTTTCGAAGCTGAATAAAATCGAGAACGCGATGGAAAGTTTTTGAGGAAACGTGATTCAAGACTCCTTGAAAAACTATTCGAAAGCTCTTGAAAAATTGTTAGTCTTGGTATTTCAATGAAAAATTTGCTTATTTGGTAAAAAAGAACTAACAAGTTTTGCTTTTAAAAGCTCGATTGTTCAAAGAGGAAATTTTTCTGATTTTCACCAAAATCATTTTTCAGACAACTATTCAAGGGCTTTCGAATCGCATAGTTGCCATTCGAAAGACGTCGTAAAGGCTGAGATCCTACGTCATCGTTTCGGGACCCAGAGTGTTTTAATGATGTGCTCTATAGTTTGTGCCAAAACTACTTCGGAACAACGTGCCAATGTTTTGATGTTGCACTTAGGGTAAAGCGTGCAATATAGGATACTCAGGCAGTGTATGCAGCCAAATTGGCCGAAGTAGATTTGGCGAGGAGAATACATTGTTACTAATACGCATTTGTATTGTTGGGAAATTGTGTTAGGGAACATTTTCATAACATATTGGGAGTTTACTTTATGGAGTTAGCACTCCTGTCTGGCCACCTTACGCAGCAATTTTATACAGTACGACATATTTGATGAACTTTCGTAAGACTCAATTACAATTCAAATGCCGAATGAAAGATTCTAGCGGCCATGGGAATTTTATGGGGTTTCAAAGATTCTGGAGTTCCTTAAAAAATTTGATTAGTACAATTTCGAGATTCACAATCTTCTAGCACTCCAGATGTTTTCTTTTGCTATATTCGATATTGTCACTCTTTGTCACTTACACTTTTACTTTTAAGGGAGGTGCAACAATTAATTATGTTAAAATATTCAATTGAACACTTGAATTTTTCATGAACCCTAAAACCACCAAGGACGTAATACCCAAAACCAAAAAAAAATCCTTCCCAATCTTCGCGCCGCATTGGAGTTTTTGGTAGACGACCTGAGCGTTGACGCACTGATCTACGTAAGGCCGCGAAGTGGACTTGATGCGGCCGTAGGCCTCCTTACTCCTAGTTTGGGATTTTCCGTGCTAGAAAACCTTCTTCCGTTCTTATCTTGTTTTTCTTTAAGTATATCTAATCCCATTCCTTGATCCCTCGTTTTTCCCTCGGTTAAGTGGGTGGAACTCACGAATGTCTGTCGCCGGTTGTCTCTATTTACACCGTTCTAATGGCATCGAACGACTTCCCTATGATGACTTATGGCGACAGTGTTTGTCGGTTGGTGCTTTGACAAAAAGAGAAACCCCTGTCTCGGAGGAAAGTCTCCTTTTCCCTTGGACGCACCGGTTCCGATCCGACAATCACTCGCGCTGCATATCAATGCACGCGACATTGGAATACGTGCTTTCGCCCGACCTGGGAAGCCTAAATTGGAAAACGGAACTAATAAAAAGAAATGGAATTATAAGGCACTAAAAGGTTGAAAATCTTTAGTAGGTCAGCCTATGTTATGATTAAATGTGCATTTCTGGATTAACAGTTGCCTTATAGGGGGTACTGCCCGTCTACAAATCTGTAGACGTAGACCCGTTTTTGGCGACTAAAGTACCTTAAGTTGCCTAATCCTAACAGCCTAATGTTGACTTGATACCTTATTACAAGGTACGATGACTTAACCTTCGTTTACTTAAGGTTCATCCTTGTGATTAGTTGCCAGATCTGTATGGTTTTAGCGTAAGAAAGGCAGGTTATTGGAACCTTAAAGTGACCAACTTAACGTGTTTTAATTTTTATAGCTGTCGCCAAATCCTGGGAGAAGCATCCTTAATGCAGCATTCGTGCAATACGCAGGCAAGACGCGTGCAAAAAGCGAAGACGCAGAGAAAAAGCGGCTTTTCCTGGGCGATTTTCGTGTGGCGACGGCTAAATATGTTGGGTACCTGAGCTTTAGTAACCCGTAAAACAATTTGGAGCATTGTGCCGAAGTTTTCATGTTGATCTATAGTTTTGCATCATGCATATGATACTCAGGCGAAGTACGCAGTCAAATCGGCCGAAATCACTTTGCTCGGACTTTGCTTACGATTTGCCGTAACAACGCTAACATCGGTTGCAAATATATATTTGATTGCACACGCCAGTTTTCTGAATGAAAATCGTTGTTTATGGCTGCAACCCCCCTATTGCAATCCCAGCCCCCATCCATTTGGTTTCTCCTCCTCTTGACTGATCGAATCATCGGCTATCTTTCTCCTGTCAACATCCCTCCATCCCGACTCCCCAGGGCCGTCTAATGGACTCGCAATTGCGTTCTAGCCCTCGGGCCTCCTCCGTCGTAGCAGCCGTTTTCAGGGCCATTAGCCGGGTCGTAAAGCGCGGTCACACCTTGCTCGATGCTTAATGGCGCCCCCTTTGAAACTTGCTCCCCTCGCGTCCTCTCGACTAAGCCGTGCCACGGATTTGGCTGCCCGCCAAGGACGGCGCCGAGTTCTTTTTGCGTTTTTGACTCGATGTGACACGGCGAGAGAAGGTGATCAGTTAGGGGGATGAAAGTGGGACGAGGCAAGGGTGGCGTAACGAGATTGGCTTTCTTCTGCCGGCGGAGGAAGGTGTCTGATGGGGGGAAATTATGCTAATTCGGTGGGAAACGGAAGAAATTTCGAACGGATCTAATTTTCAAGGCTGGTTAACCTGTGTGCCCGCCAAGACTACTTTTTCGATTCTTGGAAATGAGCATTCTATCTCTACAACAGGGGCGTGGCCTATTTTAGCCGAAGTAGGATTGTCCAGGGCTTTAAGACCACAAAATGGGCTAGACGGGTATCAATTTTTGTATTTCCACTATTCTAAGTTAATAAGTTAAGTTTAACTGCTAACTATAGCTGAGTATCTAATGTACAACGTAAATCAAACCAAATGTCTACACTGAAACATCGGCACGTTTTGAGAAATTCGGTAGCTATAGTTTTTTGACAATGACCACCCATGCTATTGTGGAACAAATTCCATTTGGGTGATTTTTCATTTGCCATTGAAATGTGGAAGCTGCGTCAACATTTTTTATTAGCGGGCGGGTTGTTCCGGAAGTTACGAAGATAAACCTTAAAAATTTTTGTTAACGTATAGTATCAATTTTAGTTAAAATTTTGCCAAAGGACGCAATTTCAACAATAAACCCAAAACTGGGGCTTCCCAATGTGCATGTATCTTTATTTTACCTTTTTTACCATTTTATTTTGCTCGGTGGTAACACGGGGCTCAAAATTTTGTAGCGATGGTTCGAGTCTAAAGTTTTCCAACCCTGTGCATTTTACTTTTAAATGCATTTTTAAGAACTTTTTGCGACTGCACTTGTTTTATCTTTGGCAAGCAAACTCCAAAAAGTGAAAAATATTCAACAGAGTAAAAAAGCCTTCACAAACGTTTCCTTCAGTTCCTTAATTAAAGTTCTAAAAGATGCGTAAAGGGGGAAAGCAAAAGTTGGAAAACTTTCTATTCGAACCATCTGAGTCACATTTGTAGCTTTCATCAGCCGATGTGATAAATTCGAAAAAGAAAAGGTTGCAGTGGTAATCCTAAAAACAAAAGTTGAAATATTTTGGGTCACAGGTGTGCTTAGCAGAATTTGAGAACCGGCTCGTAAAAATTGCCTAGGGCTATACAAAAATGTGCACACCCCCCCCCCCCCCCCCCCGCCGGTTCAATTGGCCACCCTGACCAAAGAAGGTTTTCTCGCAAGAGTGGGAGTGTACCACTCCACATGGAATGTGAACATGGAGTGATGTGTTCAAAATTAGACGTCTAGCGTTTCCTTTGATAGTTAAGCTCAACTTTCTTCACTCTCCTTTGAAAAGCATCCTTTAACGTCTCTAAAGGAACTTAACATGTTTAAGTTGTCTATGAAAACCTAAATACGTTTGTTTCATTTTCTAGAAACTGCGAACAGTAGGTCCTCTAGTTGGAGACTTCGAAGACTCCGATTCGCGACGTTCCTTTCACCAGAAGAAGTGAATTTCCTTCGCCCGATCCTTCGCCCTTTCTCTTCTCGGCAGTGAATGCCTTGGATGCAAATCATCCGGCTGCGGTCACAGTCTTCCCGAAATAGTGTACGGATAGGAGAGAGGGCAGAGATTGTCGTCGAGATTAGACCACCTAAACATATGGAAAAGGAAGCGACTGTGGCTGATTGCGGAGATGTTATCTGAGACTGTGTGGCCACCGAGCGTGTCTTCTCCCGCCTGAGACTATCTCAAAGAGGCGGGGGAGACACAAGGTGAGACGGAGAGACGGAGACACGGGGCGGAGAGTGACCGCCGCTTTGACCACTTGGACCACGCCTGTTGCCCGCTCTCTGTACTCAGCTGATAATCACTCTGTCTCTGATTCATCGATCGATTATCGATCGGATCCAGGAGGGGAAGCCCCGCCCACTGCGGATTCACTGATGCGACGTCTCGGCAGCCAGCCATGGCAGAACCACAGCACCTACTCACTCAATATTATTCCTGAAGAACATATTCCTCCTATCGATTATAATGGTAAGGACTAGATTCTGCCCTATTGACACAATTATTTAACACTGTATATACATGAAATTATTTTCCTTTCTAAATAAGTTGAGCTTTTGAATGTTGGCGAAACACATCCTAAGTGTATATCTTACACCAATTTCATCCTTATAAGGCTAGTTATATGTATTTTTTCCTAATTCCAAGGTCTAGTGGCTCTAAGGTCATTAAGGCCTTAATGACAATCTTGAGCAAAATGTAAAATAAAACGCCTTAAATGTTTTGAAATGGAAACTGTAAGCCAACATCTTTGGCTTAAACATGGTTAACTTGGCTGTATAGTTAAATCTACTTGTTTATTTTGATCCGAAACCACTTTCTTTTTTCTTGATTATTTTCAAAATCTGCCTTTCTTTGCCGAAAAACTCGAACATGCGACATTTATACCCCATTTCTTACGAATGAGTCAAGGATTTAGACAAAATCTTAAAGGACTAGGTGCATTTGGTCCCGCCGCGATCTTTTAACTGTCTGCGCCCTCCTCTTTTACTGTCCTCTTTCGCCTATTAGCTTTCTTTTTCCTTCAATGTTTCTAATCGGTTTTGGTTAAATACGATTAATTTTTCAAGGGAAAATCGATAACATTCCCATGGAAAAGTCATGACATTCCCAAAAAAAAAGGTGAACCCTATTGACATTTGGCGTTTTCGTTCACCAGATTTGAACAAAACTTTCATTTTGAAAAGTTTAAATTATATGGATAAAATTCAGGCTTATGTAATCCTAAGTTGTTTCTTTATCTACAAAACGATTTAGTAGCCATTTGAATGACCATGGTTCAATTCCGTCTTGAACTAGTTCATTAAATTCAGTTTTCATCACAGTTTTACTGAAAACACCGACTGTCATTTGATATAAAGGCGAGAAAATGATCAATTGTTTGCAGAGTTTGGTAAACAATAACAAGTTGCAGGTTTTACGAAAACCTCTTTCACGAAACAAGGGGAGAAACTAACAACTTTAAGAGCATAAAGGAAAAGCCGTTTTAAACATTTGCTTTTACTGAATTTGGGGGTCTTCGTTTAGTATTCAAACCAGTTTGTTCCTTGCTCGATATTACAAACAAAGATAACAGGACTTTAAACAAACGTTTAGAGAAGACCCCCCGTTCTAATTGATACTTTTGCTTTGAAAGCAAGGGCTGTTAGTCAGCGTGTGAAATTCCACCCGACGCCCGCGGCCATTCAATGTACGTTTTGGGTCTTTGTCCTCTGCAAACTGGGTTGGAAGGTGGAAAAACTGGAGGAAAGGGCAAATTGGATGTGAACATGTGTACACGTGTACCCGTGAACTCTAGTACGATCTCTCTTCCTCTGTCTCTTTTTAAGGGACCGTCAGGGACTTTTTGCAACTTTGGCTCATGTGAAAGAGAAAAATCAACCAATCGAAAAACTGTATATTACATAGGGTCCGAAATTCTCCGTTTTCGAGATATTTGGCTTCAAAGTGCCCAAAACCGGCCGACCGTCTGCAAATTCTGCGGATGGCCGCAACGCCTGCATGCACGATGTTTACAAGCCAGTCTAATTTCGAAGTTGTTTTTCTAATAGGACGAGATTACTCGAAAAATGAGGAGTCTTCCAGACAATGTTGCATATATTTTTCGACCGTTCCCGACAAAATGGGAATGAAAAGATCTCTGACGGTCTCTTTAATCTCTGTTTCTCTATCTCATATCGGTTTATTTTTCTCTTCTCTCTCCCTCCCTACATCTCTCTCTATATTATTTTCATAGTATACCTTTTTATTCCAAGCCACCTCCTCCCAATCTTCTTGTAAATCTAGTCGAGAATCCAGTTTTTGCATCATGATCCATTACTGCCTCATACTTCCAGTCTTGCTTCTCATGCCAAATGAGCCATGTCAACCTGTTCTGGTATGCATTTTCTTTTTTATCCTGCTCGAAAAATGTATTTTTGTACGTCATTTCCTTGCAACAACAATTGACCCCTTATCTATTCCGTGACTCACCCCCTCCCACGCATGTTTTCTGCAGCTTTCTGTTCATTAAATGATCAAAAGACGTTCCAAAAGTATCATTGGATACGGTATCAGTGTCCGGCCATTTGTTTGTCTGTGCTCGTATCCGCAGGGCAGGATCAGCATTTCGAGTGCGGTCTCGTCGTGTTTTGGGCTATTTGTTTGGCCTCTGCTGCGTATCAGCACACATCGGGTATTAGCGGCAGCAGCCTCACTGAGGCGCTATGATAAAAAAGACAAAGGGAGGGTCACACTGATACAGGGGTTGTAAAAGATGGGTTTAAAACTTTGGTCTAGCGCGTGGGACAAGAAAAAAGTGCATCCACCACTTCATTTCGTGAAGATTGTCGCTCCATTGACAAAATAATGATAACCTAATCTTGTTACGCTTTAAGGGGCAGTAAAGGAGCTTTTCCATTCATTTTCGATCGGCTCCGGTCGGAAATTATGCTAATTAACTATGCTAAATTGTCTCGCACCTTCCTCGTTTCCAGCGCTCTCTCAGCCAATTAGAATGAAATTCGGCTCATTAGCATGCCTTGTAAATGCCGGACACGCAGAGCGTACAGCCCGTCTACAAATGTCGACAGAGACCAGTTTTTGACGACTTTGAAGTGTATTTTCTCGAAAACGGCTAATTTTCGACCTAAACTCATATATATTCCCATGATACGCGAATTTTTTTCTCTTAATTGAGCCAATGTTGTAAAACTCGCCTGACTGTCCCTTTAAGTTTCTGCCTAACTTTGTATACCGGGATTGTTACTATACATACAACACTTGGAAACTTGATTTTTGCACGCGAAAGGCCAAATTCTTGCCGAGAAAATATTGTTAACAAAGAAAAATTGAAATGTATTTAAAAACATGGTATTTTGCCTAAAATCTCCTCGAGTACGATCGGTTTTGCTAGTTTTAGTTCATACTGTTTTAATCATATAAAGCTCAGTTGCAATTTACTAAATCGTAAAATCAAGATTTCGGTGTAATACACCAGATTAGCAAAACCTGCGTCGATAACACTGCAAACGTTCAAAAACAATACAAACACGCTATAATTCCTATAATCATTGTTCTCTTATGTGGGTAATCGCTAATGTAGTGGAAAATTGAGTAGATCAAAGTTCTTCTTGATTTGGAGACATAATGAAGAAAACCTTAGATTTATGTTTGTTCTTTTTGGAACCCCCCCCCCCCCCCCCCCCGAAAAACGGTTACTAGGCTAGACTGGGTATTTCCTGTACAATCTCACACAAAATTGCTGAAATAACAGTGAAATAGTGGCACGTTATGACTACAAAAAAATCATTCTGTAGCAAGAGAGAGAAAATAATTTAAAATTACGACTTAGAAAAAGTGAACGTATGTTTGTAGGTTGAATGTAGGTATTACAACAAATAAAAGACGGGATGAAATTAAAAAGTTTCAAAATACGTGTATATGTAGTTTTCTAATTCTTATTGTTTCAGACCACGATGACGCGTGTGAGTCCCTGGAGCGTCGTGGGTGGTCAACAGCCGTCCGCACGGCCGCAGGCCCCAGTCTCCTCACGTCGAGGTCCGGCTCAGCACACAACCTCAATGCGGCCAATGGGTTCAACGGGGTAAGCAAGGGGAAAAAAGTTGAGCTAAGGTTAAAATTGTAGGAACACTTCACAGAAGACACTACAGCACCTCAACGAATAGCGAACTTTTTATCGAAGCCTTTTCGAAATAATCCTCTGAAGAGGACGAAAAGTGTGAGCAAATTGGAGAAGAATCAACAGGCTCAGCAGTGAGTTTAAAGAGAGAGAGAGAGAGAGAGAGAGAGAGAGAGAGAGAAAGAGAGAGAGAGAGAAAGAGAGAGAGAGAGAGAGAGGGGATATAAAGAACGACAACAAGACAAGTCGTTGTTCGAACTTTGGCAAACCGGTTCAAAGGTGGAATCGAAAACAATATCGACAAGCTACTGAGATCTTTAACACTTTGACTGAGTGCCAGTATTTGTAAGAAATTCCTGTTTTATAACCACCTTTTATTTGAACTGATGCTCATAGGCTTTCCTTCTCACGATATTTGTTTTAGATCAGTACGAAGAGACAAAAAGCATACTCTTTCTGAGTATTTCGGATTTCTAGCTTTGAAGCGCTGTTTCGATATGCAATTTTCTCTCTTCAAAAATGATACATTTCAAGTAAAAACCGAGTAATTTTACTTATACGCAACTTTTATGTCATTTACGCTATCTTTTTGATGATTTTTGAAATGACGAATCAACTCCGTATTTTGAATTTTTTCGAACGCTTTTTGTAGCTTATTGGTAGTAATTAAAGCTATATGTCACACCCAAGTAGATTTTTCCAGTAGTATAGCATACGAAAAAACTATATTTTATTTTCATGGAGTTTTTTGTTGTGAAAATCGTTCATTTCAACCCACAGAACTATAAATATGTTTCACTATTTCGGAAATCGTACACAACGTCCATTGTTTTCTGGCATTTGGCATTAGTTTTCACCTGTTTTTAGATGTTTTGAAAAGTTCGAAGACTCCAAAGTTAAAATCCAAATTTCGCCTTCAATCTGCTCATTTTTCTTCATTTCGTTGCACAGCCGCAATTCAATTTCCTCCGCATCCGGTCTGTCCGTCATTTTCCAAAAAAGGCTCATCTTTCACAACATTCACATCATTCTGTTATTGTTGTCTCTCGCAATTCGAGATAAAAAGTTCGTTTCCTCGCTTTGCAGTCAAAATGTTCTTCCTTAACACACTAATAAGGTATTTTACTCTACTAATTTGAAAAGCTGTTTCTAAAAAGAATGTATCTTAAAAATAGAAAATCCAGAAAGCAATCTTTGTTCTAAATGTAGTGTTATTTCTAAAAATCGAGGCACATTTTTTCGAAAACACCACAAATGGCGAGGGGTACGGTAATCCTCTTTTATTTTGCCCTTTTGTGTTCCATTTTAATTTTAGTTGGGTCTTGGCGCAAAAAAATTCATATCTAACCAATCAATCGATAAATCGATTTTCTAGTTGAGCACTGGCAAAATTTTATGTATATCTTATGTATCGATCAATTAACTTGCGATTAATCAATCGATTAATCGATTTTTCAGTTGAAACAAGCTTTTTCTTAATGTTTTGTTATTTCTAGAACAGAAACACATTTATTCGTAAACACCAGAAATGCTTGGCCCGAAATTTTTCAAGCCCGAAATCCCAACAAACGAATTTCCCTTTAGTTTCAATGTTTTGCAACGATCGATCGATAACTCAATTTTTATAGAATCCCTGCGCGAATTTTCCAGCCAAGGGCTATTTTTGTGTTGTTATTTCTCATAACCCAAACACCTTTAAAGGGGCAGTAAGGGGGCTTTCCTTGAGGGATTTTGTACGGGTTTGAGCCGCAGGCGTATGTTTGACTCTGCCGACGCGGCAAACTCGGTCATTTCAAGGGCGCAAACTTCTCAAATTTCTGGGCCCAGACCCATGGGTAATTTCGACAATTTACATTCTATTAACCGCAATTTTTATATGAGTACGAATTAATATATCGAGTGAGCAAGTTTTTAACTATTTGTCAGCGTTCTGCGCTGTTGTCCCCCGATAAAATGGGGTGTACCTCTCCTAATTTGTTATCGAGCCAATTTTACACTCATAGAGCATATACTTTGCATGCTTCCAGCAGCAGCCTTTCCTTTTTCGTTGTTGCCCAAATCTGGCCTAACATCACAACTAAATCATTGATTGGAGCGGGAAACTCAATAGAGAAACGATTTATGTATTCCTTAAACACAAATGTATACGAAATGACACGAATTTACAATTATAAAACAAAAAAATATCTACAGCACAGCTGCAGATGTTGGCGACGGTGGTTCAGACGGCCCAGATCCTGAAAAATAACATGTTTCTCCAAAGAAAAAAGCTATATTTTGGTTGAAAGTTTAAAGATTTGACTTTTCGCTCTCAATTTTGAGAAGCGCTTAGATTTCAGCCAAGCCATGCAGCTGACTATACCTAACAGGGACATAATGTCATGGTGCCACACCTCGGAAACCGATATGTGATTTGCTGGCGGGCGTTTCCGAAAGCAAACCTATGAAACCGACTTTCCCTCTGCTAGGAAAACGCACCCGAGCCGAAACAACGCGACTCGGCGGATCACCAAAAGGTGAAAATGCTTCCATGACGGAATTACACGTGAAACGCAGGATTTTTCGACGCAGTTCTGGATTTTTTCTGGTTTGTTACGAGATGTCGCTGATAATGACTTCTATGATCCTTCCAGCGAAGCTTATTAGATTTTTTGACAAGCAAAAAGACCGCTAACAGATGAGAACCGGAAATACGAAAATTTGGGGGGCATGTTAGAGGGAATCGCAAAAATTCGGCTATTACCTTTTTCTATGCCTAAAATAAATTCATGACCGTCTCCGAGGACAACCCTCCCCAGATTTAAAAAAAAAAGGAACTCAGAGGAAAGAAATTCGAAACGAAAATGCTCCTACTAGGAAGAAAATAACGCAACACGGGAAACCGTCGGCGGTGACTAGTTCTTTTTCGACAAATAAATAGAAATACGAAAATTTCATCGCATTTTAGAGGGAAGCGCATCACGTAGGTTTCCGCCATTTTATATGCCTAAAATAACTAATTAGAAAAATAAACCAACCGTCTGAGTCACCGTCGCCACCATCTGCGTCCTTCTTCGGCTTCTTTTTTGCCTCCCAGCCGCTCTCCCGTCCTCAGGCTGTCGCTTTCTCCCTATTTCTTGTCATCTTTGCCTGTAAATATTGTTTTAATCATGAATACGTAAGAAAAACACAAAACACAAGACTAAATGAGTATTAAATCTATTTTTGCCAGGCTGAGGCTGTTTCGCCACAAATATAGGAGTTTTTAAGGTGGAATAAACACTGAAGGGTCAACAAAAATAACATATATTTTAGTAATTAAGTTTAAAAACAAAACACATCCGGAAACGATACAAAAAAACCAGAATAAAAAGTAAAATAAAAGCCCGGAAATCAAAGAAAAATCCTGGCAAAACGCCAAAACTCTGCGTCTTGACCGCGTAAACGCCGGGCGCCCTCAACGTTAAGTCGCTCGGAAAGTGTAGACGACCGTCGTCTGCAAACGCCATTTTTGACCACTTTGAGCTTCGAAATCTCGATAACGAGGAACTTTCAACCTAAACATTGCTATGTTTTCTTGATCTACACATTGAACTTAAGCAAATAAGCTAAACTTGTAAAACCCGCCTTACTGTCCCTTTAATCCAAAACAACGTAAATGTTGAGAGTTACGGTAATCCTCCTTTGTTTTTCTCCTTTTGTGTCCCAGTTTCACTCCAAAAATTGTAGTAAACGCTTCTCTTGTCTGACTGCGTGTCCGCGTATGTGAATTATCCGACCGGTTTTCTGTTTTCGCCTATTGTTGTGCAACACAAATCCTCACTGATCAGGAGAGCCGCGGCTTTCCCCCAAAAAACACATGTACAACATTAGAAGATCTTTTTTTTATTACCCTAATATTTTAAATCTATCAATTTAGTTGAAATGCTGTCAAATCAAGATTTTTGTGTTTGGGAAATTCAATTTCACCCCCCTCCCCCCCCCCCCCCCCATTTCCACTGCTACACGCTCAGAAAAACGCTTTTAAAAAAGATGTGAAATTTTTGGTCAGAAAAAAAATTCATCAAAAAAAATATATAAAAAAATATTTTTTAAACACTTTCTACTTGTTAACACGAATTGTTAGCAATCAAGGCAATTGGAACGTGCTATGTTTCTTATTTTTAAACTGGTTTTTTTTTAAAGCAAGTACTGTCAAATTAAAAACTTTGTTTTGAAAAACTAAATTTTTATTATAGTAAGATTTTAACTATTTGTGTTTTTGGAAAATTTAAATGCACCACCCCCCCCCCCCCATTTTTCCCCACTTCTGTACGTTCAGAAATACGCGTTTCTGAAACCCTGTAAGCTACCCTGTAACGAGAGATAATTTTAGGTGCTAACCTAGTAGGGGGGGGGGGGGCATCCATCGGAATATTTCCCATACAGCATTCTAATAAGAATTTTCTAAAATCAATACCAAAGCAATTATCATTTGCTACCTATCTTAACTGCCTTACCTACCTTAACTACTTTACTTTAATACCTTAGGTTAGCACCTAATTTTATGTGATTGAAAAACATTGTCTATTTTTTTAAATTTGCCGGTAAATAAAAATTATGTTTTAACAGCAAATTCTATTTTTAATATTATTTTTTGTACTTTTCTTCATAAGCAAGTTCAATCCATTTTGCGCCAGAACAACTCTCTAAATTATGACATTTTAGCCCCTTAATCATAAAAAAGTGTTTAAAAAAAAAGTATTTTTTGTTTGTTTGTTTTTTTGATCGGATACGGCAAATTATGCGAATTAACTATGCTAAATTGTCTCGCACCCTCCTCGTTTCCAGCGCTCTCTCAGCCAATTAGAATGAAATTTGGCTCATTTGCACGCCCTGTAAATGCCGGACACGCAGGGCGTACTGCTCGTCTTCAAATCTGTAGACGGAGACCCGTTTTTGGCGACTTTGATGTGTATTTTCTCGAAAACGGTAAATTTTCGACCCGTAGTCATATATATTTTCATGATCAGCGAATTTTTCTCTCCTTATTGAGTCAATGTTGTAAAACCCGCCTGACTGTCAACGGCCTTTTGTAATTTTCACTTTGCAAAAAATACTTTGACATTTGGTTTGGACTATGCATTAGAGTTGTTCTCTCCGTCAGCTCCCTTCCTCTAATTGGCCCGTAAATCTCCTTGGGTCAGAGTTTTGCGTAAATCGTCGGGCGGCCGCCATTTGTCCTCAGCTGAAGAATTGCTCGTATTACAACGAGACGTGAGCCTCTCCGACGAAATCGCTGCTTTTTGGCCCTTTTTCCTCATAACTTGTTGTTACAACCACTGCTGGCCAGTGCAAAAAGAACGCATCTGTCATCTGCAAAACAACAAAGATTGATTTGAACGTGTTTGGTAATCTGCCTATCATAACAAACAACAAAACATCAACACTTTTGAGTCATAATTTATTCGATTAGTTCATTCTAAGGGGCCTTGCTGGACCTTTTTCTGTCATAAAACTATATAATGTTTATTTAAAACTGCCATACCTAAAATTCGTAGTACCTTAAGTTTCCCGTACCCTAAATCGTGGTGCCCAAAGTAAGCGACGACTCATTGTCATTACCCTTTTCCGGAACAAGAAGATTTAAGTAGGAAAAGTAAAAAATTCAGGGTTTTTTTTATGTTAGATTCACGGAATATGCAGGACTTTAGGAACGTGATCTGAAATAATTGTTCAAAATTTGCGTTTGTTTCTTTAAGTTACCTGTCTCTTAAATTTTAAATTTGCGACATCATAAGTTTACTCTGCAAAAAAAAATTTCTACCTTTTAAGATCAAAAGCTCGTGATGTCTTAAATTTGCACTTCCGATCTTCCTTAAAGGGACCGCCAGGAGCCTTTTCGGATTGGAAATGAATCGTATGCTAATCGAGTCATTTCAAATGAAATCATTTTCTCAAACACCGCTCCAGCCAACGGTCATGCGCAAAATGCTTGCCAAGTCCTCATTAGCATGCGATTTGAAAAATGGCCCCTGACGATCCCTTTAAGTGCGTACTGCCTCAAGGTCAAAGCACCATAAGCTCACGGTTCTGAAAAAAAGCAAACTTTTAGATCAAGCTCCCGGCTTCTCAAGTTTGACACCATTAACTTTGTGAAACCGTATGTATGCGCTACAAAACATCTATATTTTGAAGTTGCTGCTCTACATCAAAGGGTAAAAAACTTTTTCTTGTAAGAAATGAGTAGATCTCATTCTCTTGATTCAGAAAAGTGTTTAATTTTCTCTTTTTGGAGCAAAATGGACCAAATTACGAGCGCATGAAGTTTTGTCGAAAGTATCGTTTGAAAATCGCGCCGTTCTGCGTCTCTCCATTTCCCACGCTCTCGCATTTCTCTGCCGTGTAACTGTGCACCCTTTGCATTTTTCAATCGTTTACATCTGCACCGGTTGCTGTCCAAAACATAGAAAAGGGGTATGTTTCAGAATCTTGACAACGGTATCTCTTCAATTAGGTTGTAATTAAAAAGATTTGAAAATCAATTTTACTAGGTCTTTTCCCTTTAAAGTTTGCGTTCTTTTAAGTTAAGTTAAAATAAGATACCCTGTACATTTCTTTTGGGCTTTTTCAGCCTATTTTAAGGTTACAAATCTGTTGTTAACACATTCTTCCGCTCGCAACATCCCCCGGGGCGCCTTTTTCTCCGCCGCCTGTCCACATATCGTCCTTCTTTCTGTGTTTTCGGTGTCGCAGATGACTGACGACCGAACGGGATCCTCCCCAGACGTGGGCCCATCAATCAGTCGCTGTCTTGTTTATGGTTATCCCGCTTAAATTCGGATCCTTTATCCTTTATCTCCCACCGCCGCCCGCCACACTAATTATGCACTTCATTCCGTCAAGGATTCTCTCCCGGAGAGAGTGTTTACCCGCTGAATTCTCACCCCCTTACGCAAGTGATGCGTGGGAAGGCCTACTTTTACTATTCCATTCACAATTTCTCAAGGACCTCTTGTTTAAATTGGACGACAATGACCCGATTAGGGTCGAAAAGTAGGGAAAAGGTGATAAACACTTCTAAATACTTGGTTGTTTAGAGAGAGAGAGAGAGAGAGAGAGAGAGAGAGAGAAACAGAGAGACTGAGAGACTGAGAGACAGAGAGACAGAGAGACAGAGAGACTGAGAGACTGAGAAACAGAGAAACAGAGAGACTGAGAGACTGAGAGACAGAGAGACAGAGAGACTGAGAGACTGAGAGACTGAGAGACTGAGAAACAGAGAAACAGAGAGACTGAGAGACAGAGAGACAGAGAGACAGAGAGACAGAGAGACAGAGAGACAAAAAGACAGAGAGACAGAGAGACAGAGAGACAGAGAGACAGAGAGACTGAGAGACTGAGAAACAGAGAAACAGAGAGACTGAGAGACTGAGAGACAGAGAGACAGAGAGACTGAGAGACTGAGAGACTGAGAAACAGAGAAACAGAGAGACTGAGAGACTGAGAGACAGAGAGACAGAGAGACTGAGAGACTGAGAGACTGAGAAACAGAGAAACAGAGAGACTGAGAGACAGAGAGACAGAGAGACAGAGAGACAGAGAGACAGAGAGAAAAGGAGCCACATGCTGCGGTTTTTTGTGGCGAACAGCTATAAATCTGAGATAAGGATGCAGCCGACGTACGACTCGGCTAACTTATTCTCCCAGTCCTTTAAAAATTCCGTATTTCAATCTCTTTTCAACTTTTGCCTTAGGCATTTTATGGCCTTAAAATTTTAAGGTGAACGGAAAGAAACATTTCAAACAGTGGTTCATTCCGTTTCCCTGTAGCTGTTATCTCCCCTTTCTGATACCCATTTACCCCTTTTTTATTTGTTTAAAGAGAAGATTCTAAAGTGATAGGCAGAAGATGTTTGTTTTCTCGCTACCGATAGCAAAACGTAGCTATGAAAAGGTGGTTTATTCAATTCTCTCGAACACCGATTGTAGCTCACTACAAAGAAATCGATGGCGATTCCTTCGTCTACGAATTCCGTGTATCACGATTTCTTTTGAAGTCATTCAGTTCTTTTCAAAGAACGGTCTATCACAGTTTTGTCAGCTTTTTGGTCGTCTTATATATAGCTGTCGTCGCCAAATGAGCAGCGGCTATTAACAGCCAAATTTAGGAGCGCCTGAAGTTTTGTGGAAAATGTCGTTTGAATAGCGCGCCATTCTGCGTCTCTCCATTTCCCGCGCTCTCTCGCCTTTCTCTGCCGTGTAACCGTGCACCGTTTGCATTATTCAGTCGTGTACACTTGCACCGGTTGCAGTCCAAAACATATAAAAAGGGTATGTTTCAGAATCGTGACAACGGTATCTATCTAATGAAAATGTTGTTAAAACAATTTGAAAATCAATTTTACGAGGTCCTTTCGCTTTAAAGCAGGGCTGCACTCCTAGCGGCTGTTAACACTCAAACCGACGTAATGTCAACTCCAGCATCCATCCTTACTATCATATACTCAACTGTAATTTTCTTAAATGCGTTGTATCTTATCTTTTTAACATGTATTTAATGCTTAACTCTCTTTGAATGCTTTGAAAATTGCTTGTTCAGTGGGTATCGTTCCCAGAACCCCTTCCACCTCCCATGACATGACCTCGGTGCGGAACCCGCGTCTGGTGCGGGGACGCGTCGTCTACAAGTCTAAGCGGTAAGCCGTTCCACAGTCATTTCCCCGTTGTTTGTCTCTGACGAGAAACACGAAATCCTAGCCGAACGGCCTTCTTAGTCCACGCAGGAGTATTCAAAGCGTGAGCCTGATCTCAAAACTACCGCCGTCGACGAGCGCGCGCCCGCGGATATACGACCCGTGTTCCATTATCCAGCACAGCGTGAAACTGGTCTTTCTTACTTGAAAGGAGATGACGAACAGTTCACTCTGACCCTTTAGGACACGCGGCGACCGTCTTTTTTCTGTAATTCCCTTTCATTTACTATCAAATCCAAAAAGTGGCATGAATACGTATATTTCAAACAGAAGGCATTAGTTTTTTGAAAATTTCTAGAATGAGTTTTCAGCTGCATTCGGAATTGAATGAGCCTAAAGTCAAATGAAAAGATGTTCGCCCAAATCTTTTTGAGGGGGGAGCATGTAACAAGTTCAGTAAGCCCAAACCTTTTTGACCACCTGCGCGAAAAGCTTATCTGTTATAGTCGGTTTCCAAGAAAGGATGGCGACTTTTGAGCGGTCTTGCTGTTTTGATCCATTTTATCCACGAACGATTCGAAACATTTAAGTGAATAGAAAGAAAGTTAGCGAAATAGCAGTGTAAAAGAGGAGTGTGTAGACATTTAATTGATCGCGGCGGGACCTAATGTGCCACCCTTTAAGGTTTTTGGCCAAAAGCGGTGCCGTTTTTAGGAAACACACTATACATGAACTTTAACGCAATGAAATTTTAGGAACATTCAGTTTTTCTCTTGAAGTTTATGGCTTTAAAGGGACCGTCAGGGACCTTTCCGTTTCCATTTTCATCGGATACGCTCTAAAAATATACTAATTATATATAAGCTAAATTGTCTCGTACACTTCTCATTTTCCGAGTAATCCCGTCCATTTAGAATGACAACTTTGACATTAAACTGGCTTGTAAACATCGTGCATGCAGACGGTCGGCCGGTTTTGGGCACTTCAAGCCAAATATCTCAAAAACGGAGAATTTTGGACCCTATGTTGCATAGAGTTTTTTGATCAGCTGATTTTTCGCTTTTACAAGAGTCAAAGTTGCAAAAGTTTGAAAAAAAAGTTATAAGTGAGTAGATCTCATTCTCCTGATTTACAAAAGGGTCCCATTTTCTCTTTTTGGAGCAAAATGAGCCAAATTAGGAGCGCCTGAAGTTTTGTCGAAAATTGCGTTTGAATGGCGCGCCATTATGCGTTTCTCAATTTCCTGCGCTCTCTCACCTTTCTCTGCAGTGTAACCGTGCACCATTTGCTTTTTTCAATCGTGTTTACCTGCACCAAAACATCTAAAAGGGGTACGTGTTTCAGAATCGTGATAACGGTATCTATTGAATGAAGTTATTATAAAGATTTTAAAAATATATTTTGCGGGGTCCTTCGCCTTAAAGCTATATGTTGACTTTTCCTTTGAAAACTGAGAAATTGAGTTTAAGCAGTGGAAAGATATAAAAAGGAGTAACATTTCCTTCATATTTTGATTCACTCAGTGAAAATGTGTTTACAAATGGGTCGCCATTTCAACACCAGACGTGACTCATTCAATAGTTAGTCCCATTTTCACCATTTCCAAATCTGTTTTTTATCTAAATTTGCTACTTACTTTTCAAACCAGCCGGGATGTTTTAAAATTCATTTTCCGGGTCCTCCAATTCGTTCCTTGCTCTGTCTAGATGGCATTACGCAGCTGGATTCGACTTCTCATAAGTGAATTTACACTGGCCGTGCCCTCTCAGCCTCTTTTTTTGCCGCCTGCCGCGGCACGCATTGTGGCTGAGGCCATTTCCCCTTTTTGTTTATTCAATAATACCCCAACTATTGATTTTAGCGAATGAAGAGATAGAAAAGTATAGAGAGTTAGGGAAATGTTCAAAATGAGGATTCTGTGCGGGACCTACACGGTCAACTCTGACGACGAACGGTGAGAGAGACAGCAGAACTATTGGGGGACATAGAGAGAGAGAGAGAGAGAGAGAGAGAGAGAGAGAGAGAGAGACAGAGGTAATGTAAATATCTTATTGCAGAGTTCTGCACCGCGTGGATGCTCAGAGATCCCAAGAGAACCTGTTGAGCATGACCTACGGCAGCAGAACCTTCTCAACGGCGCGTGAGCCTCCCTCCATGCGCTCCTCTCGTTCCCACGAGAGTCTTCTAAACTTCGGAGCTACGACTCATATGATCGATCTCGGTTCGTTGCTCTTCAGTCTTTTACAGCAGGCGATCAGCTGGGACATCTGCTCCCGATTTGAGCTCTAAAATTGCGGCTAGGGCAAAAACTGACAGGGGAAAACGGCTGGTAATATCAAAAGACCTGAAATTCGCGAAGTACATTGAAATGTTGCTATTTATGTATTTAAAACCACTTTAATTTTAGTTTCTTTTCTCTTACTTTTGAAATTCAGAACCCCTGTTTTCTGGTATTGATTTTGAAATTCATTGGATTGTTCTTTGTCCGAGAGGGAATCCTTATTTTTGGAGTGTCAAGGGCAAAACATTTCTCCCATGGTGTCATTTCCAATCTATTCTCGGCTACGTGATCTTTAAATGTGCCCAACCGGTCGGCCAGGAAATCAATCAAAAAACGAAATATTGAAATCACAGTTCGAATTTCCCCTTCTCTATCTTTTTTCCTCAATTCATGGAACAGTCGTGTTTATTTTTGCAGCTTAGGCAGCTGATCTCTTCCATTACACTAATGCTATTATTTTTCAATTAGTTGTCTGACGAGAAAACAATTTAGCTCAAAATTTTGGAGGACCAAAGAGCTCACGAGGTCAAAATTAACATAAATTGCGTTTTTTTTTTAAAAGTTTTTTGTCACGTTTCAATTTGATAAAAACAAACAAAAAAAGAATAAAAAAAAAATAAAATGACAACATCTAAAAGTTCTTGTGTGTTAGGAAAAAAACAAAGCTCATGTGTGAGGTCTCGGCACGACAATCGCCCTTTTCGACCAAATTACATTCTGTTGCTAAAAATTTGAATTACAAGATTCATGGTGCATTTTGCTTTTATAAGTTCCTGTTTTTTAAAGTTTAAATTTTTATAAATCTGCCGTACTGCGCGATTAATTTCATTGTTTTTAATAAGGTCGGTCGCGCTGAAAACATGCTATTTTCAACTATTTTGGGCAAGATGACGTCTTATTTTCTTCAACGTGCAGATTGGCTGACGAATAAAAATCTCCCTTTTCTGGAACTTTTTTTTCATTCCATTGTCCTTTCAAAGAGAGCTCTGAACAATGAATTTTGCAGGAGAGCCCACGTCCCGCGGAGTCCATCAAGTGCACCCGTCGGTGCTCGATGCGCCTAATTGTTTCCGAGTTGCCAATACCTACTACGCCTGCAGGACACCACAAGAGAGGACCCGGTGGATGGAAAAGTGAGTCTTTCTCTCTCTCTCTCTCTCTCTCTCTCTCTCTCTCTATCTCTCGTTCGGGCACCCTTCGGCCGCTTCGCGTTCTCGTGTTACCTACGGCTCGTATCGATCGACTGTCGCCGTCGCTCTAATGAGTGGTCCTCATGGTCGCCGCCTGACCCCATTGACCCTCCGCTTCTCATTCCACCCCCGAGCTCCAATTTTTCACTGTTTTCTGTCATTTTAAGCACATTATTTTGTTAATAATGACTAAATTTACATTGTAAGCGAAACCTGAAATTCAAATCCCTTTGACCACCGCTTTTTACGGCCGGTTAGCCGCTAGGATACATTGATTTATTCCCACATGTGCGGCCTCCGCCCTCTTACTGTCGTAAAGACGGATTGTTTATCTGTTGACCACCAGACCCGCCACTTTACTTTTGGATTTCGTCTGGAAAAAATCACTTTTCGGGGGATTTTCGAATTTCGTCAGGGACCGATGGTTACCATGGCCATTTTTCTGCGATTTATTCAAGGGTTTGGTTTCTAATTTCGCTCGATTTAAGTAATTTTAATAATTTGATCCCAACGAAGGGCGGCAAAAGCTTTTCCTCTTGTTTGTTAATTTCTCCCTTTTCTTAGTTTTTTTTGGGTATATTCTCAATATAACTTATCAGTAATTTCCCAATTTAAAATGTTGGTAAAGCCCTATTTAGCCGATGAATACAAGTATCCGAAGGATTTTTCTGAAAAAGTGGGAAAGTTCTTCGATGAAAATGCAGATATTCGGTAAATTCGTTGATTTATTAATAAATTGTTGCCACCCAGTTGCCAAATCCTTAATATGCCTTTTTTAAATTGTTTTTCCACAGAATTTTGAAAATTGACCCAGTTGTTCATTTTTTATGACAGCTGGGTGGCTTCCTGTGCCCATTTCTCCCCTTCCCCAGCCCTTTTTGGTCTGTTTTCCATCCAAACGGTGTTATTTATTCGCAGCGGTGCTATTTCCGGTGCCCGAATTGTTTAATTCCTCCCGCAGAAATCCGATACCTTGTGCAATCGAATATGACCGCAATCTGACCACCTGAAAACAAGGCCCCCTCTTTCTGCAGGGTTTTTGATCTACCCCTCCCCAAACATTGGGTGTTTGATCTACCCAATCGATTAACAAGGTACGTGTGGGGTTCGTCTTGTGCGATACCCACATAGAACTTGTGACTGACAGAATTCCCTCAGCTGAAAATCGCGGTCCATGGTTTTCTATAGCCACCCCCACAGAAGCCCCTTTAATAAACGATAATCCTCGTCTTGATTTCCCTAAGCCCTTTTGTGTAAACACAGGGTGTTCTTGGCGCAGTGCGTCCCACTTCCTTTGGCGTTTTTGTCCTCCCGTCCCGGGACGAGGTCGGATGTCGCCCCTCGTTATCGCCCCATTCCCCTTTCGCAGCCCTTCTCTCACATTGCCCTCGACCGAGTTCTTCCCCGAATTTCGCTTCTTCCGTTTAAATGGAATGGGCTGTAGTTGACCCTATGGGGGCACGTTTGTGGCTTTCGTTTTGGGCTGATTTTCGCTTTAAAAGTGATCTGGGAATTTGTTTTGCTGTTTCAAACTGCCTCCATCCTTTGGAAATTTAAGTTGGCGGCGTCCCATTTAATAAAGCTTGAAATTCTCCCGTTCAATCACCAAGGGATGGCTTATCTTTGACCCGGGTCGGGTATTTTGGTCAGACATAGACAACCTACCTGTAAGGGGTTTGTTTTGCACTACCCCCCCCCCCCACATTTCGTATTTGGCGCGGGTCCACCGGCGTACAGCAATATCGACTGATTTTGATGTAAAATCGATAGATTTTTGGGTATCGATCGATGTTTTGGGCCTCGGTCAGTACTACGGCCATCACTGTACGTACCCTGTCCATCCATGAAGGTGGGGGTGGCTTAACTGGAATGGGTGGGGCATAACTTATTCACCCCCTTGCCCTCGTTTTTGCCCTTTTTGCCGTTTTTGCCATTCTAATTTAGAAGATTCCTTCTTCCGCCTCTATCTTTCTTATTGAATACCCTGAGGGCTTGTTTTTCAAAGCTGTCCTTTAAGAGTTCCGCATTGTTTTCATCAAAACTGCTGAAATTTCAGCCAAGACACCAAAAATCACTGCCCACAGGGTGATCTCGTTTTCCCGCCGATTTTCGCGCCACATACAGAGAATAACTTTGTATTTTATCGGTTATTTTGTATCTTTCCGCCCTTTTCTGCTTGTTTTTCTCGTCTCCTTCTCTGTTGGCCGTGCCGATTTAACTCCGATCTTCTTCAAACACCTGCCTCCGTCTCGTCCGGTTCCTCCTTCGTCTTCCGGCCATATTATCAGTCCACCTGTTTGCTTTTTTGAAACTCAAACTTTACCCGATTTCCCCGGGGATACGGGTGTTTTCCTCCCTCCTTCTATCGCCGTGGAATCGGTTTCACTTAGTGACAGCTCAAGGTTAATGGCCTCGGTCCATACCGCCCGGAGAACAGACGATATCGATTCTTTGCCCGCCAACATTCAAACTTCGAATTATTCATCTTTGCTGTGGGACTGTAATTTTCTCCTTTTTCTGCAAGTTTTGCTTGAAATGCAATGAATTCTACATGAAAACCTTCTTGAATTTTTCGGAGAAACAAAATTTCCGTTTTTTAGATTGAGTCACTGCCTAGCAAACCAAAATTTCATGTTTCCACAATATCCTCTTGCCTCATTTTGACACCCTCTTTCTTACATTTCACGGGCCTTAGAAATGGAATTTTCTCGTTTTGCGGCGATTTTTTGCTTGAAATGTTAGAGTTTTACAATTTTTCCTTAAATCATAGCTCACTGGGTGGGCGGTTAAACGATTTGACTCGCAGATACCGCAAAATGTGCCTCGGAATCATAGATAGACATGAGGTGCTTCGGTTACCTACGTGTTTTCGGCGTTTGGCTGAAAATGGTTGCAAAATATTAACGGCAAGCTTTTCTTGAGTCCGAAGCACCATTTGGGGGGCTTACGAATCGAACCCCCGTACCCAGCTATGCTCGGAATAACCGTAAGCCCACCCCTAATTTTGGTGAAGATTTTTAAATGAAAGGGTTACACTATTTGAAACCCCCGGCTTGTCAACACACGAGCATTCCCGGGATGTATATTTTTTTCGTTTACATTCTTAAATGCATGGCAAATTTTGTGTGGCTTTCTAGTTTTTGTTACTTTTGTGGCCATACGCTCATCCGCCTTTACGCGGAAAATTCTCAACAGTGTTCACGTATTTACGTGGATCTAGACGACACCGCCAAATTTTGAAAATTTGTCATTGGGAAAGCCTACAAATACCTCCTCACACATGCGTCGGGCGTGTGTATCGGGGTTGCCGCAACTTAAGGATGATAGACACTACGATTGTTGGGGGCATACCAGGACATGGAGTACAAATGGGACTTACGTTTTTGGGAAAATTTTGGGGGACCTACGCAAAAAATTTTTTTGACTCAACTGCGCCGCCTCCTTATATACGAGATTCCCATGTGTTAACGTTAATGAAGTGTGTGTGTATTGCGTACTTGTAACAATAAATATGATGTATTACAATTTTTTGTTGTTGTTTAGGCGATAAATGTTTGGAATCAGTGTGGGCAACAAATAAAATTGTGTTTTCGAGTGAATTAAGGCAGTTATGATGAAGGAAGGAATATTAGGTCGTTGCCACGGGAAAAGTTGAGAAGATGGATGTCTGATTTTGTGTTAAATGAATTCTCTGATGTCGATTTACACAAAAACGTGAAAATCATGCAGATTGAACCCTTGAATTTAGTCGTTGGGGGCCTACGCATCGTATTCAACCTTGGTAAACGGTATGAACTCCATTCCGTCGCGTAGGCCCCCAACGACTAAATTCAAGGGTTCAATCTACCTGATTTTCACGTTTTTGGGTAAATCGACATCGGAGAATTCATTGAACACCATATCGGAGCTCCACCTTGTCAACTTTTCTCATAACAACGATCTAATACTCCTTCCCTCATCATAACTGCCTTGATTCACTCGAAAACACAATTTTATTTGTATCCCACACTGATTCCCAACATGTATCCCCCAATTAACAACAAAAACATCAAATAAATCATATTTATTGTTACAAGTACGCAATACATACACTTTATTAACGGTAACACGAAACGGGAATCTCGTATATGAGCAGGCGGCGCCAGTGAGCCACCACCGATCTGCTAGCGCAGTGTCTAGCGGCGCGCCCTGTCCACGGCTGGCTGGTTCGGTCCCGTCCGGTGATGACCTGTTCTCAGGCACGGAAAGAGCCAGGAAAAGAAAAGAAACATTAATTTGAACAAAATTCGCCTTTTTTTAAAAAAAAAGTTTTTGCGTTGCTCCCCAAAATTCGGTACAACCTACACAAACAAAAAAGCTTAATTTCAATAGCTTTCTCAACAAAGAAACTTGCTACAAATGTAAAAAGTCAGCTTGAATGAAAGTATTTTAATCCATAGAGCCCATGGAACGGGGACCTACGTTTTTTTCCCCTAAGGACCCGTTTGGGGGCCTACGTTTTTTAGTTGAAAACATGACTTGTCCAGGTATGGTTGGGGGTCAACCTTTGCTTAATCCGGTTACAACTTCCTTCCCAATTTTTACCCAATTTTATAGCTCAAAAGTGAAGTTAGTTACTAGGCCCTCCCGGGGCATGCCCTCACATAAAGTCCTACGTGGCTAGTCCACATTCTACGCAGTATGGTTGGGCGGTTTTAGCTCTGTAATTGGTCTCGCCTCACATTTTCTGCCAATTTGATTGAAATTGATGGATTTCGATATTCACAGGAGGGAAAGATCTCAATTTATCATTTGTAACGGAACCGCTATTCAGTCTTTTATAGAAGTTGGGAAATTCGACGGGCCGGCCCGTTAGACCTTTGCTCCCATCGGTTTCTGTGAACCAGTTGGAATATTTCATTCTCCTCCGCCCCTTTCCGGTCCCATTTCGGGCATTGTCTCGAGGCGACCTCGCAGCCACCTGCTGTTATTGTCCTCTCTCGGTTTCACCTGCCCTTCCATTGGAAGGACAGCCGGCTGTCGCATTTTATATCGGTCGGAGGATCAAAGAATAGATGAGTGATGGCTGGGCAAACGGTTTCTCCATCTCTTTTCGAAGATGAAATTTGACAAATCGACTGATACTGGCTGGGGGAAAGCGGGGCGTTCTCATGACACTTTGCGTCCAAGTGACAGCTAAGAGGCCAACCGTCATTGGCTTCATTTTATCTGAAAGGCCGCTTTCTCTACGCCCTTAGTTTGTTGAACAGGCGTCGAAATATTGATAATTAATCTCTCCCTTTTCTCACTGTACACCCCACTTTATGGGAATGCTCCGCGCAGGGAATAGCGAATGACACAGCGTACTTAGGCTGGTTTGGTCGGCCTGAGTCAAACAATGATTCACTTTCCCTGCATGTTCCTCTTCTTTCTTTCTGGGTTTTAGCCTGGACTACAAAATTTGCGCAGTATATTTTGAACAATGCATATTTTGTGGTTCGTCTGAATGGCTAATTTGGGTGTAAGTATTTATCTAATTTTCGTTTTTTTCTGTGAGGCTTCATCTTCTTAAGAATAGGTTACCACATCACGGCCATTCCCGCACGTAGTGCTTGCGGGCCTTGGTTTTGGGGATTCCTTTGTATGGGGATATAGTAAAAATGGGAATACTTAGTTTTTGGACTCCCCCTCTGTGTGTTTTTTGATCCCCTCCGTACCGTGTCCAGGTATGATCTCGGCCCGGCAGTGGAATTTTTAAATTCTTTAAATTAAACTTAAGCATTTGCAATCAATACATATAGTTCAAAAATGAACACCCGGCTCGTATGGCTAGCAGTTATTATGGGTTATTTCGGGTAGGTCGTAACTGGGCAGGGAACGTTTGGGGGGCGCAATGCGTAAGACCCCCCAATTGTGCGTCAAAGGCAACGTAAGAGCCACATTAAGTTTTGTTTCCTGTTTCAATCAAAGGCCGAATTACATATGTAACGCAAGCACCTCATGTCCACCAATGGGGTCGATGGGCCGACCGAAAATGTCCTGTTTCGTCGGGCCGGCCCGGGTGAACACAGAGAAAGCGAGCAATTTTTTGTCATATACATTCTCTTAAATTTTCTAGTTTATAAACTTTTTTTTTCAATTTCTAGTTTTTAAACCACAAAGTAGAGATTTTACAAAATTCCCACACACCAAAGGTTAGAGCTCCTATTTTAAGGCGTGAAATTTGCATAATCCTGGTAAAAGTGCCATTGTTTCTCTGTGGCAACACAGTACAGTAATCCTCCTCTTGTCTGCCTTAATGAGCTTTCCTGCGCCGTACGTTTTTATGACTGAAATCCCATTGTGCGTGGTGGGTGGATAATTCCTCTGCCGTGATCCGACCAGTCGGCTGGCGGAATTCGAACGGTTGTTTATGATTCACCCTTCTTTCGGGTTCTTATCGACCACCGATTTTCCACGAAACGCTGCCTTCAAATTAGCTTTTCATGGTAAAAGGTTCCATTTTGCCGTGTGAAACAGAATAAAGATGCGAAATAGAGCTTCATACAGATTGAAAATAGTTGATTCATTGAGATCCCGGTTGTTTTTGATTACATTCGGGCGTTTGTCGCTCATCGCACAGGCGAAACTGGATGTCGCGTCGTCTTTTTCACACCTGGCGTGTCCCGCGCCAGCCTTGTCCACCCTCCGCCCGACTGGCCGTTCCCTTTGGCAACAAAACACACACCAAATGTGCTCTGACGCCACTTTTCCTACTGCTGCGCAAAGTACGGGTTTGTCCTATTTTCTGAGAAATTGTTCCTTTTTTTTTTACAATAGTTCCCGTTTACTCCTATTTCATTGTATTTTGTTTAAAATTTTTGAATATTTCATTAGAGCTTTTTTTTGCTTTTTGAGGCTTCCCAATCCACGAAGAGAGCTTGGCCTACCTGGGGGAATGAAAACGTAAATGGTAATTTTTTTGGTATTTTAAAAATACTGCTTTGCCTATCTTGAATATTTACCTTATGCTTATAATTCGCCCAGTCCCGTTGTTCACACAAAGTCCCAAAACGGGCTGGCCCGGACGAGTCAAAAAACTTTTCGCCTCCCCGACCCAAATTTTGCACCCAAAATTCGAGGTCGGGAAGGTCCAATGCGCACTTTTTGTGAATTGAAATGGCCTTGCATTATATATGAGGCCCTGGTTTTCCGACTCCCTTAAATCTGTGGGGGGAATAGTCAGCTTAGCCCCGGTTAATGAGGGTTAAGACCCTAAAAATGCATAATTTAAGAGTGGTTGGCACTATTTCTGGGATTATGAAAGTATCATATTTCACTTCCGTGGTTTCCAACTTTTCCACTAGACCTTCAACCTTTTGAGGAAGTGCTGACTGTCTGTTTGTGTCGCAACAGCTGCAAACCTAGGTCAATTAGGGTCGCCGGTCGGAAAACAGCCTGTTTACCCTCCTGATCCCTCCTAATCGGCGGTACTAATTGTGGCGGCGACTTGCACACGGCGAAAGCCACCTGCTGGACGGCAAATACAGACCCCGATATTACCTATAAACGCGATCGATCGCATAACCGTACTTTTCTCACGATCTGCGCGTGGGGATCCCCAATTATCTTCGCGGGGACACGCCCGCGGCAACATGCGCGCGTAGCTGGCATTCTGTTGTGGAAAGGGGGCGGAGAGGCAAACAGAGTCCTTATTCACACTTACGGCTGAATGGACGTTTGACCGCGAGGCGGAACACTCGGTTCCACTGAGTTTACTCTTTACTCTATGTCTCTAACATTCCCTCTCTCTTTCTCTCTCTCTCTCTGACTTTCTCTTTATCTCTATCTCTCTCGTTCTCTATCTATCTCTCTATTTTTCTTTTTTTCCTATTTCTGTTCAAGACCCCGTTTCTGTTATTACCAGTGAAAATTGTTTCAGACCGGGAAATTGGTCAGATAACCCAAATTTTACCCCTTTTTCGCTTTATTCTATTGTTTTTCGGCTCTAGTGAAAAATTCATATTATATATTTTTTGTCAATTACAAAGCTTTTTAATTTAAAAAAAATTGTATAAAATCATTTTTAAAAAAACATAGGCGAACCTTTGAATTTGAATGGTGTTGAGTAAAGTTACAGTATCCAATCGATATCGACCCATAAAATGCCTTTTTAGTTCATATATTGACTATTGGTCGAAATCGGGCCATTTGGAAAATTTTGTTCGGCCCTGGACGGCCCGGTTACCCTGGACCACCCAGTCAGATTACCGACCACGGTTCGATCCTGGTCGGTGACATTTTTTTTTGCACAACTAATATTGACTTTTATGTTATTAGCAAACATTAAGTTATTTACAGTTATAGTTTTAGAAAATTATTGTACCGATTTATGCAAAATTTAAAATGTTGATTTTCATAAACGGGCGTGCCGGACCGGGCGGCCCAAAAAATTTCTTGGCTTGGCCCGGTGATTGAAAACCCTGTATCCAATCGATACCGACCCATATATTGTCTTTTATTAATTTTTGGACGAAATCCATAGCCTAGACTGAAACGAATGACAACTGTACTCTACTCGTAAATTACAAAGACGCCTTCTTGAAAAGTACATCTTTTGTCTGAAAATTGCCTTTCTTCATGCAATTTTCTAGATTATCCCCCTCTTTCCCTCTAATTTTTCTTTATTTCAGCCTGCGGCGGATTATGAATCCACGCCAGGACCTTCAAAGAAGGGTCGAGCGGGGACTGCAGCTGTGGATCCTCGAGGCCAAGGGAGTTCCGTCGAAGAAGAGGTACTTCTGCGACATCTGCCTCGATCAGAGGGAGTACGGACGGACGACGGCGAAACCGCGCACGGACAATGTGTTCTGGGGAGAGTACTTTGAGTACAAGTGGGTTTTTGAAAGAAATATTAGGATAAAAAATGGATATTTAGCATGCTGCAGTCGTGCAAGACGATGTGCATCAACGTGCACAGGGAGGGCGAGCTGAAGAAGAAAAAGGGATCCACTCTCATCGGCTACGTGAAAATAGACATCGACCAGATCACCAGCCGACACCCCGTCGAGCGATGGTCAGTTTTGATGGGATGGAAGCCTGTGTAACGCGGCTTGAAAATAGAGTATTTGGGGGAGGGGGGCTAAGGTACTTTCCCGAAAAGCGAATTCTCACTGGTACGAGGTGGCAAAGCTGATGGAAGTTCTTGTAGAATCATTTCCAATATACATTTTTCACGGCATCTTTAGTGCGATTCTTTTTCGCTCGGGTCACGCTGTCATGCTTGTAGTAATAAAAGATTCAGTAATTTTTCTATTCGCAAGTATACCAAAAGGGGTGCATTGATATCGAGCTAAAAAGCGCTTGTAGCGCGGTTTTCATAGAAATATGTTGACCGGTATTTTGGTTGAGGTGATTTCGTATTCGGGGGACTCGCGCCACAGGCCTCACATACATGAATAAGATATTCTTGGGGTCTATTTGCGCGACCCCCCACATTTCATATTTGATGTATGGTGCTCGTCCCCCAAGTGAGAAATTGGGCCCACTTCAACCGAAAATCACGATCGTTGTCTTTGTATAGAGCATCCTTTATCTTGGGGAGGGGGGGGGGGTCGCGCAAAACGGACCCCACGGTTTGCTTGTATATTTATGGTGGTTTTTCACCGTATCATTGGGAGGTATCTGCTCAAACTTATTGACGTCTAGAGGTCGCACTGTTATCAATTGGGTGGTTTTTCAATATGGTCCCTAAAGTTAATTGGGGGCATGTTCTCAATTATGTCATGCTTATTGCTATTTAACACTACGGCTTTCTCCTTATCAGAGCTGTGCCATAAATTTGTAGTGCGATTCTACTGCACCCCCTATTGGTATGATTTTGACACATTCTCCAATATTGTAGGATTTTTATGTCAAATCCACCGATTTTATGTTAAATCTACCGGTATCGATCGATGTTTTTGAACTTAAAAAACAGCTTTCAATCATGAAATATCGAAATATGGCCACCATTGCTCTTTATTTCGGAGCAAGAGAGCTCTCAGACGCGTCTAAACGCACTCATTTTATTATTTGTTTCCGACTTCGAGTTGCTTGAATTTTTGTCAAAACTTAGGGAACTAATTGATAATAAAGGTATTTGACATTTCGAGGGGGACTCCTAAGCCGCCATTTTCCAAATTGCCTTGGCAAATGACTCAACGTTGCTCATATGTCGCAATCAGCATGGTCTACAAGAGTGCCGCGCTGATGATTCAAAATTTCATTTTGAAAGAGAGAATCCTGTGGTTTTTCTTCTCGAAATTCTTCATTCAAGAGTACAAAAACCATCATTTCTCCGCCTATCTCATAGAAAAGTTGCACTACGACCACCATATTTCAATAATGTCCTCCGCGTGCGAGTTTCCCGCCGTGTGGCCCACTTTCCACCAATTCCTCCTCCGCTCGGGCAATTGACGTCCTGATTGGCGTGGGTTTACCGTCGGCAATTATTTCTAAGCCCCCACGGCGACCCCCATTTTTTGGCCCAATTCCTTCCAAATTGTCTTTTTTCCCGTGGTAGAGGTGGTGGTCAGTCGAAAACAAGGCACTTTTTATCTCTCTGTGTGATTCACCGCCCATCCCCTTCGAGCACGCGGATTCCTCTCATTCCGCCCGTGTCCTTCCGTTTTTATTTTCCCAAAAAAACTGTGATCAGGTGGTAATTTGAGGGCTGCTGCGTCCTTTCGCGGCTTCCACAAATTGGAGGGGTGGCACTTGTCTCTCATTCCAACGGCCACAATATATGACGCAGCTTGCCAAGGTCGAACCGCAATTTCGCGGTGCCCGCCCTCGCGGATTCCGCTGGATTTTCTGCTTTCCAGCTGTTTTCTGATTGCTCTCTCGATGAGGTCAGATCTCCTTTTGATGGTCAGCACGCGGCCTTGTCGCTTTGTGTCCCGGTGCTCGTTTTGCGACTTCTTCACCTGTCGATGGGGAGAAAAAGACGACGCCCGACGGGACTACGTTCCATGTCTCTCACTATTACTCAACATCACTCGCCAATGTTTAAAGGACTGTCTGAGATGTTTTAGTGTTTCTAGTTTGTTGCAAATTCACTTCATTATATTCGCCATATCGTGTCAATTTTAGGCTGAACTGGAGATTTGATACTCAGACAACTCTAGCATTCAGTCGGACCAAGCAGCTTTGGGGTGACTATTTCTGCCTTTGGCTTTGGGGGCATTGCCAAGCTCCGCCAAAAGCGGCAGTTTGGGGCGTCGCAATTTTAAATTTTCGGCAAATTTATTAAATAATGAGGCCCGTCGCATATTTTCGAGCATATTTTCCCAAAAGACAAAGCAACTCCCCAAAAGCAAGGTCTCGCAGGCCCTACGTGTCCAGCTATGCCTCGGATTCACCATTTGGGGGGCTAATGCATCGACCCTCCCAAACGCTCCCTGTCCAACCATGTCACTTCATGAACAACCGCTTCCTTGGGCGGTGTTTTGAAGAAAATCGCTTTAATTGAAATGAAATGGTGAAATTGGCAAACATTTCATATCAGGCGATTTCTCTCTAGAAACCCTTGTGCCTGGACACTTCCATTAAAGGAGCAGTTTGCCTGCCACCTTTCTTGTGAAAAGAACTGGTTTACTCCACTTTGTTTGCTGTTGAGGGTAGAGTCTAAACCACAACAACAATGACTCGTTCATGGAATGCGGTTTAGCGGTTTGACATGTCTTGCACTCATTCTCGGATTTTTTCGAGAGAGAGAAAGAGAGAGAGAGAGAGAGAGAGAGAGAGAGAGAGAAAGAGATGGAACTTAATGGCAAAAATGTCAAATCCCATTCTCCTCCTCGTCGAACCTATTTGCTGGCATATTAAGCCCCAACCGGATAAAGTGAGTAAAAACAAAGGTTCACCTTCTTTCCGCCGCCCCAACCGGTCCTCCCGTCGCAATTAGCAAAGTTGTGTTACTGATCCGATTCTTAACCTGTACCTTTCACCCCATTAACTCTCGCCCCGCGGTTTCTTCCACTCCCCGTTTGCTTAATTCGATCATCTCCTTGCCGTTCTCCCCTTCGTCCTACGATTCCACGTGCCGTCGTCGTTTCAATTGACGCCGTTTTCTGACTCAGTGCATATACAGCTCATGTTCGTGTTTGGCATCGGCGACGACGGCTGCGACTTTCGGGCTTGTTTGTCCGGAGACGCGAGCAGCCAAGAAGACGGCCATCTAATGCTAATAGATGGTGTCACGCACGATTGGTTCACACCGGCCACTTGCGATGACAGCTGAGATCTGCATCTCTCGCATGGAGACTCGCTCTCACGCGAGAGAGAAGCCTCTTTTTATGGTTACTCTTCTTCAAGTCTCTCTTCTTTTGTATATTTTAGTCAGTGTTGTAGAGTGAGATGAATTTCGGCTTGCGATCTCACGGGCCAAGCCAGCCATCTCATTTTGCGTAATAACACAGGATCTCTCTGTCTAAGTATCAATAGCACGGCCGGATCCCGACAAACAACCCTCCTTTTTACAGCCTCCTAGTATACTGTTCGTTTAAAACAGATCTCCTGTTTTGCCAAACTCCACCCTTTTTCCAAAATTTGGAAACTTGCCAATCCGTGACTGTTCAAAATCAACACAGTCGCAGAAAAGCCTTTTTTGCTGTTCCAGTATTCGCCTGCAAAATTTTCATGTTCGTTTCCCGAAAATACTCTTTGAAAAGTCGTGTTTTCAATTATATTCTCTTCGCAATCATTTTAGTTGAATATGTCGTTTATTGAGAAAAATCCTCAATATATTGGAGCCACCATGGACAAGAAACATTTGGGGGGCTCGATTCGTAAATCCCCCTCAAATGGTGACTTGGGGGCAACATAAGCACCCGTAAATTTATTGCTACCATTTTGATCAAAGCGGCTAATTACGTATGTACCTCATGCGCATTTGGTCTATGGGAGCTACTAAAACTAAAGATGGAAAAAGAAAAAAACGTCTGCCATTATGCTTCTACGTGCAGTTTTGTCTATCCTCTTACTGAGTTAAGCTACAATAAACAACAAATATTTACACGTGAAAGATCGTAACTCCATGAAAACAATCCATGTTTGTCTGTTCTCCACGGTAGAAAAATGACAGAAATACACGTATACTTTATGCTGTTTTGTGACACTTTTCACCACTTTGAAACTTTCTAGACACATATAATACTCAGGCAATATATGCAGTCAAATTGGGCAAAGTATCTCAGGGGGAAAGTACTCCCACTTTTGCAGTTGTAGAGAGCTTTCGAATGTTGAAAATCTGGTAGTCTCCACCCGGGCTGGCCCGTTTCTAAAACAATACCAGCCCGCAGTTCAGCATCACTCCCAGTCTCAGCAGTTACCGTAGTGCTGTGAAAACACCTTTTCTCTGCGAAATGCCGCGATTTATATGTGTTTCGGCAGTCATTCAAACTGACGCTGACCCTTTCTGTTTGTGCGCCACCCGCCGAACCCAAATGGCATGCGACTGAGGGTTGGGAGTTCCCCCTTTGCCTTATTTCTCTTTTACTCTTCTTGACTTCTATAGTATATTTTCTTTCGGTTCAGAAATGGGTTGGGATCCCTACCTCTCTCCCTCCTTGACCCTCCCAATTACGGTGGATTGTGGTCAGGAGTACCTCAAAGATGCCGAATTTTCCACGGAGAGGAAACGGCTGCTGAGACTTTTAACTGGCTCCGTAAAGTTGAGGAGAAATTACGTACGCCTGGCTACCGTATTCGGGAATTACGCCAGGTAGCAATTGGGATTGGGCATAAATAAAGATTGTTATCTTTGAAATAAATCGTCGTTTCAGGTATACGGTAACTACGACGACAGACACGGGAAATCGATTGGCCAATGCGCTGGGATCCAAGAACAGCACGGTGGAGCAGCCAGCGATCAGGATAAAGGTAGCAATCAATCGATATATTGATTTATTGAAGTTTTAGGCGCGATGGCAGCAGATCGATATTCTACCGCTGCGTGCTTACGACGATCTACAGCACTTTTTGACCTACAATTACCTGCCGCTATGTGCCCAACTGGAACCCGTTCTGACAGTGAAAGCCAAGGTTTGTAGTTTGATTTCACATATAGAAATGCGGGCTACAGTCTGCTAACAAACTGGCGTTCCAATTTTGAACAAACTACAAAGGCGAAAATACAGTTCAGGCTGACGAAAACGTGTTATTTTAGGGGGTTAGTTTAAAAGAAGAAATTAAACCTAAATTTGTATGACACGGTGAAAAATCGTTACATGGCCTGTGTAAATCAATTAATTCCCTTTGTAAACGATATTGACCGTGGGTCAGATTTTTTCGTAATAGAGCGCGAGTGAATTAACGAGAAATGTGGACTACCGTACCCTAACCATCACGGTGGTTCCAATTATGAACAAACTACAAAGTTAAAAACACACTTTTTCGGGAAGGCTGATGAAAAGGGTTTTTTTTTAGTTTAAAGGGAAAAATTTCGGCTCTATTTGTATATCACCGTGAAAACTTGTTATGGCCTGCGCAAATCAACTACTTCAACTTGTCATGGCCTGCGCAAATCAACTACTTCAAATCAACTTTATAAACGCTATTGGCCGTGGGTCAGACTTTTTTCGTAATGAATCGCAAATGACATATGCGGCGGCGGCAGGGTTTTCAGCGTTTTACATATTCTGCAATTTTTTTAAACGGTATTTTTTCGAGCTCAAAGGATCGGTTGGCCAAGCGTGATGTGGGAGGCCCAAAAACGGCGATTAGCACTCAAAAAATCAGTTGATTTAACGTAATAGTCATTTTGGGGGACTCGATGCGTGAGCCGTTTAGGGGACTCGATGCGTGAGCCGTTTAGGGGACTCGATGCGTGAGCCGTTTAGGGGACTCGATGCGTGAGCCCCCACTTCGGATGGTGCCTCAAAGGCTACCTCAGCCCCCCCCCCTTAATTTTTTATTACCATTTTTATTACCATTCACCAAACGTGGAATTACGTAGCCCATTTGTGATGAAGAAGGGGTACACAAGAAAGGTAATACAAACGCATATCCCATATATTCTGAAAATGTGTCATAAATTATAGTCTTCCCAAATTTTACTTCTTGGCCGATTTGCAAATGTAACCGTGACGCATTATTGCGTACGTATCCTTAAACACAGGATTTTCGTACGCAAATTCGCGTCTGGTGACATTTGCACAGAGCTAAGAGCGAAATTGGGCGAAGTAGCATTGGCGACGACTATAACCAGTTTTTAATAAATTCCTTTATCACACTTGAAATTTGGCCCATAGCTTCTAGGATTTCATTCGTTTTTTTAGGAGGACCTGGCCACCTCGTTGGTGCGTGTTCTGCACAGTCAGAAGATGGCGAAGGACTTCCTCTGCGACTTGATCATGGCAGAGATCAACCTTCTGGGTAGGAAAATGTCAGTAGGGAGTAGTAATCTATCGATTTCAGAGAACGACCACCTGATGTTCCGTGGTAATTCGCTTGCCACGAAGGCGATGGAGGCCTACATGAAGCTGATCGCAGACGACTACCTCCAGGACACGCTCGGAGACTTTATCAGAGACCTCCTGGCCACGGAGGAGTCCTGCGAGGTGGATCCACTCAAACTGACGGCTGTGTCGGCGAATGTGCTGGAGAAGAACAGGAATCTCCTTTTGAACTGGGTGGAAAGGGCGTGGAGTAAGATCCTCATCAGGTAGATTTATTGGCGCTTACGGGAGTTTATTCGAATTTTTTTTAGCTCCAGTGGGATGCCTTTCGAGTTGAGAGACGTTTTCTGTGCCCTGAGGGATCGTCTGGAGCAGCAGGGACGAGGCTCCCTCGCCGACACGCTCATCTCTTCATCCATCTTTCTGAGGTACCTCTGCCCGGCCATCCTCAGCCCCAGTCTCTTCAATCTGGTAAGTTTTTTGCCACTTAGCGCGAAGTATTGTCAAAATTTCAGTGCGCTGAGTACCCGTGCGGAGTAACTGCGAGGAACCTCACTTTGATCGCGAAGACGCTGCAGAACCTGGCTAACTTTACCAAGTTCGGCGGAAAGGAGCACTATATGGAGTTTATGAACTCGTTTGTGGAGAGGGAGTGGCACAGGATGAAGGACTTCCTCCTAAGGATATCTACTGGGTTTGTTTGCTGTATCATACTAGGTTTTTGCCCAAACGTTGTAAAATGCGTTTATTTCTTCTATAGACATTATTTTGAATCATTTGGAGCATGATCGATTTTTGGTCCCGGGTTACGGTGGTCACTCTTGGTTACTGTAGTTTTGCTCAAAATGGTTCAAATAAAGGTTATTTATGTTTTCACCGTAAAGACGAAATATATGAGACATGGTACTTTAGTGACAAAATTCTGCGCAAAATTTGCTACAAAATATGTTTTTAAAGTTTTCAAACTTTAAAACTTTAAAAACAAGATTTGCAGCAAATTTGCGCAGAATTTTGTCACTACAGTGCTATTGCTCACATGTTTCTCCCTTCATGGCGGAAACTTCAAGAAAACCTCGAAAATTCGCGGTTTTTGGCATTGAAAATATTCTCATTTTTTTCAACATGATTATTGTTCAACTCTGTAATACCAAAAATTTGTCCCCAGGCTAAGACAAGTTGATTCCGAAGTAGATTGGTTTATTTGTACCACTTTGGGCAAAACTACAGTAACCTAGTGTGACCTACCGTAACCCGGAACCAAAAACCGATCATGCTCCAAATGTTCCAAAATAGTGTTTATAGACCAAATAAAGGTTTTTGAGAAAGTTTGGGCAAAATCCAAGACATCATGTCGCAATGTTTTCCAAGCCGCTGGGCTTATGAATTCTGTCTTAAGTTTGGTATATCCACTTTTTCAGCCCTTCCGGTCGCCCGAATGGAGACGTGATGGTGAACACCGGTCGGGAGTTAAGCCTTCTGACGACGTACCTCGAAGAGGCGTGGACGGCCGAGATCCACGATAGGTCGAGCCACGATCACAGACTGGTCGACCTCCGAGGCATCCTCATCGACCTCCGGGAACACAGGAGACGCTCTTTGCCTCAATCCCCTCTGGTCCACCAGGGCAGCAGCGACTACGACAACAGCCCCCAGCACCAAGTTATCCGGTAAGAATCAGGCGAATCTCGAGTAATATCCCCTTTTTCAGAGGAAGGAGTGAGAATTTGCCGGCTTACCGTAGCACCCCTCCGTCTGGCCAGGCTACGGTAATTACGAGAAGTCGCCCGGCCGCTCATCTGATGACAAACGACGATTACGTGACCAGTTCGGCCCTGTCGACGCAGAGCCAGAGGATGTTGCGACTGAGCGATGAGATGGGAACGACGAGCAGTAGGACGAGTGAGAAGACGAGCAGCAGTGGAGAGGCGAGGGACACGGACAGTGAGGGAGAAATGCGGCCGGGCAGGCCCAGGACGAGGAAGCCGAAGAAGCGACTGGATGGGTCGGAGACGGGAAGCCTTCCTCCCTCCTCCGGCTACCACAGCAGCAACATGGCCAGTGCCTACAGCACATCGGCTTCTTCATCCCCTGTTGAGAGAATGAACGAGAGGATGGGCGCCGTGTCGATATCGAATCCCAGCTTCTCGCCGATGAAGGAGGCCATCCCTGGGCCATCGGGGTACAATGCGAACTACGCCACCTACGAGACACCAAACTACAGAAGAAGCAGTCCCCCACCCTATGACCCGGAGATGCACAATTACGGATATTCGGTAGGTTTTGGGTAGTTTTGTATCATAAATTTGGGATTCGGAAGGTGTTACCGTACATCATATCCACGTTTTCGGGCGGAGGCGCAATTCTGGATACAGATTTCCGCGCGACCCTTCCCCCACCCCAAATTTCTTACTTGGTGGGGAATCGCGCCCACGTCACATTTGTAATGTACAAAAAAAATAATTTCACCGACCGGGATCGAACCCTGGCCGTGTGGGTGACAATTTGGCTGGGTGGTCCAAACGGGCCGACCAAAATTCCCCAAGTGGCCCGGTCCGTGAGAACCCACCGGCATTAGATCTATTTTTGGGTGGAAATCTTAGCTTCCGTTTTCTCAATTCATTTTCAGATTTACTCCGTGCCCCCTGATTGTGAAACATCGCCGAGGAGCAGCAAGCCGGTGCAACCGAGAACGAATCCCCGCACGTCAAGAGGGTCAACTGTGCTACGGCCGACGATTGTCGACATAGACATGTCACAAGAAAAGTAGGAATTCCTCTTTTTTCCCCGAGAATAACCGAGTTTTTTCAGGATTTCCACTCCCAGTCGACGTGAATGTACAGTACCGGATAGTCCAGAGAAGCAGGTAAAAATTGGCTTAGTTTCCGGGAATACGAATGGTTTTAGGCTCGTCTGATTGAAGACCAGCGGCGAGAGATCGAGCGATTAATACGGGAAAACGCGGAGTTGAAACGACACCTGAGCGAGTCTAAATACGCCAAGAACTCGTTAGATAAGGTTGGATTTTATATATTCACAGTGCTAATAGATACATTCAGGTGTCGGACAGCGGCGCGTCGGAAGAGTCGTACGATTCGCTGAGTTCGCTGGACCGTGGAGCTCGCAAGCCTGTGCTCCCCTGTTGAGACTAGTCAGAGTAGCGGAATGGGTACCTCTGTGATAGCTGTCCCTTTGAGAATCCCGATTGCATAATGACGAGCTTATCGCCTGTTGTGACCATCACACTCCTTGTGTTTCGTATGACGCTTTACATATATATTTACGATTCTGTGTATATTTATTGGCCGATATGAAGGTTTTATACTAATCTGTTAAGCTATTTAAGTATTCTGGCTAAGACGGAGTAGCCAAATAAGCCAAAATCGTAACTTACAAGAGGCTCATTTGTGAATTTTAGCCATTAAATCAAGAAATGATGCTAGAATTTGATGTTTCTGTTGGCACTTTCGGACTTTTGCAATCCAAGGCAATACAGTTTTTCCTTCGTTTGTGCCACTGATATTGGTTGAAAAGCAATTCCGGGTCACCTTTTATCAAAAATATTCCAGTCCATTTAGGGGGTCAGGATTTATTTATACCGTAGGTCTCATGTCCGGGTACTTTCTTTTGCAGGATCGTACGCTTATTTTGAATTTTTTTTTCGCGATTCTTTTGCGCCACAAATCTTTTGTGCTCAATTTTTTGCTGTTTATTGTACTTGAAAAAGTACCGTTTTCTAACCATTTAACGTAGAATTTCGTAACGGGAAGCATTGTATTTCAAAAATTCAAGGTAGACCCGTAAAAGTGGCAAAGGAATTACTCCATGCTGTATGGGTCCGTTGGGAATGTTCTCTGAAAGAGCCAGATAAACACAACTTAGATCGAAACGTCTTCAAAAACCGAGAATTACAAAAGAGACCGGAAAATTAGCCTAAACACCATTTCAAAATACAGAAAACATGCTAATCGATATTCGAATCGAACATCTCTCATTATCCTTCTTCATTGGCATCTGGATAATCTCTCCCCTGAAGTCAGTGTTCTCTCCAATGCTGCTTCCTACGGTTGTGTTCTACTTTTCCATCGGTAATTTTATTATCTATTTCAGCTTCATTCTTGCATTTGTTATATATTCAAGCATCTTTCAGCTTTTCTGCCATCCTTTGGGAAGAACCCGGACCGTTGCTGGATGAACAACTGGATCAACGACACCGACGTCTCCGGCCCCTGTCCCCTGTTTTCGGACGAACGTCGTCTGGCCTCCTACTGTGTTATTTCTCTAAAACCAGAGAACCAACCCAACCAAATGGTAGAAATGGATATTTCCTCCTTACTCTTTCTTTTGAAGAGATGTAGAAGATGTTACTGGAGACAGAACGAAGACAAAATTTGCCAGGCGACGAAGCACTGGGAACGGAGGGACTGCTGCTGTAAAACACCCAATTGCAATAAGGTCATATTCAAGGATGCACTGCCTGGATGGCATACGAATAATAGTAATGGTGAGTCTGTCTCTGTCTCTGTCTCTGTCTCTGTCTCTGTCTCTGTCTCTGTCTCTGTCTCTGTCTCTGTCTCTGTCTCTGTCTCTGTCTCTGTCTCTGTCTCTGTCTCTGTCTCTGTCTCTGTCTCTGTCTCTGTCTCTGTCTCTGTCTCTGTCTCTGTCTCTGTCTCTGTCTCTGTCTCTGTCTCTGTCTCTGTCTCTGTCTCTGTCTCTGTCTCTGTCTCTGTCTCTGTCTCTGTCTCTGTCTCTGTCTCTGTCTCTGTCTCTGTCTCTGTCTCTGTCTCTGTCTCTGTCTCTGTCTCTGTCTCTGTCTCTGTCTCTGTCTCTGTCTCTGTCTCTGTCTCTGTCTCTGTCTCTGTCTCTGTCTCTGTCTCTGTCTCTGTCTCTGTCTCTGTCTCTGTCTCTGTCTCTGTCTCTGTCTCTGTCTCTGTCTCTGTCTCTGTCTCTGTCTCTGTCTCTGTCTCTGTCTCTGTCTCTGTCTCTGTCTCTGTCTCTGTCTCTGTCTCTGTCTCTGTCTCTGTCTCTGTCTCTGTCTCTGTCTCTGTCTCTGTCTCTGTCTCTGTCTCTGTCTCTGTCTCTGTCTCTGTCTCTGTCTCTGTCTCTGTCTCTGTCTCTGTCTCTGTCTCTGTCTCTGTCTCTGTCTCTGTCTCTGTCTCTGTCTCTGTCTCTGTCTCTGTCTCTGTCTCTGTCTCTGTCTCTGTCTCTGTCTCTGTCTCTGTCTCTGTCTCTGTCTCTGTCTCTGTCTCTGTCTCTGTCTCTGTCTCTGTCTCTGTCTCTGTCTCTGTCTCTGTCTCTGTCTCTGTCTCTGTCTCTGTCTCTGTCTCTGTCTCTGTCTCTGTCTCTGTCTCTGTCTCTGTCTCTGTCTCTGGCTCTGTCTCTGGCTCTGTCTCTATCTCTACCTCTATCTCTACCTCTATCTCTATCTCTCTATCGTTATCTATCGCTCTCTAAAAGATTTCTTATAGCCGCAGCTTGGCCAAATAGTTGCGTGAGTGCAGAGTTCTCCAACGGCGACTGGAAGCTCTTTTCGGGCGGTGCCTTCACCTACCATCACGAAGTATGCAATCCCTGGGTCAGCACAGGACAACAAAGCATGGATAGGCAGTGTATTGTCCGTTTCATCAAAAAGGAAAAGAATGTCACTCTGATGAAGCTCGGATGTGCTGAGAATAAAGATATCTGTGAAGGTCAGTTCTACCTTCGTGTTTGTAAAAGCCTTTAGATTTTAGAGCACACTGTTTCTTCTCCTTGTAAGTCTAATGGTACCCAAACCCTCTGTTGCTGCAATGGCCATCTCTGCAACCAAAACGTTTGTGCCACTCTAAACCTTAACCTTAAGTTCTTGAAGATTTACCGTAGATATGGCTTCCCCGTCATGACTGAGATGCGCCAAGTGGAAGAACAGCGTAAGATTCCAAGCGGAATAAACTTTTTTCATTTTAGAATACGGGAAAGAAATGGATGAAGCTAAGAAGTTATTAACGGCGCAGTTATGGTTCAAGAATGAGACCTATTGGGAGAGGAAGGTCTTCGTCGGTGGGATTTAAACCTACAATCTATTTTATATATATTTTCAGATGGAACATTGATTATTGGGACTTCAATCTACATGTCTGTTATAATCATCGCTTTTGTCCTCTATCGCCCTATTGACATTGACAAAAGGCCGAAGCCTGCAAATGCATCGAGAGAAGTTGTGGAGTCAATCAAGTCTACGGAACCAGTTGAATAAAGAAGATGCCATTGTGGATAATAAAAACTTGCGTCAAACATTTTTCTACTGAAAGATGATATAATCAATCGATATATCGATTTTGGAAAGGCCTTGACTTCAAAATCATAGCCAACCGAATCGAAATGTTGCGAATGTTAAAATAGGCGACTACTTTTCGTCATTTTCATGACAATAGGCATTTTTTATTGGGCGTCGATTCAGTCAATATATCGATTTTTGCCTGAGTCTTGGAACGAAATCCACTAACTCATATCAATCGAAAAGATAATCGATGAGCTGATTGAGCCCTGGCTCGAAATTCGTAACCACCATAGTAAATTTTCATTCAAAGAGTAAGATAATCAATTAACATATCGATTTGAGACTTCAGTCTTGGTATGAAATTTAATACCTCACGTCTGACTGAAATCTTAGCTTCGCTTTTGCTATGTTGCTACGCCGACAACATAATAGAAAATCGCCCAAATCGCTTTTTGCGTACTATCTCGCCACCTGGTTTGGGGACTTTCTGCACCCTCCTCTTTTCCCATACTCTCTCATACGAAACCTCTGGTCCGCCGAGCCAATTGAGCTGTGCTTGCGCATCGTACTTGCCGTGGGTTGAAATCTGGCAACGAACATTCGTTAAACTATTACCACCTCACCCAGAACCCCAAGTTTCCAAAACAGAACATTAATAAACATTCTTTAATTTTGTAACTTAATATCAAACTCAGTTGACTTTGTTTCCGCAGTAGAGGCCTCCGGCGAAACTGAAACAAATTGCATTTATGAAGATACAAGGTTTGGCTCACTTGGCCGCCCAGATAAGGTCCTTCACTCCGTTCATGGTCACAGTATTCAGAGTGTTCGCATCAGGAGCAGAGAAGGTGCAAGCGGCGCCTCCGGAGATGGCCTGAAACTCAAGTTAATCAAGTTTTCTGGGGTTTTGTTAAAAATCTTCTACACTTGAAAACTAGTTCCATTAAGCTAATTGGAATTAAATTGTATGAACCATATTTGATTAAAGCATGGAATTGGTTATAGCTGTCGCCAAATTGGAATCATGCCAATAAAATTAGAATGTCCAAGTGATCCTCTGTTGACACTGAAGTTCGTAGTCTAATCATAGTCCACAGAGCATGCTTTGCATGTTTCCGCAATTAGCATATGATTTCATTTTGGCGACAGCCATAGGTCTATATAGTCTTTTTAATTTTACTTCTTGGCCGCCAATTTTACTTCTTGGCCGATTCGCAAATGTAACCCTGACGCAGAATTGCGTACGTATCCTAAAACACAGATTTTTCGTACGCTAATTCGCGTCTGGTGTAATTTGCACAGAGCTAACGAGGGAAGTCCGTAATGGTACCCCCGGAGTTTGAAACGAGACCTATACCATTGGATAGAGCATAAAAAGTTGTCCCTAAAAGTTGTCTCCAATTTTGCTGCGGACACATGGGAGCCGAGAAATGTCGGTTTTCGTTTCTATGCCAAATTATGCATTTACGCAAATATGGCTTATCTTGGGAAGAAATCGACCGCTAAAGTGTGAAAGCGTGGTAAAGTGGTTAAGTGAACTGTCAAAGATGAGCTATGCTGGATCTATCCCCGGCGGTACTTTTTTTTAAATAATTTTTTGCCCAATTCAACTTTAACTTTTTTATGACATCTTTTGTTTTTGAAAATTTTGTTTTAGTCGGGAAATCTATTCTTTGTTTTTAGAATTATAGGAAAATCCGAAAATGGTCTTCCCTTCCCATGTTCCCGATTTTTAAAATTTTTCAAAAACAAAAGATGTCATAAAAAAAAGTTAAAGTTGAAATGGGCAAAAAATTATAAAAAAAAGTACCGCCGGGGATAGATCCAGCATAGCTCATCTTTGACAGTTCACTTAACCACTTTACCACGCTTTCACACTTTAGCGGTCGATTTCTTCCCAAGATAAGCCATATTTGCGTAAATGCATAATTTAGCATAGAAACGAAAACCGACATTTCTCGGCTCCCATGTGTCCGCAGCAAAATTGGAGACAACTTTTAGGGACAACTTTTTATGCTCTATCCAATGGTATAGGTCTCGTTTCAAACTCCGGGGGTACCATTACGGACTTCCCTCGTAAGAGCGAAATTGGGCGAAGTAGCTTTGGCGACGACTATAGCTGTCGCCAAATTGGAATTAAGCCAATATAAATAGAATGTTCAAGTGATGCTTTGTTGATATGGGAAATTCGTAGTCTAATCATGGTAGACAGAGCATGCTTTGCATTTTTCCGTAATTAGCATAAGATTTCGGTTTGGTAAGAGCTATAGATTGGCTGTTATACGTTTTTGAACATTCATTTGTATGGTTTATATTTCATGTTTAGATTTGTCAAAATAAGCAAATCGCCCCAAGCAACTGAATAAAACAACAATCATTCGTTACCTGGGAACCGCAAGCAACCGAAAACTGAAGCGCGGATGTTGTCGTGTTTGATGAAGCATTTCTTATGTAAATCAAGATTGTAAACTATGGCCGATATGGCTTTTGGTTTTTTATACGTTACTAAACAAAGAATTAACTGATGCATATAAAATAGAGATTGTTGGTGTCAGAGGTCTGCCTACGATTGGGCTAAAACACCAAGTGCCAGAAGTTAACCTTAATTGAAGGGGCGTTGCTCGTCGGAGAATTGATTTTTCAATGTTTCAGGCTACAAACAACAAAAGCAGTTTGCAAAAGGTAATATTAGGCCATGCGAGCATACAAACCGATTTTCTGCCAAACTGCAGCGCCACAGTTATTGATGTACCATTTTTCGGTCAATATCGATTTACGACATTTTGTGCTATGTTTTGCCAAATGAATTTGAAAAAAGCCCTGTATTTAGTGGTTGAGTGTCATAGACATGGTTTGCAAATTATGGCTCAAAAACATGAACAAAGTTGATTTTCTCTGAAATACAGGTAAAATTTTGCTTTGAAATCATGCCGAATCACACCGATTTACCATTTACCCATAAAAAGTTTTCTATAAATATGTGCAGATCATTGTGAAACGATGTTTTCTCAACATTCCGGGCCCCACGGAGGTTACCTTGCATGCCCTACCCTTACCGTAAGCTTCGCCGCATCAGTAGCTCCTCCAAAGCCAATTGTAATGACACCGTAGGTGTTCTGCTGCAAGATAGAACTGGTATCCGGAGCGTCGTTGAAGTCAGTAGTGGATGTGATGTACACCAATACGTGGTTCTGGATCATGGATCTGTAGCCGTTGGCGAGGTAGTTTGGATTTGTTGCTGTAGCCAGAGCTCTTTAAGTTATTTCTCCTTTTGTTTAGTTTTTAAGCACTCACGAAGCCAAGTACTGTCCCTGGTCATCAAAGTCACTGAATCCTATCTTCATGTCATTGAGACGAGTAACAAGAACCGTCTGCGACGTGATTTCGCTCAAACTGGCTGCGAACATTTGTCCTGAAAAACGGATAATTTCAAATTTACATTCACGACCTACCCAAATCAGAACCAAATACTGGCACCAAACCAACATGAACGTTTTGGTTAATGGTGTAGGAACTCATCATGGTCTGGATAAAGGTGGACATCTAAAAAGTCATTACTAAAGTTTGAAAATAAGGCGTGAAAACCTGATCGTAAAGATTAGTGGCTGCCTTGCTGGTGTCTACCAAAAACACTACGTCGAACAAGATGTTTAAATTGCTGAAGGAGGTTGTGGGCTGAAATTTAACTTAAATGGGAAAAAGAAAGGGTTTACGGGTAAAGTCGTTCCTGTTGTGGTTGAAGGTCCGGTAGTGGTGGTGGTGGATATAGTTGTAGTAGAGGTTGTAGTTGTTGGAGAGGTGGAAGAAGGAGCGATGGTTGAGGTGGTGGTCACTAAAAGCAGGTAATGACAAAAGAATCACACTCACGCACTCACGCACTTACAAACTCACACACTCACACACTCACATACTCACACATTCACACATACACACGCATACACACATACACCCTCACACACTCACACACTCACACACTCACACACTCACACACTCACACACTCACACACTCACACACTCACACACTCACACACTCACACACTCACACACTCACACAATCACACACTCACACACTCACACACTTACACACTCACACACTCACACACTCACACACACACACAACCTTACCTTGGCTGGATGTAGAGTTCAGACAGTGAGCAACCAACTGCCGGCGGAACTGAATATTGTTTTCATCCATTCCGTAGACAAAGACTCCGAGAAGCTCAGAGTCACAAGTGAAAGGATCAGAGACGTATTCGAACTGACAGGTAGCGTAGGGGTAACTGGCTCCGAATGGTCCATCTCGGCGGTAGAGTTCGGACCTCAGAAGAATCTGAAAGCATTGGTTACAAATTCCCAATATTTTTTAGAACCTGGCGAGTGTCAACGTCAAAGATCTCGGCATACTGTAGCTGACCCCGATGACCAGGTTGTCCCTCCAAATGGGCAGTCAGAACGTTTTGAACTAAATTTAAAATAAGATTTTCAAGTTTCAAGGATGTACCGAAGGCAAATGGACTTTGAGAGTAACCGTCTTGGTGAGAACCAGTAGGATCAGTAGGGGTGGCCGCAGCGTAAAGGGTGGAAACTTGGGCTCCTCCGACAGAGTAGATGGAGGCGAAACAGACACCAGGGGAGACGAACTAAAGATTCAGGCTAATGAGGGACGTGGAATTCTCAACTAACACTTAGTTTGTAGATTCCAGCGTTGCGTTCGGTATCAATCCTGTACATCTTGGTATTACCCTTGGCGTACATTGGCTCCGGATTAAAAAGATCTCTATCTGGACCTGTGGCTCCTAGGGATCCCAAGTCAGCGGAAGTTGTAATGTACATGTAAGTAGTGTTGGTGTCTACTTGGACCTAAAAAGAGATCTACAAAATTTTGAAGCTTAAACCCACAATCCAGGTGTTGGAGGTACCGTCACAAGAATAATTGAGATGAGCAGTGGGGTTGGAAAGAACGTTAGCGCCGAAGCGAGTGGGGAGGTAGGTTTTCAGGAACTGGAATTGGTGAATTACGTAAGCAGGCACAAAAACACACACACACGTACGCACACACACTTACACAAACATACGCACACGCACACGCACACACACACACGCACACACACACACACACACACCCACACACACACACACACAAACACAAACACAAACACTTACCAATACAAGATCGTCACTGCTCATAAAGGCCACATTTCCGTCGGTCAAGTATGCAGTTCTAGCCAAGTTCGGCAAGGAGCCATCCGCCGGTTGAGATCCACAAGTGTCAGAAACGTACATGTAGTTCACCTAAACACTTCCTAAGAGCCTTGTTCGACAACCCAACGTACCCTCAACTGCCAATCACTGAGAGCAAACAGATCTTGCTGTCGTTTGAATTCATCACTTGCTCCGGCTGACGTTACCAACACAATCTCAGACCTGGGGAACTGTAGGAAATTTCTTGTATCCCCGTTGAGGAAGTTATACATCGCTCTGGAAAACAATACAATAAACGGTTTTTGGTTACACAAACGTGTATAGTGGCATGCTGCAAGATCCCTGGTCGGTCTGTACCAGTTTGTTCAGAATATTAACCACTTCAGCTGGATCCGTGGTGTTGGCGATCCCCGTGACACCAGTCGCTAAAAGTGTGTGTGTGTGTGTAAGTGTGTGAGTGTGTGTGCATGTGCGTGTGTATTTGTGTGTGTATGTGTACGTGTGTGTATATGTGTGTGTGCTTGCGTGTGTGTGAGTGTGTGAGTGTGTGAGTGTGTGAGTGTGTGAGTGTGTGAGTGTGTGAGTGTGTGAGTGTGTGAGTGTGTGAGTGTGTGAGTGTGTGAGTGTGTGAGTGTGTGAGTGTGTGAGTGTGTGAGTGTGTGAGTGTGTGAGTGTGTGAGTGTGTGAGTGTGTGAGTGTGTGAGTGTGTGAGTGTGTGAGTGTGTGAGTGTGTGAGTGTGTGAGTGTGTGAGTGTGTGAGTGTGTGAGTGTGTGAGTGTGTGAGTGTGTGAGTGTGTGAGTGTGTGAGTGTGTGAGTGTGTGAGTGTGTGAGTGTGTGAGTGTGTGAGTGTGTGAGTGTGTGAGTGTGTGAGTGTGTGAGTGTGTGAGTGTGTGAGTGTGTGAGTGTGTGAGTGTGTGAGTGTGTGAGTGTGTGAGTGTGTGAGTGTGTGAGTGTGTGAGTGTGTGAGTGTGTGAGTGTGTGAGTGTGTGAGTGTGTGAGTGTGTGAGTGTGTGAGTGTGTGAGTGTGTGAGTGTGTGAGTGTGTGTGTGTGTGAGTGTGTGAGTGTGTGTGTGTGTGTGCCCGTGAGAATATGTGTCGCTTACAATCAAACGGCATGACAATGTAATTGTAGAAGAACGTAGAATCAATTGCACTTGTAATGTCAAGGAAGCCAGCGGCCAGCTGAAATTTGGCATTTCTGGGTTCATAAAACTCCCACATTTTTGATGGCCTTCTGGTTCTGAATGGTGTTTTCAACAATCAAAAGCATTGTTTTATAATTGAAGTTGAAGTTGGTAGATTTGACGTCGTCACATTTTTCTAAAAGAGTTTTTGTTTAGAAAAGCCTAAACAGAAGAGTTTACCCAGTTGGCAATTGAATCCAGTGAATCCTGGGGGACATTGACAACTCTGCAGGTCGGGACTCAGGGTGCCGTTATTCACGCAGATCGGAATTGTACACTTGGAGCCTGAATGAAATGGCATACGAAAATTGAACAAAAACTTCATTAGCAAAACAGGAGCTGAATGGGAATTATTGGGCTTGAACAACATTAAGCAGGCCATAAAAAAATTACTTATAGAAATTTTCTCTTGTTAGGATTTTCAAAAGCCCGTTACATGCTTCAAAAAACTTCACTTACACAACATGTCGTAAATGCGAAAATTTCATCTGTAGACAAATTCACAGTAGAAAGTGACAAAGTGATTTGGTATTAGAACATGACAATTGGTCAAAATTTAAAGCTTGCCTGTTCGACGGGAAATATTTATTTCATTGTCTAACTCATTTCGATTTTCCAGGAGAAAATTTTGACAATGATCTGCCATATTTTTGGCTTTTGAACTGTGTTGTTTGTGTTTCAGGCAAACGAATTCACTAAAAAAGATTTGTAACAATCATGAAGTCGGCTGGCTCGGCGCCAGTTTTTGCCACTATTTGTTTCAGGACAAATTTTTACGATTTTTCTGATTATGTAGGTGCGTGAAGTAACCAATACCAACCAATACCAATGAATTTCTGATTTCAAGATTTAAAGCATCAAAATCAGCAAAATTCATCTTTTGTGTCACCCTTACCTGTCCAGTACTCATCACAAATGCAAAGTCCATTCCATCTGTAGCCACCGTTTCCACAAGTAATGGCTAAATACAAAATATTGCTAAAGTTTATGAAATCCTTACGTTCGCGACTGCAATGGCCGAATGTTACTCTTTGGAACATGTTTCCAAAGGAGTCCTCTCCAGTGTGCTAAAATTAACTACTTATTCGCATAATTCTCATAACTCTCTAGGAAAAATGAGAATTTGTACCAAATTTACAATGTTGTAAATAGAATTTTCTGTTTCAACATTTTAACTTCGAAGTAAGTTTTTCAGATCTTTATTTCTAGACTTACCGCAATCATAAATTCATTTCCACTCTGTTGTGCATTGGGACAAGCGAAGGTCTGCGAAACCCAGGGGTACTCACAATTGACCCTTTCTTGATAGCGGGCAGAGTTATAGAAAGTGTCTGGAATTTCAAGATACGGTAGGAAAAAAAAAATTTACCGTTGTAAGCGTCGCTAATAAGGGCATTGAACAGAATTGGGGTACGGTAGTCGTTGTCCTGAGAGTGAATGTACGTGATGATACGGTTGCGGTTTGAATCCTAAACCTATATGTTCAAGCAATCGATGGATCAAACCGTGTAGGGGTCGTTTTCCGGCGTGTCAGTGAAAACTTCTTGGCTGTAGCCGGTGAAGATTTGAAGTTCGCTCTGCACTCGTACGGTAACACCGCACATTGAGGGGTCGTTTGGTTTGCTTGGGGCAGTCTTGATATTGACGCGCCATTTGCCGGGGGGCAAGTCGTCTGAAACGTTTAATACAATTTTCAACTTCAAGGTCATTTTGAAACTTTTAGATCAATATCGAATTGTTGACCCAGGTTCAGGGTATTTTAAGTTTTCAAAACATTGTCAAAATGACTTATAGTCTGTTTCCAAGGGAAGGTCTTTGACTTTCGGGTTAGCTTGAAAAATAACTCGTTTTTAACAAAAAAGGAGTTGAAACAGGGAAGTGAACAGAGATATAACAAGCGAAAGAGCGTTGCAAAAGAGGAGTGAGCAGACAGTTAACTCATATTGTTGCAGGACCAAAGGTACCTAGTCCTTTAAAATTTATGAAAAACCTTGCCCATTCGTTGGAAATGAAGTATAAATAAGTGTTTGTTTGAAAGCTTATGCCATAAATGAATCAAGTCTTTCACTTAAATGGCAAAAATGCTTCCATGCACGAGTCCTAAAACCCCGGAAAATTGAAATTTTTAAATTTGCAGTGTTTTTTGTTGTGGTATTTTTCGACCTTTGGCATAGAAGCCCAAAAGGCACCATCTTTTCATTTTGAAAATTGACGTTCAAAAAACTCGTGACCATCAGAATAAAAATCCATTTTGAAGGTGAATTTTTCCACCGATAGCATCAGGCAAAAATCACCTTAAAATGTTTTGAGCTCAAACTGAAAAAAAAAATTTTCAGTGGAACAAATTAAGACAAAAGCTTTGTAAAGTTTGGTTCAATTTCAGACCAGGCAATTTTGTTAGCTAGTTTTTCTTTTTATTTATGAAAGTCATAGCTTTTTCTGTAACCATGTTATCGCTGAACAATGGGCAAGTGTTTGGTTGTTTAATTGTTCTTTTTTTGAAATTACATGCAAACAATACGTTTAAGTGTTAAAGTTTCCTAAAAAAAAAAGTTGTGCACACTGGGGTTTTCAAAATTCATATAACCGTAGAACTTTCACTCGAAAACAATCTGAACCTAAAGTTTCAAAATTTCATATTTTGTTCAGAAACAACTTTTCAGCAAAACTATTTTTCTAGGATTTTATATTTTTGCTTAAATGTAAAATCCTAATTTTTGAATGATCTTAAAATTTTGTTTACTGCAGAATTTCAACTAACCGGCTTGAATATCGTCCGGAATGTAGTCGTCATTATAGCGATGCTTCATGCAGACGAACCACTTCTCTTCGGAACACTCGTCAGCCGTCCAAGTGTCTCCTAAGCCTCTGTTTGCTCCGTTGTAGTAGACACATCCCAAGTTGGGATCGGTTGGCTGTACTCCATCTTCCCAATAGGTTGGGTTTTGGTTAAGCTAAAGACAGAAATTTGGTGACTTCATAGAAGCGCTCGCGTGTGCGTGTGCGTGTGCGTGTGCGTGTGCGTGTGCGTGTGCGTGTGCGTGTGCGTGTGCGTGTGCGTGTGCGTGTGCGTGTGCGTGTGCGTGTGCGTGTGCGTGTGCGTGTGCGTGTGCGTGTGCGTGTGCGTGTGCGTGTGCGTGTGCGTGTGCGTGTGCGTGTGCGTGTGCGTGTGCGTGTGCGTGTGCGTGTGCGTGTGCGTGTGCGTGTGCGTGTGCGTGTGCGTGTGCGTGTGCGTGTGCGTGTGCGTGTGCGTGTGCGTGTGCGTGTGCGTGTGCGTGTGCGTGTGCGTGTGTCTCTGTTTGTGTTACTGTGCCTGTGTCAGTATGACGTGGTGACTTACAGGAAGAGGTTCCACACCAGGAGGTCTATCCCAAGCCCACTCTGTACTAGTGTTGAACAGACCAATCCAGAAGTTGTAGATGTTAACACCAGGTTTTTCTAAAACTCTACTTGTAAATGTTTGAAATAAGGCCTTACGGGTGTACCAGCTGTGGGTGCTCGGATTCATGTCATCGGCCAGTTGAGCCTTCGCCTCGTGGCAGAAGCTCTGGGCATCAGACCAAGAAAGCATATCCTCATGATGGAATTTGTAGCAGAATTGTCCGTGGGCCTCCCAATCGTCGTCGCAATCCTTGCGTACTTCGGAAATCGTCAGGTAGGAAGTTGTGTCCTGCATCAGTTGGGTGGCCCTGTACGGCTTATCTGAAAATTGCTTTGAATCCCGATCTTCAAATAGATTACCATCGGGACCGTAGAGAACGACCTGAGGGTTTGCTCCGTAAACTTCCAATTGGATCGTCTGGACGTAGGCATCAATAGGGAAGTAGTACTACAAACGACATTTTACAGATTGGGCTGAAACACTTACATCGAATCCGTATCTGCAATCGTCTTCGTATCTGATGAAATCAATGGCCGAGAGGTACTGATTCGGAATTGTCTTTGTAATCTAAAAGTGTGAAAGTATTTGGTCAAGAAAAAATACAATGATATTTAATAGCCAAAAGTTAATGATTTGTTATCTCTTCGCCTTTCGGTTTCTACGACATTAGGCCATTCAGAAAAGTGTCCCATTTTCTCTTTTTGGAGCAAAAGGAACCAAATTTGGAGCGCGTGAAGTTTTGCCCAAAATATCGTTTGAATAGCGCGCCATTCTGCGTCTCCCTTTTTTCCCGCGCTCTCTCGTCTTTCACTACCGTGTAAATCTACAACCTTTACAATGTGATTTCACGAAACTAAAACGCTTACGAAAATGCGGCTTTTGAGTCTGTTCGGCAATCTGCACGACGTTTAACGATCACCGCGCCCTCTGTACGACCCAGGTATACTCCTCGCCAAATCTTCGGCCAATTTAACTGCGTACATAGCCTGAGTATCATATTGCACGCTTTACTCTAGGCACAACATCAAAACATTGGCACGTTGTTCCGAAGTAGTTTTTGCACTAATTATACAGCGTTGGGGTCAGAATAGTGTCCATGGCCTTTCGAAAACGGAGTTGCCATGTTGGCAATTGCCTAGAAATGCAGTCGATTAGGAAACGGGCTTTTACGGCCAAAGGCGTTTGCCAAAAACCCACGAGTGTGTTGAATACGCACACTTCAAGGATTGGAATTTTCCAAAATTCAGAAAAAGGGGCGGGGTTTGGCAAAACTCCAGTTAAAGTGTTGGCAAGTTGCCCTTCCAAACCTGAGGAATGTTGCCCTGTTGAGTCGGATAAATTGCTCCAGCTGCACTGCCAGTGATTGCTCCCAGCCAGTAGAAGTCATCCTAAACTTTCGTTAAAAGAGAAACAGTTTTTTCTTACAGCTGTTCCATTACAGAAGTACCCGGTGGGGTTGGCTGTGGTGTAGGCGCTGATCGCCTGGAACACGTTGATGTGGAGGTTCATCGAGCGTTGGAAGTCGTACAACTGTCCCCAGCCGATTGTGTCAGAGTTATCGGGAGTGGATGACTGAAACAGTTTTACATTTCGTAATTCTATATTTCCAGTCTCACCACAAACAGCTCCATGTAGGATCCAGGAACAGCCTCTCTTTGAAGAATCGCCACGTCGAAGGCCTTCCAAACCTTAAAATAGGCTTTTAAAGTAATTAAAATGTATAGTCGTCGCCGATGCTACTTCTCCCAATTTTGCTCTTAGCTCTGTACAAATTACACCAGACGCGAATTTGCGTACGAAAATCCAGTGTTTTAGGCAACGTACGCAATACTGCGTCAAGGTTACATTTGCGAATCGGCCAAGAAGTAAAATTGGCGTAGACTATATAAGATCGTTTGACTTACTTGGACATTGCATCCCTTGTCGAAGCTCAAGTAGTTGCTGTTCATATCATTGGCGATTCCAGCAAGGGCATCGATAACTGCCTTAGGGTTGCTTGAAGGAGCATCTGCGAGCACTCCAGCCCAAGTTGAGTTGAAGCCAGTGAGGACGAATCGGTTGATCCAGCGAGTGTTTTGGAAAGTGATGTCTCGAAGCAGGTCGGGGAAGTAGGTGTTCAACATCATGATCTTAAAAAAAACAGATGGGTTGAATTTTAAAAGCCGTTTTTTCTCTGCGTCTGCGCTGCTTGCACGCTATTTCCGCCTGAGCATCGCACGGCTGCGGCCTTTTATTTTCCGTTGACAGCGACTATCTTAAAATAACCAACCTGTCCAGCTCCGGTCTGAGTCATTTCCACCGCAAAGACCATATCAACGTACTTCAACTGAGGCTCTGGAGAAATTCCCTTTGCAATACATCTTGCTGAAATCCCCCGTTGTCATTGAATAAACAGTGTAATTTACGGTATTCACAGAAGGTTCCGGTCCATCCCTGGACACACAGACACTTGTTTCCAAGAGGAGTTCCAGCGTTGAAGCAGGAGATCTGTTCGCACTTGTTTCCAGACCAGCCGAGAGGGCAGTAGCAAGTGGTGTTTGATGGAGCCATCACTCCTCCGTGTTGACAGTCGCTGGGTGGTTCAAGGGTGGGAGAGACTTAATTATATTTTTTGGAAAATAAGAGATAATGTTTTACTCTCTGAGCAGTACATGACTCCAGCTCTCTGGATGGCCATACCGACGTGGTCTCTGGCGTAGAACTAAACAAAAGATGGGTTATGTCTCCTTCTCAGTCTCAAGTCCCAATTTATCTATATCTTAGTGTATCTATCTATTTGTATTTTTTTCCGTATTTGCCTCTTTCTCTCTCCTTTCTTGTCCAACTCACATTGAAGTAGAGGATCTCATTCGGGACAGTGCAGGTGTAGTGAGGGAAGAAGAAATTGTAGTCACAAGCGTCGCGCCAGATTCCATTGGCCGCGTAGACCTGCAAAATTAGAAAATAATTGCTTTTATAGTTGTCACCAAATTGGCATCCTGCCAAAAACAGTGTTAATGCAGCATTTGTGTGATACGCAGGCGGCTTTTTCTCGCCGATTTCCGTGTGGCGACGACTGTATCTATTTTCTGAGTTTTTCTTGTTTATCTACGTTTTTCAGCCCGGGCAGAATGGAAATATTGGCATCGGTACAAACACCAAAAGCCCACGAAAAACTGTCCTGAAAGATGCTTTATCCGGATTCGGAAAAGTTTCCTTCTTAAACGGGTTAAAGGCAGAGGGTCACGAAAAAATCATTTTTTATTTTTCGCTTTTATTTTGTTTTTATGTGTTCTTGTAACTAGTATACAGAATCTGAAGCCGTAAAAATGAATTTTAAGCATTTTTCAGCTGTTTAAAGTTCGGAGGTTTGAAAATTTAATTCTCCCGTGATGGCTCAGGGGGTCAAAGATGCTCCACGGAACGAAAAGTTGTAAAAGCGCGCGCTCTATTGCAGAGGCTGCCGAAAAACGTGCGGCAAATGCGATGTTCTCGGAGTTCGCTTTTTTCGTCAGTCGTTTTGGTTCTTTGTGTTGTTTTTTTTTGTATTTCTTTTGTATACTTTTGCGTTTATTTGTACATTTTAATTTTACTTTGATAAATACTTTATTTTCAGCTGCTGAGTTCGATTCTGCGTGCAAGGAGCCAGCGACGCCTGCCACATTCGCCGTTCTGTATGGTTTCCCCCCTGCCCCATAATAGTTTAAGTAGGTTTTTCAGGTGCTCAGAGGGTGTTAAAAAAATTTGGTGTTTCTTTGGGTTGCGCGACAAAGGTTCCGCGTGGTGACAAAGGTTCCGCGCCCCAGCGACAAAGGTTCCGCTACCGTACCCCTGACAAAGGTTCCGCGGCGCTGCGACAAAAGTTCCGCCGGGGGTGACAAAGGTTCCATGTTGCTGCGACAAAGGTTCCGCCCGTTGTTTACACAAATCGTGCACCAAGTGGCATAAAATAACTTTACATGGTCAGTCTTCACAAGAAAGTAAACTTACAGAGAAAAGTTAGGTATTCAGAGTGGGAATATTTTAAAAATACCTTTTTTTTCGATACCGTTTTAAATCATTTTACAGTGATTTTGACATTTTTTAACGTTTATCCGCATTGTTTCGAAAAATATATAAACCATCCCGAGTCAACCTCGACAGGACTAAACATAGCTGGACAGGTAGTGTTTGGGGGCTCAATGCGCAAGCCCCCCTAATGATGCCTTGGATGCTAAGTAAGTTTCCTTTTATGTTTTGTTACCTTTTTTTTAACGAAACGCAGGTCTCCAGCCTATAGACTAAACCCGTAACGACGAAACTAACTACTGCACGGATGGCAACAGTACAGGTTGCAAAAGCATAACTATCCTTCAGTTCCTCCTCATGCAGCAGGAGACACCCAGCAACCCAGGGATAGAAACTGTAACAGAAAATTCAAGTTTAGTACATTTATTATATGAACAGCAAAACAACACTTGCGAGGGGCCAAGCAACCTACCTGAACCTACCAAATGGGACAAAAGAAGGGAAAGAGAGGAAAAAAGAAGACGATAGAGACAGACGGCTGCCAGGAAGACGGGCGTCGTGGCGTCGAGAACACGACGACAGGAGATATACCTGCAAAACACCAAATTTGAAAAACACGTTTTAGAGCCTTTTTTTATCTTCGCTTTTTTTATAGGCAAAAACATATTTTTACGAACGTCTTCAAGGACGGGCGGTGTCTAAGCTGATAATCAAAATTTAATATTTTTTTTGCTGACACCCAGCTGGCTCAAAGGCAAAATAAGAAATCTACAGGTAACCAAATAAATTTAGGGATTATCCGTCTCGTGAAGAAAACCCTGAAAATGAGGTCAAGCCTACAGTAACCAAATGATCTAATTTCTGCCACCCTAGGCATTAATCCCCAAGTTAACTACGTCTGCTACGATGGCCTTCGCACCCAGTCCGGCGCTGTTCAAGCCTTCCCAAATGAGACTTCGTCCAGTTGCGGTGCACTTTGTTCGAGGAGACCCATCACACTGCTTCGAATTCATTTGGAAGAGGACCAATGGAGACGCTTCTGAGACCTACATCTGCCGGGGCTGCCACGCCGTTAAGAAGCTGGCGGCTAAAAACCCAGCGGCCTTCATCCCACCTCCAGGATCTGTCCCCTCAGTGAAAATTCTGAACGACAACTTTATGGAGGACCCCGAGAACCCCAACCACCCTCATTTTTGTGAGATGTACGAAGCCCCTGCTGCTATGATGAGGAGAGAGGAGCTTATTGTGTGCCAAGGACTACGAACCTCTCACGACGATCGTACTCCTGGCGAGGTGGAGCAGGAACTATTAGATTCCCTGGACAAGCCGGAGTATGGTGGGTGCATAGTTTCCTTTTTAATAAAACCTCCCTTTCAGCCCTATTCAATGGACAGGAACGGCTAGAAATGGTGGAGGCGATGACCACAGGAACTGGAAACGGGAAGAAAAATCTGGCCAGGCAGATTCAAAGAAACAAGCGTACGGTGGTTAACGGAGTCAATCAGCTGGTCCCCGGTCAAATTGTAAGTTTCCCTTTTTTTAGTTGAACCGTAGTTCAAATGATGTTTACATATATCAAATTAAGGATCGAAATCTGACTCAATGCGCTGCGGACCAAGAACAGTTCATTTTGAAGGATGAACCCGAGTGTCTCGTTCTAGGCAGCAGACATCTCATTCGAACCGTTTTCTCTTCGCTCCGGCCCATTGCGCTCTTGGTATATTTTTAACTCGCGTTAAGTATATTCTACCTTTAGTCTGACGGGCGTTTCAAACAAGTTCCCAACGTTTTTGCCGGACCAAATTCCCAAGTTTACACCATTTTCGCGGAGATAGACGGAAATCACGCTGTGATTCTGATGGTCGCCATCATGAAAGGAACATCCGAGAGAGACTACGACAAAGTCTTCAGGTTTGGGCTTAAATGTTTTTAGCACACTATGCGTTCAGAGTTCTATACGACGAATTGCAATTAAATGGCCTTCTTCTGGCTCTCAGGCCCCTTTACTTTCTCTGTGACTTTGAGTTGGCTGCGATGACTTCTGCCGCAAAAACCTTCAACATGCTTGTTCGCGGGTGAGTAATTTAGGTTGCGTTAGAATTATTTTCCTTTACAGATGTTGGTTTCATTTCACTCAGGCCCTTCAGCGCAATCAACCCCGTGGAGCCTGGGTCAAAGACAACCCCTATGTTTCTCGCTATTTCGATCGATTGAGGGCTATTCCCTTTATTCCTCCTAGTCTTATTGGTTTCTCCGGCGTGCTGGCCTATCCAAGGTAATTTCATATTGTCTTAAGCCTTATCATTACGATCTCATTTAAGAGCGCCTCTTGTAACGGCTCAAGAAGAGCTAGTGCTTGCTGAATTTCACTTATATCTCGAAAGGACGTGGCTGGAGCCTCAGGGCCGCTTCGCTAGTCTATGGTCTCACAACGGAAACTATGGTCCCCGTACAACCAACATCGTCGAAGGACATCATAGCGCCATGAGCCAGCACTACCGAAACGGTTAGTATTAGGCAGCCATGGCACGGGACTGTTTCGGCCCGGGCCCAAAAAATCTTCGGGCAGTAATTTGTGAAAACTTGATTTGGTTGGCATTATGAAACCAGTTTCATTGAAGGATAGTCACTCAAGTGATGACCCTCTCGGTTAACGGCAATGCTTTTAAGTCTGTTAATTTCAGTTCGAAACCCGCGCCTCGACGATTTACTGATGCACCTTAAGAATGACATTACGCTGGCCAAGAGTACATTGAACCCTCTCTACCACCAACAGCATCCTGGACGTCACCGCCGGCCGGCCGAAATCAACCATCAACAGAGGATCCACGATGCCATGAGGCAGTTCGCTCTGCTGAGGAGGCAGCACTTGCCCGGAAATCCTCCCCCCGTAACTATCCTCGCGTTTTTAGACGAACTTAGGCGCTTTGTTTAAAAACGGTTTACGCATTTTTCTGTTATTTGTTGAACAACTTAAATTTTAGAAATAAAATGATTTGAAACCAATTCAACATTTTGGTTTGGGACGCAACAGAACAGGGGGCATTCTAACTAAATCCCCTCCCCATAAAACATAACTTCAAAACCCTACCTTTATCCTCATCTTCTTCTTTTTCCACCACGCGTTCCGTCTGGATAGTTCCTTTTCCTTCCTCCTCGCTTTCTTCTCAGCACCTTAAATAAAAAGAAAGTACAATTAAACGTTGAAGACAGTAATTACATGGAAAGTGTACGGCAACATCAGATGAAAAAGCCACTGGTAGTGTTTGCACAGGCGACCCCATTCGCGCCATGGCAGCGGTAGCTTCAAAGCAAAATATAGTAGAATACTAATTTAAGCCATCCCATGAGATTTATAACAGAATGGCACCGAAAAGGTAATCAAACCAACAGAATTAAACCGAAAATGCATAATTTTGGTTCAGATTCAACAATAAATAACCAAATATCACTATTTCACTACAACTCCACTTTCTTGCTAGCAACAGAAACAGTGCAGTTAAAGTTAACTTGAAACCTTAATAAAGGCCAAAATCCGAATATAGTGGCCTGTTCAAACACTACCAAGACTACGATTAAACGCTAGCGAAATCGACTATTACAAATATATTAAACGAAATGTACATGAAATATGTTTTATATTTTTACTATAATAAGTTATTTGATTAAATAAAATTGAAATTACAGCTTAACTCAACGAAGAAAAGAAAAAATAAAACAAGCGGCAACGAACGCGAAGACTTGCCATTCGCCACAGGGTCCTTTGTAAACGCCGGGCGGAACCTTTGTCGCATCGCCGCGGGACCTTTATCACCCGCGGAACCTTTGTCGCTAGGGTGCGGAACCTTTGTCGCGGAACCTTTGTCGCTGTACCGCGGAACCTTTGTCTGGGTTACGGTAGCGGAACCTTTGTCGCGCAATCGTTTCTTTGAGTAAAAGTAATTCTCCTTTTCATTACTTTTGTGAAATCCGATTGATAGTCTAAAATCGTCATTCTGTGAAAATTTGGAAAAGTCATATTTAAATGGAATTTTTCTTCTGTTGTTACAAAAATGATTTGAAAAAAGTTAAATTCAGGTATAATTCATTTTTTAATGCTGTGTGGTTTTTGGCTTTTGGATTCTAAAACGTGTCCCGGTAACTGGATTTCACGCGATTTTAGAAATTTGAACATTTTTCAATACAAATTCTATTTTCGAAACAAAATTTGGCTAACAAGTATCCAAAGTTCGTTTTAAAGCAGATAAAATCTACAATGATTTAAAATTCCTTTTATATTCAGCAAAATTCCGGTCATTTATTTTTGATAAAATTCCTCTGTGCATTCGCAAATCCTTTTTGTGCAACCTGTATGCTCATAATGCCCCTGATGGATATCTGATGTGTTATTTGTTTTCATTTTGTTGTTATGTGCATTAAATACCATAAATACAGGTTTGTATGAGTATGATCTATTGTTCGAATGTTGAATATGACGCCATCGGGTAGGATATGACCCGACCCCCATTTGCTCTGATGCCCCTCGCTTGACGAAATCTGCGTCCCGAGCATTCTCCTGGTACGCGTTGATGAAGTACAACGATGTGCCCAATAACAGCAAGGTCATTGCTACCATACGAAGCAATGATTACGCTCGATTTGTTGGCATCACTCTCGGTCCGTCATAGGGGGTTTATTAGTAGGGTGTGACTTCTATTCTTCTGTATAGCCACCTATGGAATCATCCAAGCCGTATGACCACCCGCCTTGTTTTCCTCAGACCAGGAACAACGGGAACTCAACGAATTGGCCGTAAAAATGACCTTCCTGATTCAATAACGTGATGCTAGGTGATTTTCAATGCAAATTTAACCCTTTTTCTCTAACGGGTGGTCACTCAATTCTTAAAAATTTTCTTAAAGCACCAAAACACTGAAAAAAAAAAAACAAAAATTTAAGTGAAAATTAAAAACGGCGTTTCCAAAAAAAAAATTCAAAATTACCGCGCACTAATCCGAGTACGGTATGTCGCGCGCAATTCAAACGGGGTTTTATGAACGGTTTCAACTGATGCATATTTACTTCTATATTTTATTGTTTACAGATTTTTTGCTCATTCAAGTTTCTTTAAACAATGTATATATGTCCTATAAACGTCTAAAAATATAAATCGCACCAAAATAGAAATTCATTTTTTCGTGACCCTCCGCCTTTAGGTAGTAACTTTGGGAAAATGTGAAAATGGTTTGAAAGTGGAAAAAGAAATATTTTGAAAAAAAAATTTCACAAAAAACAGCCTTTTTTCAATGTTTCAAGACACTTTTTATTGGCTTTTCGAGTATTTCTGTGTTGACGCTAAAAAAAATTATCATTCGGAACCTATTATCACGCATTCGGGCAGAACTGCGCTTATGTGTATTACATACTAATGAATTTAATTTTTGAGCAATTGAATCTGTTCTGAAGATCGATCGAATCCAATCGAATCCATATCAGTCAAATTGATCGTGTCTAATCGTCCACAAAGTGTAAAAAAAGCCGCTTTGTTGGACACATCGTACAAACACACATATTTTACATGGCACGTGAAACTGCGTACTGTGCTTATATCCGTCGCCACACCGAAATCAGCATGAAAAAGGAGCTTTTTCTCTGCGTCTTCGCTTCTCGCACGCTATTTTACCTACGTATCGCACGAATGCTGCATTAAAGGGACATTAAGAGGGCTTTTCATTTCATTTTAGATGCTAAATTGTCTCGCACCTTCCCCTTTTCCAGCGCTCTTTCAGCCAATTAGCATGAAATTTGGCTCGTTAACATGCCTTGTAAATGCCGGACACGCAGGGGGTACTGCCTGTCTACAAATCTGTAGACGGAGACCCGTTTTTGACGACTTTGAAGCATATTTTCTCGAAAACAATAAATTTTCAACCCATAGCCATATATATTTTCATGATCAGCAACTTTTTCTCTTTTAATTGAGTCAATATTGTAAAAACCGCCGGACTGTCTCTTTAAGGCTGTTTTGGCAGGATTCCAATTTGGCGAAAGCTATATCATAATTTCAGAAAAGCGTTCAACCGAATTGTCCTTAGGCTACAAATGTCCTAAGCACTTTGTCTTCTCTTACTTACCTCAACCTGTTTTCCATCCCTATTGGCATAGATGTTCAATCCAGCCGTCACATATTGCGGGTACAGATAGGGATAGTTCGTCAACTTGGCCACAATTCCCATATCCACGCCTAAAAATGACATTTCTAATCCAAAATTGAAAAGCTTTTACCATAAACGGGCTGCGTTTCATACCCATTCATGTCGATTACCGGGGCAAAGGCCCAGAACAGGTCATACTGAGTGTTGTCTTTGCCAGCTAAAATGCTTAATGTTCTGTTTTAAACTGAAAATAAAACCAATGTTGTTGTAAAGTTTCTGGAAGATCTTGTAATTGCAGCCGGCTCCCATGTTCTTGGCTATTACTTGAATGTTCCAAAGGCCCATGTTGATTCCATTCAAAGTCCTGGAATGTAAATTAGAATCAGAAAATTTTGAAAATCTTACCAAATGTAGTTTCCATTGTCACCATAAGCCGTAACAATACGAAAAGCGGGGAAGGGGTCGCCACTCGGCAGGGTTACGTTCAGGGAAAGTTGTTCTGAAACGACATAAACTTGAGTTTTATAATGGTTTTATAAACAACTTTATTGAATAGACACCGTTGTCACGATTCTGAAACATATCCCTTTTACATGTTTTGGACTGCAACCGGTGAAGATGTATACGATTGAACATTGCATGTGCAGGGGTACACGGTAGAAAAAGGCGAGAAAGCGCGGGAAAAGCGAGACGCAGAATGGCGCTCTATTCAAACGATATTTCCGAGAAAACATCAGGCGCTCCTAATTTGGTTCATTTTGCTCCAAAATAAGAAAATATGGCACTTTTCAGAATCAGGAGAATTAGATCTATTAATTTATCTTAATTAAGAAAAAACATCATTTCATTTTTCACCCTGTCCCTCCCTTTTAAGAAAGCTGACTTGGGACTGCGACTATTTATTTTGGGCAATCACGTCGCGATTTCGATCTTTTTCTATGCATTTTTGAGAGTAGTTGTCGACAATAGTTGGGTAATGCGGAGTTTTAAACACAGTTTTCTTTTAAAAGCAGAAGCCCACAAAATTAAAAAAGGGGACCCGCCCATTTTCAGCATAAAAGGCATTGCATTTCAACTCTGAAAATGACATTCCCTCGTCTACGTTACGCCATGAACAGGCTTTGCTTTCTTTTTCATGAACCTCTGCCTTCAAACACGTGGTTTCTATAATTCTATACCGCTCGCCTATCCCACTTTGGTTGAAAATGGGCCACGCCCCTTTTGTAGCCGAATACTTTTATGTAATAATGGGAAATTTGAATAACTACATCAGAATAATCACACTCATTTCTAAGAATCGCTGAAGTAGGATTGGCGGTCACAATAATCAGTTGGCGACCTGCGGGCGGAAGTATTCGAAAGTTTCGGAGTAACTCTACGCATCCATGGAATGCTGAGTTACACCCAAATTCTAGTGAAAGATAAGGAAAATGAGAGACGCATACACATTTCGCAGTGTAACGGTGCACACCATGAAATATAAACGGGCACGATTTTCCAATTTCTAGAGGGAGATGTCACTTACGTCCAGTGGCCACAACGGTCAACTGCTGCACAGCGGCATCGATGGTGAACGGTTGGTAGGCGTTCTGTCCAGTGCATGTCTGAAAGATTTATCTTTCTTTATAAAAGCTCTGTCATGTAATCTTACATCCAAATCGGTGGAGAGCAACATCTGCGAGCGGTAGACGGTGTTGATCATGTGGGCCATTGTGAACTGAAATCCAAAAGTGTAATTACAATGACAAAGTCGTTAAGGGTGAAAATAAGATCAGTTTTGGTGTTTTGAGTGGACTTGTGAAAAAATCATATCAAAGTAACAAAATCAAATGTAAGTGAGATATATGCGTGAAAAAGCGAACTGCAAAAAGAGGGGGTGGTTTGGTTTCTCAGGGTCCTACAAAAAGAGAACAATAAGCAGTATTTTAAAACTAGTCGATTGGACTATAAAAAGTGAATAATAGAAAATTTCTCGAAAAGCATAAATTTTGCAATATTTCAAAAATTACCAAACCACCTCTGGCTCAAACTTCGTTAGCCACCGTTTTACATTTTTTTGTTCTATTTATCTCTATCTTTCTTTTTGTTTTATTCAGGATTATTTTTTTCTTCAAACGGAACTAAAAAGCCAGAGGTGGTTTGGTTATTTTTGAAATATTGCAAAATTTATGTTTTTCGAGAAATTTTCTATTATTCACTTTTTATAGTGCCCAATCGACTAGTTTTAAAATACTGCTTATTGTTCTCTTTTTGTAGGACCCTGAGAAACCAAATCACCCCCTCTTTTTGCAGTTCGCCTTTTCACGCATATATTGTACCCTTTTTATAAGTATTCTTTGAATACTGAAAGTTCCATAGTTACTTCTCAAAGCAGCAATGCACTTTAATAAGAAGGATTAGGTCGACCAAGCAAAAATGGAAGTTGAGGCAGTGTGAGTTTTTCTCAACTAGTTGAACGGACACATTAAAAAAATACAGTGAGCGATATAGCGGACTTCTTTTCGACGCATTGTCTGATTGAGGCGCGGCGCCCTTTTGTGGGCCCACAGTTGAAGATTTCGGCGTTAAATGTAATCTAACAACTGAAAACATTACATACGCTTGTTTTCAACATAATTAGGTGTTTTAAACATAATGTTCAACGAAAAATGATTTTTCATATTAACTTTTTCATTTTTAATTATACAGCCAAATTCACTGAAAAATATTCGAAAATGGAAATTTTCCAGTTTTCAACGAGTCAGCCAGTATTCCCCCCATATTTTTTCACCTTAAAACAAAATTTTCTTTAGTTATAACAGTTACATTAAAATCACAGCAGATTTTTTTTCCCGATTGTGTGCGCTTTTGCTCGAGAAAGCGGCTGACAAAAGCCGCCACGCCGTTGAAACATTGAAATGTGGAAGCTGCTATTTTAATGTTTCAGAGCGAAATAGTCGCAAATTTGTGAAAATTTCCGTAGAAAAATTATGCTGAGTGCTAAAAATAAAGAAAAAAACGTTTTAAGGTGAAAAAAAATTTAAGGGAAAATATTGACTCGTTGGAAACTGAAAAATTTCATTTTTGTCTGTTTTTTTTTAGGGAATTTGGCTGTTTAATGACTAAAGGTTATAATAATTTTTTTTAACCCTGTGTTTACTACACAAAATTATGTCGAAAACAAGCTTTTGTAGCGTTTCCAGCCGTTCGATTACGTTTAATGCAACTGTGGGCACACAAGGGCGCCGCAATGGGCGCCGCATTGAAATCTTTGCGCTTTTTCACGGTTACGGGAAAATTATGAGAAAATCATGGGTTGTGCAAAAAAAAATGTTTTACAAACATAAAAAATCTGGAATATACTTTTCAGAAACAAAGAAGAAAAGTTTGTTTTTGAAACATTTCAAAAACCCGTTTAAGCTTTCAACGCTTTTCAAAAACGTATGAAATTGCTTTTTTCTCAAGTGTGTTGTTACAGTTGCCCGGGGTCGAATTACACATATACATATTACACATATGCATACAGTACCCCACTCGAAATTCGATAAGCGTGTTTCATTATCATTTTACGTTTTAGTTGGTTCTAAAGAGTTCTTAGGCAAAATATGAGCTCGTTTGGGCCATTTCGAAATTTTACGACCAAATTGATTCAGTCTCCCTGAAATCGCGTTTTAATATCTTTTTTTTCTTTCAATTCAGTTGAAAACAATAATTTTATTTAATTTTTGGCCCATTGTCGAGTTTGTCTCATGGCAAGTTTTCGGAGCCTATAAATCGCTTGCATTCAACCAATTCAGCATACAAAAAGCTAAAAGTCTCTGTTTGAGGTGAATACCGTACCCGATGACCAGTCTCAGGCCCAAAAACCGATAAGCGATGTTCAATATCGTTTCCATTACAGCTGGTCCTAGATAGATCTCGTAAAAAAGATTGGCCCACCTTGAAATGTTGTGGCCTAGAATGGCATCGCGTATTACGCGGTTCCAATTGAACTCATGAACTTGTTAGTTTAAAAAAAGTTTTTGGGTCGAAACCAAACAATATATGCTTGGAACTGGTTGAATACATTGTTTCTCGACAGGCAAAAAGGTTTGCACTTGGCGGGGATCGAACCTTGGTCGCAAGATTGACAGTTTGGCGCGCGCGCCATTACACCACTGGCCGCGGCGCGCTGAATTTATCGGCGGCGCCGCGATTTCGACGCTGAAAATAAAGTTTTTTCCCTTGCTAAAATTCATTTTTAACCGAATCGGCTGAAAGTTGGCGCGCCCCGAGCTACGCACAGTTATAACTTACTGTCAAAATTTGGGATTAATTGTTTCAGCCGTTCGCCCAAAACAACTTTGTATGTCAGCGACGGGAGACATCGCCATTTTAGGCTAAAGAGAGGAAGCAAACCACCGCGCAGCAATTCGCGCTGCGCGCAAATACACAGGAGAAGGTAGCCTGAAAAACTTACATTGTAGACTGCATTTCTGTTCGTAATGTAGAAGGTCATTCCTCCACTCCTCTTAGCGATGTCATCCATCTTCTTGTACTTGGCGTCTTCTGGAGTCAACGCACACAAAGGATCTCCTTGGATGTAGATGAAATTGAGCTAAAGATATCTGGGTTTAATTAAATAGGTGAAGCTATACCGGAGCCCTCCAGAAGCTATCCTGATGGAAGACAGTCTCGGCCACTTCTATGTCTTTTGGTGGGGCGTCGGTCACAATGTAGACGGGCGATTTGTTATTGGGGTACATGGTGAGAGCAGATCTAAAACCGTTGGTAAAGCACGCACACACTCACACACTCACACACTCACACACTCACACACTCACACACTCACACACTCACACACTCACACACTCACACACTCACACACTCACACACTCACACACTCACACACTCACACACTCACACACTCACACACTCACACACTCACACACACTCACACACTCACACACTCACACACTCACACACTCACACACTCACACACTCACACACTCACACACTCACACACTCACACACTCACACACTCACACACTCACACACTCACACACTCACACACTCACACACTCACACACTCACACACTCACACACTCACACACTCACACACTCACACACTCACACACTCACACACTCACACACTCACACACTCACACACTCACACACTCACACACTCACACACTCACACACTCACACACTCACACACTCACACACTCACACACTCACACACTCACACACTCACACACTCACACACTCACACACTCACACACTCACACACTCACACACTCACACACTCACACACTCACACACTCACACACTCACACACTCACACACTCACACACTCACACACTCACACACTCACACACTCACACACTCACACACTCACACACTCACACACTCACACACTCACACACTCACACACTCACACACTCACACACTCACACACTCACACACTCACACACTCACACACACACACACTCACACACTCACACACTCACACACTCACACACTCACACACTCACACACTCACACACTCACGCACTCACACACTCACACACTCACACACAAACGCACACCCCTCTCCAGTTCTTTTCTTCCATCTGACATCACCTTAAACAAAAATGCATTAGTCTTTCGTTGCCACGAAAGTAAATCACACGCCGAAATTGCTTTCCAAAGCGCGAGACCTCATACACGCTCTGTCGTCCCCAAAATGCGACTTGTGTATCTTCTCCTTCTACTGAATTTTCTTGTGAGTTTTTTGTAGTTTTCGAAAAAATTGAAACGTCAAAATCAGGAGTACGCTAAAGTCCTCGGCTTCCCAATGACAATACATGATGGCACTATCGTCAGAGTTCACTGCCCGTATAGGTAATTGTTCTGTTAAATCAGTTAAGCAGAAATTAGGAACAGCTCCTTGGAGGACTTTCATCGGACTGTTATTTTCTCAGACGACAAAGAAATCTTGTTTTACATTACACTTGGATATTTTAAATCAAACACGGATTATCAACTGGCTTGTTTCAAAGGCTCGTCTGGTGCTATTGTTTCGGAACCCTCTACTATCGAACCAATCAATAAAAATGGAGAACTCTGGGTAATGATGTACTTCAGCTTCAGCAACGAAAAGTTAAACGTAAGTTTAAGCGAAAGAGAATAAATCGGAAAATTTAGGCACTTTCTCAAATGGGACATCACTGTACATTTCCTCTTTCAAGCAGCGAGAGGGAACAGGTTAAAGATATAAAAGTAAAGACCCCAGAGGGTTCAACAGATGCAGGTTTTGTTCAGCAACTGTGTTCTCGTAAATAAATGATAGATTGGTAAATTTGTGTACTTTTGAAGATCTTGTTTTCTTTTTTTTTTTTTCAGAAAACTGTCATCTTGCCTAATTTGGAAGTCGTTACTCATTCCTTGCAGGATCTCTTGCTTTTTGGGACATCATTCAGTTTTTTATCAATGCCAGTGAATAAAGTGTGAGATGCAGAATTTCCTATGACTTATATACAAAAATTAAATTTGGCACCATAAACACACACACGCATACGCACACACATACACTCACACACATACACACACACGCACATACACATACACTCACACACATATACTCATACACACAAACACACGCGAACATACACACATACAATCACTCACACATACACGCACATACACGCACACGCACGTACATTCACACACTCACACGCACATACACATACACTCATACACATATACTCATACACACATACATACGCGCATACAGATACACTCACACACACTCACACGCGCATACACACTCATTCCCACTCACATATACTGACACACTGACACACTGACACACTCACACACTCACACACTCACACACTCACACACTCACACACTCACACACTCACACACTCACACACTCACACACTCACACACTCACACACTCACACACTCACACACTCACACACTCACACACTCACACACTCACACACTCACACACTCACACACTCACACACTCACACACTCACACACTCACACACTCACACACTCACACACTCACACACTCACACACTCACACACTCACACACTCACACACTCACACACTCACACACTCACACACTCACACACTCACACACTCACACACTCACACACTCACACACTCACACACTCACACACTCACACACTCACACACTCACACACTCACACACTCACACACTCACACAGAGTATAAACTCACGACAGTACAGTGAAAACCGAATCGTAGCAGTCTCCCTTAACCGAAGTTGAAGTAATAGCCGTTGAATTCAAAGCTCCGATGAGGCTGTCCCTAGAAGTGTATCTGTCGTTTAGAATAATCTCTAAAACAGTATTAAATAACCCTATTTTCCTTAAACCCAACCGTTGTCATTGAAAAGAACAAGAATATAGCTTGTCAAATAATCCGGATCAAACTGCAGTTTATCAATCAGATCAGAAGTTGCTTGCATTATCTGAAACTACCGTTTCCTTAAATCAAAATGAAAATCGCCTGTTTGTTGACGTTGTTCATTCCAGATCTTGTTCTAAGCACCAAGGTGAGAGTGGGATGTAGTGCATCGAATTCCAGGCCCTTGTTATCTTCGCAATAGACTGAATTGTAGTATGTAGTTTGAAAGTGGTGAGTGACTTACTGTCTTCACAGTGAATTCCTTGGTAGCCGGGTGTGCAACGACAGGTGTTTGAGGCGGTGACAGTTCCTGAAATTTATATATTTAAGGGACCGTCAGCGGCCTTTTCTACAAATTGAGCCGTTTTGATTGACATATTTTTATCCAACACCGTTCCATGCAACGGTTGTGCGCAAAATGCTTCTTCATTAGTATGCGGTTCTGAAAAGTCCCCTAACGATCCCTTTAAAGGATTTTGTTTTTTTTTGTTTTGCAAAGAATTAAGACGCAGTATCTCTAAGAATCAAATAAGCCATCTATTATGAGAGACACAAAAAAATCGGATTTGCTGAAAACTTGTGCTTGAACTTCAGAAATTTGACCAAATGTAAATTTCTAAATATTTTAGGGACATGATCGTTTTCGGGAGCCGGGTTATGTAAGTGGTCCCTGAATACGATATATTTTCAAAAGTTTAAAAACGCACAATTATAAAACTTATTTTGTGACTTGTTTTCAAAAAATTGCCCGTTTGCAAACTGTTTCTTAGGGGTTTAATAAATATAAGCTTAATTCTTTGCTTTTTCGCTTTTTTAATAAAATATTCTTGCTCAGCTTTTCAAGACGAATCGATTACTTTTTTAAAAGCTGAATTCGCTTCTCATTAAAACCCGCCGCGTTTTTGCGCGCTTTTAAAAAATGGGCGCCGGTCATGTCCGCCGCAGTAGACAAATTTTCGTTAACGCGTTTCAACGTTGTAAAAAATGTGCAAAATATATTTGTATATGTAACATTTTGCGTACATCTCGGAAATGCAACAAAATTCTGACAAAATCTCCATCTAACGATAGAAATAACCGGTTTTTGCGAATCATCGCGAGTAATTGGTGCATTCGCTGCCTATTCCAACGTTTATGATTTAGATATAGTCTTCGCCAATTATACATCTTTGCCGATTTGCAAATGTAACCCTAACGCAGTATTGCGTACGTATCCTAAAACACAGGATATTCGTACGCGAATTCGCGCCTAGTGTCACTTCCACAGAGCTAACGATAAGAGCGAAATTGGGCGAAGTAGCATTGGCGACGACTATACTCATCTCCTTGCCCGCTTTTCTTTTTACATCTAAATTCTCTGCATTTTGTGTCATACTTAGTGAAAATTGGATTCGCTGCTGCCCTATCTTAGATAGGATCCAGTATGCCGGAGCCAGTGTTGTGTATTAAGTTGTATTGGTTTTTGTGTGGATGAGGTATCATTTTAAATACCTCCATTCATGCAGACAATCTTAGAACAGTCGGCTCCAGTCCACTGCAGTCCATGGCAGTAACAGTACGAAGAACCATCCAAGTTGTTGACCTAAAAATACTATGGTTCAAAACAAGAATGTGTTTTTAACCATATATCCGTCATTCAGACATTGAGTAAGGGGAGCGGGAGATGTGGACATGGTGGTGGTAGGAGGCTGAGTAGGAGGAGCAGCTGAAAATCCGTTTTCAGAAGATTTGAATTTTAAAATTTCTTACGCATGCACAAGAAGGGATAGACTCGTCGGAAGTTGTAGCCTTCGAAAGTGACTCCTTCGATCTAAAAACGAACTTCGGTTTTCGCAAAAACAGGCCGGGCTAGTCCGGAATCAGTGATACTCACGTGGTAGAGATAGGATCCAGTTTGCCTGCAGGTGAAGGTCTCAAAGAAGTACTCGTAAGAGCAGTTATAGCGAGTGTTCAAGAGGCGAGGACGATAAATGGTCTAAAGCAATAGGATATTGTTGATAGAACAATATGCATACGTTGTCATTGCCAGTGAAGGTCACAGTGATCAGCTTTCCAGGACTGCGTTGGCCGTTTGCATGGAACATGGCAGTAGAAGCCTGAAATGGGGATGTTATGGCCGTCGCCACACGGAAATCGGCGAGAAAAAGCCGCTTTTCTCTACATCTCCGCTTTTTGCAGGCTCTTTCCGCCTGCGCATCGCACGAATGCTGCATTTAGGCCCTATGTCACAGTATTCCAATTTGCCGACAGCTGTACTTGTATTCTCTGGTGAAAATTAGCATTTCTAAATGAAACCTATTTCTAAAGGGAATGTTAAGCGGGTTTTTACAGGATTGGTTACATTAAGAGCGACATATTCGTTGATAACGAAGATGTGTAGGACTATGGAATGCAAAATAATAGTTTTTGAGAGAGCGCTGGAAATGAGGAGGGTGCGAGACAATTTAGTATAGTTATTTCGCATAATTTCCGACCGAATACGATCGAAACTGAAATGAAAAGCTCCCTTACTGCCCCTTGACTTAAAGGGACTGTCAGGCGGGTTTTACAACATTGTCTTAATTAAGAGAGAAAAATACGTTAATCATGAAAACACTATGGGTCGAAAATTTACCGTTTTCGAGAAAATAAACTTCAAAATCTTCAAAAATGGGTCTCTGTCGACAGATTTGTAGACAAGAAGTACATCGCGCGTGTCCGGCATTTACAAGGCATGCTACTGAGACCAATTTCGTTATGTTCAGTTTTCGCGAGATTCGTCCGAAAACTGAACAATTTAGGCTCGGGCCTGTAACGCAAATTGTCCTGATAGAATGCTGGAAAAAAGGAAGGTGCGACACAATTTAGCATAGTTAATTTGCATAATTTCCGATCGTAGCCGATCGAAAATGAAATTGAAAGCCACGTACAGCGTTGCACCTTAATATGGCCGAAACGTTTCGGTGGATATCGATTTTTGGAAAACTAGTTTTTGTCACTTTACCTATTTCATACAAATGTAATACCCAATAATTCATGTTTATCAAAAGAAAGCAAGAGAAAATATTGTTTCTTTACTTCCGCTTACTATGAACCACAAAAATAACGGATTTGACATTTATCGATTTTTACTTTGCGCGCCGCGCGTGTATTTTTTGATACTGTATCTAAACGAAATTACAGGAAAGTCTTGCAAATTGTATGTCAACCAGCAGTTACGGCTCGACTTCGGCGGTCCTCACTCCTGGCTCCTCGCGGCCTTCGGCCGCTCGTCGGGGGCTTCGCCCCCGAATGTACGTTAAGCGACCTGCGGTCCCACGGATTCGCGGCCTTCGGCCTCTCAGTTAGGCGGTAGCGGTCGCACATATTCCTGGCCTTCGGCCACTCAGTTAGGCGGCCTGCGACCGTACAGGTGTCTGCTAGACCGCCAGACCGGATCGATTGAGGTTATACAAAAAATTAAATTTAAAGCAATTTGAAGAGAAAAAAGTCGTTACAATATGTAAAACAAACACAAAAAAAAATGAAACAAAACCTATAACATCTAGACTTGAGCGACTTCAAGACGTCAAATGTTTTATTGGCCTAGAGACAACAGTCATTTCAAGTCTATTTTCAAATTTTTATAATTACCTGATCTTTGTAAACAATGCCTCCGGGAAAATCATTCCTAGCAGCGTCATCAGACTCCGTTACGAAGCCTCCAACTACGTTCAACATAGTATGTGCCTAAGCGAAATTTCTTCATTTGGGCCCAAATGTTTCTTACCCTAACGATCAAACTACAGTATCCCGTAGGCGAGTCAGCAGAAGGAATGACCTTGTATCTTCCAGGATCAAGGGAAAAGTAGAATGACTGAAAATGAGTTAAGAAAATAACTTTTTACAAAATTACAGTGAAAGTTGTAGCGGTGCGGGATACTTGAGTCTGATCTGGGAACATGAGGGCTCCTAAATAGATTTTTTAAGAAATGTTTTTATTTTCTTACCGGAATCGTCAAAAACGGAAAGGTAGGGGTTGAGTGGTAAATCACTCTCCAGTTCAAATCGGATTTTGAACATTGTGTCGTCGACCAGAACCACGTACTCCTGACTGCAGTTGGCTAGGTTAGTCATATCGATGGTTGCTCCCTAAAATTATTTTTATATTTTGAGTAAAAATATATTTACGAGGCCATCATTAGCTGGGTTGTTAGGGACCACTTCATTGTTCATTCCGCAGATGGCTGAAAATAAAACTTAAATAAGGGGTGAACAAAACTCAGATTTTAAATTTTTTTTGGTCTTTTTCGATGGTATCATATGTTCAAATAAACGGCGCAACGTTCTAGTTTTTTAAGAGCTCACAAAGCAATCAGCAACATTGCAAATATGTTGTATTTCTAAGTTGAGCTTCACTAAGTTCATTGCAAAACTCATTAAATTGGAAGGACCTTGAGAAATGGAATTTTCAGATCTTTTTTTATAACAACTTTATTGAAAAGACCAGGAGGGTAAACGCGGCCAAGGCCGCGTTAACCCTTCTGGTTGCGTTGGGGTCCATCCAGTTTTTATAGTCCCATTTATTCTATTTTCCGCAAGCTTATCCTAACAGTGACAACAATACAAACATGAGAATTTTGGACAACTAAGAACAAATTTTTACACAAATAGTATTGAAACTCAAACAGAAAGAAAAAAATCATTTATTTCACAGGAAGAGTTCAAGAAAGACGATAGAAAAACGTACAGACGTAAACACATACAGACATGCTGACTAAAACAATGTAGAGAGAGAAACATAGAGGCAGGGTGAAACAAATGAGATATATTTAGTTAGATAGACACAGGCAGAAAGAGAGAAAGAGAACGACAGAGAGGCACACAGAGAGATACAGAGATTGAAATAAAAAAAAAGAGACAAAGATAAAGGCAGAGAAGAAGAAAGAATGAGAGAGAGAAAGAGAGAGAGAGATCGTCGGGGAAAGAGAGACAAAATACAGATGGACAGAGATTCTGAGGAACATTTAGAGAGAAACAGGGAACTGCAGTGAGAGAGAGAGAGAGCGAGAGAGAGAGAGAGAGAGAGAGAGAGAGAGAGAGAGAGAGAGAAAGACAGAGAGACGGATACATAGAGACAGAGAGCGAAAACTAAACAAAACAGAGATAAACAGAGTGTGAGAGATAAAGATGGAGAATGAGAAGATACAGAGAGACAGATAAAGAAAAATAGAGACAGAGACAGAGATAAAAGGATAGAGAGAGAGAGAAAGAAAGAAAGAGACAGAGATACAGAGAGAGAACGACAGAGAGGCAGAAGAACAGAGAGACAGAAAGAGGCAGAGAGATATGGAGACGAAAAGAGAGCGAGAGATACAGAGATACAGAGAGACTGCGAAACAGAGTGGGTGGCAATCTAATTTTTGGTCGACCCGTTTACCCTGGACAACCCAGTTAGATTGCTACCCTACAGAGAAAGAGAGACAGAGAGATACATAGAGACGGACGGATAGACAGAGAGACAGACGGACAAAGAGACAGAGATAAAGATATATAGAGATACATAGAGAGACAGAGAGAGACAGAAAGAGACAGAGAGACGGATAGACAGAGATACAGATAGACAGAGATACAGAAAGACAGAGATACAGAGAGAAGGATAGACAGAGAGACAGAGAGACAGAGAGACAGAGAGACAGAGAGACAGAGAGACAGAGAGACAGAGAGACAGAGAGACAGAGAGACAGAGAGACAGAGAGACAGAGAGACAGAGAGACAGAGAGACAAAGAGACAGAGAGACAGAGAGACAGAGAGACAGAGAGACAGAGAGACAGAGAGACAGAGAGACAGAGAGACAGAGAAACAGAGAGACAGAGAGACAGAGAGACAGAGATACAGAGATACCGAGAGACTGCGAAACAGAGTGGGTGGCAATCTAATTTTTGGTCGACCCGTTTACCCTGGACAACCCAGTTAGATTGCTACCCTACAGAGAAAGAGAGACAGAGAGATACATAGAGACGGACGGATAGACAGAGAGACAGACGGACAAAGAGACAGAGATAAAGATATATAGAGATACATAGAGAGACAGAGAGAGACAGAAAGAGACAGAGAGACGGATAGACAGAGAGACAGAGAGACAGAGAGACAGAGTGGGTGGCAATCTAATTTTTGGTCGACCCGTTTACCCTGGACAACCCAGTTAGATTGCTACCCTACAGAGAAAGAGAGACAGAGAGATACATAGAGACGGACGGATAGACAGAGAGACAGACGGACAAAGAGACAGAGATAAAGATATATAGAGATACATAGAGAGACAGAGAGAGACAGAAAGAGACAGAGAGACGGATAGACAGAGAGACAGATAGACAGAGATACAGAAAGACAGAGATACAGAGAGAAGGATAGACAGAGAGACAGAGAGACAGAGAGACAGAGAGACAGAGAGACAGAGAGACAGAGAGACAGAGAGACAGAGAGACAGAGAGACAGAGAGACAGAGAGACAGAGAGACAGAGAGACAGAGAGACAGAGAGACAGAGAGACAGAGAGACAGGAGACAGGAGACAGGAGACAGATAGACAGAGAGGCAGAAAAACAGAGAGACAGAGAGGCAGAAGAACATAGAGACAGAGAGAGGCAGAGAGACATGGAGACAAAGAGAGACAGAAAGAGATACAGAGACTGGGAGACAGAGACACAGAGAGACAGATAGACAGACAGAGGCAGAGAGGCAGAGAGAGACAGAAAGATACAGAGAAAAAGACAGAGATACGACGATACAGAGATACAGAGAGACACAGAGAGGCAGAAGAACAGAGAGAGGCAGACACATGGAGACAAAGAGACAGAGAGAAAGAGAGAGAGAGACAGAGAGACAGAGAGGCAGACACAAAGACATACAGAGAGACATACACAGAGAGGGGGGAGAAAAAGAGAGAGACGGAAAGAGAGGTGAATAGAGAGGAGGATGGAGGGGAATAAGAACTGACCGCGCGGAGAGTGAGGGAAATGAGGAGTGAAAGAGAATGAACAGGGTTTTGTTCACGTAAAACTCACGTAACGGACGGAAAGCAAATCATCAACCGACCGATTTCACCCCCTCCCTCTGGGGAAGTGAACGCGTGGTTTTACGCTGATAGACCATACACACACACAGAAACCTTAGCGTTTTATTATAAGGGATACCGTTGTCACAATTCGGCAGAGAAAGGCGAGAGGTCACGGGAAATCGCGAGACGCAGGATGGCGCGCTTTTAAAACGATATTTTCCACAAAACTTCAGGCGCTCCTAATTGGGTTCATTTTGCTCTAACAAGAAAAAATGGGACAATTTGAATCTGGAGAAAGTGGTCTTCTCATTTATCACCAGTCCAGAAAAACTGTTTTAAATAGCCCATTTTCAGACGCTTTGTGGGGTTTTCTAAAACTAAAAGAAAAACAACAACCACAACACCAGATCGGTCATGTCATCCAAATTTCGTCTAGCTTCTAATTTATTCTAAAGTTTGGCTTTTGGTACGAAACCTGTTTGAAACAAACTAACCCCTTTTCGGTTCTTAATTTTGCAACTATAGTGCGTTTCCGAAAAACGGCACCTGTTTTTGGCCAAAACCTGAAAGGATGGCGCTTAGGTCCCGCTGCGATCGTTTATTTGTCTGTGCACTCCTCTTTTACTGTGCTACTCCACTTTTACTCTATTCACATCAATGTTTCTGATCGTCAGTGGTTAAAAAGGAGCAAAACATGGAGGCCGCTCAATAGTCGCCGACCAATATTTGGAAACAGACTTTATTTAGAGTTTCTAATCTTTCTTTCCTGTGCGATGGTGTTTGAAAAAATAGTCAAGAAATTGAGCAAATTTTGGGCTCGGATCAAGCTGCGAAATTCTGGCCAGGTTCTGGGGGTAATTTAGCTAACTTTCAGTATTCCGAATTTTTCCCGTAACTGTGTTCAAAACTCACGATACTCGCAGAACTCTCCAGTGTAGCCAGGAGTTTGACAGGATTTGTCCGCTCCCAGTTTGTTCGAAGCCGCCATGCTCATCACAGATCTCTTGCTCCTCCTAGGGCTCTCCTCCTCATGACTGTGCTCATCCTCTCCAATATACTGAATCGGCTTCTTGGCATCCCACGACTTCAAAACTAAAATCGCCCTCTTTTCTTAATTTGAGGAAGGTTTTACCAGTTTTCCCCTGTTCATAGTTCTCCTCGTGAGTGGCGAGCACTGCTGCCGCAAGGGCGGCCAGCAGCCACAAGCGCATCTGAAAGAATTGCAATGAGATGACTCAATCGAAGCAAAGAATCGAAAGACGGGCAATTGTGTGGTGCTCATTCGAAGACTTGTAATCTGACGTTCTTATTTTACGAGCTATTAATGTCTATCGAAGATAGCGAGGAGGTGCGGGCAGATGACGGCGCTAGGCGAAAGTAAACACCCGGAAATAGGTGAGATTACGCGAACTACAATTTGTCTACAAAATATACACTATCTACAAAGAAACTTTCGGAAAGGTTGCCGCAAAACGGAATTCGCGGGCGCCCTCTGAATAAGCATCTTGCGATTCCCACGCTCTCTCAAACACACCTCGTTCTATATAGTTATGGTAAAGTCTATGATTTGTCTTACTTGGAATTTTAGATAAAGACTATCATGCTTCAGATGCTATTTGGGCAGCGAACTCTGCCTTCCTAACAACGTGCTTTCTTCCAAACGAACGATTGTCGGTTAGAAAAAGAGTACATATAGCGCGTTTCCTAAAAAGAGGGGGATTTTCCTAAAGTGGGATTTTCCTAAAGGACTTGGTACATTTGGTCCCGCAGCGATCTCTTAAATGTCTGCGCACTCCTCTGTTACAGCGCTATTTCGCTTATTTGTCTGACATTCACATGAACGTTTCAAATCGAGAGTGGGTAAATACGATTAGATATCAAAGTCGATGAAGAGTCAAAAACCTTTCGTTGGAAATAGACTATAGCTGTAGCCAAACGAGCATCGGCTGCTAAAAACTGCTTTTTCTCTGCGTCTTCGCTTCTCCAACACTATTTCCGCCTCAGTATCGTACGGCTGCTGCCTTAAGACCGTTTTTGGCAGGATGCCCCTTTGGTGACGGCTAAATTTGGCGGATTTCATTTTTTTCTGGTGGATAAGTGATATTTGAGTGAGCTTCAAGAAGTATTGGTCGGATATCAAGGGAATCCGAAAACACAAAGTGGATGCCAAATTACTTCGGAACAATGGGCCAATGTTTTGATGTGGTTCTCAGTGCTAATGTGTCAAATGTAGGATATTCAGGTCATGTACCCAACCAAACAGACCGAAGTAGGTATGGCCGGGAGTTGAGCTGAGCGAGTGTGCGGAGCTGATGGCGCTTGAGACTTCGTCTCGGCGCAGGGTTGTTCTTGGAATTTGGCGTTCAATGCCAAATTCCCAAACGGAAGTTTTGAGATCCTGATTGTTGCTGTTAAAACCGAAAAATGTCTTTTAATTGTATTTTAAAAAAAGTTTCGAAACATTACATTTGTAGAAAAATTCATTTTTACCCCGAATTTTATTTTGGTGTACTTTCCGGACACGATAAATTTATGTTGTTTAGTGTTTTATGACATCATATCGAAATGAGCCGACAGGCGGTCACAGTAGAAATAGATTTTGTTGAATAAAAGAAAACAAGTCAGAAAAATTCAAATAGTTGGAAACCAACGTATTTTTGAATTTTGTTACCTTTTGGTCCTTAAGGAAACCCTAAGGCCCAAATCTGATACCGCGCTTCGAACTTCGATTTTTGGTGGTGAAGCGTCCCGGCGCGACCAGCGTGACCTAACCGGGGCGCGCCAAAGATAGATCACGGCTATCGAGGAAACACAGAGAAAAACATTTCGAACGCATCAATTTCCCGCACTTTCCTATTTAATGGAGCGCTGAAATCACAGGACTATGCCATTTGTCTTTTTTTTGAACCATGATTTTTTGAATGTACGTTTTCCACCCATCTTTTACCGTAACTTGGTCTGATAAGAATTCTACATCCGAATCAGTACATCATCTCTGCAGTTTCATTCCTGGGCCTTCATTTAATGACGGTGATTTCCGTGTTTATTACCATTGAATGGCCATTTTCATTCCCCGATAAGCGAAGGAGACGCCCTTCAGTGCAAAACTGTCTCAGAGGGACCACAGAAAATATACAGTTCGATTAAATGCATAAACTTTATTCATAGAAATCTGAAGGGATTTATTGGACCTTGTTTCCACAGTATTGACCTCCGTTGGCACTGAAATTAGATTTTCTAAAATTTTTAAAATTCGAGAGGAACTCACATGGCCTTGCTGATGAGGGCTTGCACTTCGGGGACGGCGATCGAAACGAGGTCGCTGGCTTTGTTGGTGGAGACCGAGCAAGCAGAGCCTCCGGCAAGGGTCTATAAATAGAAAATAAGCCCCCTAGAGATTTTGAATTTTTCAGTGAATGTGAATTTTGTTTAATTTTGGAATTGCAGCAGACACGTGCCCAGAACCTAATGGGAAAACCAGAATCTCAGAGGAACTCCAGAATTTTAGAGTGAACGGAAAAGTTTTTGGCTGCAAAAGTTTTTTGTTTGCAATTTTATTAACATGCCATTTTTGCAATCTCACCTGGAGAACAGAAAGGTCGATCTGGTTTCCAGTGGCCACTGTGATCACTCCGTATATGTTGTTGTTCAAAATGTTAGCAGTGCTAGGGTTGTCATTGAACCTGAAGTTTCGGTTTGCCCTGAAGTTTGAACAACCTACGTAGTGGTAGAAGTGACGTAGATTAGAAGGTGATTGCTGATGTCAGCCTGCCATCCGTTGGAAAAAACGAGGAAGTTGGGGTCGCTGGCAACTGTCAGGGCTCTGAAGATTGGGATTGTCAAACTATCTACTTGGACACACAGACTCACACACTCACACACTCACACATCTGCCGCACTTGTCTCAACTCACTGTCCAAGCCATTGCCCAACAGTTCCAAAATCATTGAAATTGGTCTTCATTTGCTGAAGATTTTGCGGCAGCAGGTCGTAGGACGTAATCGTGTTGAAAGCTGAATGATCGAATTTCCACTGTACCAAACTTCATCGTACTTGTGTCAGGCACCGTTCCAAGATTTCCGTCTCCATTCACTGGAATCAAAGCAATTCGGGCTCCATTCATTCCAACGACGTAATTCGACATCAGAGTGGTGATAAAGTTGGACATCTGAAGCTGTGCTTCACAAAGTTTTACATGTACACTTACATAATCGAAGTTGTCCTTGGAGGCGGCACTAACATCTATGAGGAAGGCGACATCCATCTGAACAATGGGCAAGGTCGTTGTTGGCACAGGTGTGGTTGTGGTGGTAATCACAGCTCCTGGAGTAGTGGTTGTTGTGGCAACAGATGTAGATGTGCTGGTCACAGGTACAGGAACAGTAACGGTAGTTGTAGATAGCGTAGTCTATAAAAGACGACATAATTTTGGTGAACAGTCAGCTACTAGAAATTAGGTGTATTTTGCTAAAACTTAAAAGTATAAAGTTTCCGCAAAATGTTTTGAAAACCTTCAAGTTCCTTCGCTTCTTCTACATCGATTTTCCTAATAAACTCACCACAGGGGTTGTAGTTCCATCGGTCACTGGCGCATTAGCTGAAAGACAATTCTTTTCATTTTCAGCATTGAAACCTACTTGGAAGAGTTCCGTTGATACAGAAAGATAATTGTTGACGACGGAACTGCTGGTTGTTCTCGTCCATTCCGTAAATGAACAAACGGACAGTGTCAGTAGTGCAGGTGAAGGGATCCGAGTAGTATTCCCAAGAGCATCCGGTTCTGGGGTAGAGCTCAGAACGGAGAATGGTTGCTTGCTCCTGAAAATTACGATTGTGTGAGTGTGTGAGTGTGTGAGTGTGTGAGTGTGTGAGTGTGTGAGTGTGTGAGTGTGTGAGTGTGTGAGTGTGTGAGTGTGTGAGTGTGTTAATTGCTACTCACGTTGGGTTGAACGATCTCCACATACTGCAACTGTCCCCTATGTCCCGGAGATCCAGCCAAATGGAAGGTAGCGATAGTAGGTACTAAACCAGACCCCTACAGTATTCTACAGTATCCACCCACCATTGTTGTAAGGAACAGTGTACTGTCCGTCGGTGTGGGACCCATCGGTATCTACCTTCGATGGAGCGGCAAAGTGGGTGTAGACACCCATTCCACCAACACCGTAGATAGAAACATAGCAGGATCCATCGGACACCAACTAAAGTATATTTTTCTTTTTTTCTTATAAGAAACCCTACAGTGACTGTGTAAAGTCCAGGCAGGTCAGTCAAAACCTTGTAGAGATTGGTTTGTCCAGCACTGACCAATTTAACCGGATCGATGGTTTCTGAAGACAAAATTTGGATGTATTTTGAAAAGATTCTTACCCCTGTTGGGATCCTTCACTCCAACGCTGCCAAGATCCGAGGTGGTTGAAATGTAGATAGCTGTGGTGTTTTGATCAACCTGGATATTTTAAAAGTCTAACAATTCGGAAAAGTTTACCTGGATAAGCCAAGATCCATTTGGGCAAGTGAGGTTGTTGTTGATGGTTGGGTTATCGAGTACTTGGGAGTGGTAGCGGGAAGCCAAGTAAGGAGTGAGGTACTAAAAGAGTGAGGTGAGGTGAGGTGAGGTGAGGTGAGGTGAGGTGAGGTGAGGTGAGGTGAGGTGAGGTGAGGTGAGGTGAGGTGAGGTGAGGTGAGGTGAGGTGAGGTGAGGTGAGGTGAGGTGAGGTGAGGTGAGGTGAGGTGAGGTGAGGTGAGTAATTGAGTGAGTGAATGAGTAATTGAGTGAGTGAGTGAGTAAATGAGTGGAGGCAGTGAGGGTTACCTGAGTGATGCTGTCTCCTCCCATGAAAGCAACATTTCCATTGCTAGCATAAGCCAATCGGGTAAGATGAGGCACCGAAGGGTCACTTGGCTGAGCTCCACAAGCATCAGACATGTACAACCAGTGCAACTAAATCAAATTGTACCCAAATCTTCTTTCCAAACAAACGCTGGCCTCACTGTTACTGAGCTGCTCAATTGTCTCAAATCTGTTGGTGTAATCAGCAGCTCCAGAAGCAGAAACCAAGAGAATCTGGGAGTTTGGAAGGGCGATGGAGTCCTGCTGACGAAGAGTGAAGGTCAGAGCCCTGAAATCAACAATAGTTAAACTATTTAAAAAAAAATTACTGATAGATGTTAGAAGTGCATGCTCCGGGATCAGTAATGGATTGTGACTGGGCCAAAATAGCGGCCTGGACGTTGGATGGATTGGTGTACTTGAAGTGGGAGTACTCAATTCCAGTACCTAAAAGCAAAATTTATCTTTTAAAACACCGTCTCTACAAATGTAGAACACACAACTGTTTCAACATTTTCCAACATAATGCTTCGTTTGAGCTAAAATTTGGCGTAAAACCGCTATTGGACTTTTGAAAAAGGTATCGATTTTGCGTACTGTAAAATTGTAAACGTTAACCAATTTACAATTTGATAATTGAATTTTGTAGCAAATTTCATTTCCAAACATGTTATCTTTTGAACATACTACATGTATCATCCAGTAAAAAGTTTATTTTCAAAAACTGTCTTAAAAACAGGTTTTTGGCCATTTCGACCAAGTGTCAAAGATGTTTCAGACGCGATTTGTGGGGTTTGAGTATCCCTTATAATAAAGCGCTATGGTTTCTGTGTGTGTGTGTGTGTGTGTGTGTGTGTGTGTGTGTGTGTGTGTGTCCGCCCGTGTGTGTGTCTATGGTCTATCAGCGTAAAACCACGCGTTCATTTACAAAGTGGGAAAGCGTAAAATCGGCCGTAGGCCGAGTTTCACGTGCTTTACGCCAATTTCAAGGCCGAAGGCCGAAGGCCGAGTAATGAGTGGCCATGAATGTTTTCGGCCGCAGGTCGCCTAAGAAAATGAACCTCAGAACGTGTCTATGTTAAGTGCTAACCCATAAAACAACGGAATATCGTATTTTGATTTTTAACGAAGCACGCGTCAGTAGTTAATGTTAACACGTTTTAGGTGTTATTCACATAATCAGCATAAAAAATGACTTAGAAAAGCCCCTTATATAATTGGATTCAAAACAAAATTCATTTAAATCACATCTGAAACATCGAAACGCCGCAAAAAATTTAATTTTCGCCCATTTTTTGGGATAATTTAGGGCTGTTTTTGCACGTTTAACTTATTTTTTAACCAAAATGGTCGTAGATACTTTCCATTTAAAAAAAAAACAAATCCGACGCTAAATTAAGCGCAGATAATGCACATTCCAAGCTTTTCTAACATTGCTATAGTATGTTCCAACCCAATTTCGCACACTCAGGAAACTCACTATTGAAAGTGATGATAACGTAGTTGCTGAACCAAGTAGGATCCGTATTCAGGGCATTCTTCACAACGGCGGCGTAATTATACGCCAACTGGGTGAAAGCCGGTTTGTTCTGAAGAGTCTTCTCCAAAAGCAAGATCAAAGTGCGGTTTTCAGTGTTAAACTGGTACGGGATCCTCCTGGAGCATTCATCTGAAATTCTCGTATTATCATCGTATTACAGAAAATTCTACCATATTGACAATTAGGTCCTCCGTATCCCTTGGGACAGATGCACCTCAGATCATTGTTGGAGTCCAACATCCCTCCGTTGACGCACATAGGGACGGTACAGTACTTTCCAGTCCAGTACTCGTTACACACGCACATTCCATTGGAACGGTAGCCGCCGTTTCCGCAAGTGATTTCTGGAAAAGGGAAAAATTTGGGGTACCTTGTAAAAGGGTACCTTTAGGAGAGCAGTGACCGAAAGTGAGACGCTGGAACATGTTTCCGAATTCGTCTTCTCCGACGTGCTGAAAGATGTATGGTTGGTTTCCAACATACATTCCACAAAGTAAAAAGTTTTGGTCTTGGGTCCCACCGCGACGACCTACTTGGGCGCGCAAACGAGAGAGCACACTGTGAAGAGACGATGAGAAAACACGGCAAATCTTGCAACAGCAGCGTTAATTGCTTACAGTTTGTTAAAGAGGAAGAGTGTAATAATTTTGTAGATCTCATTTTCTTGATTCAGAAAAATGTTCCATTTTCTCTTTTTGAAGCAAAATCTAAACAATTAGGAGTGCCTGAATGTTTTGCCGAAAACATCGTTTGAATAGCGTGCCATTCTGAGTCTCGCTATTTCCCACACTCTCTCGCTTTTCTCTGCCGTGTAGACTTTGCATTGTTCAATTGTGTACACCTGCACCGTTTGCAGTCCTAAACATATAAAAGGGATATGGTTCAGAATCGTGAAAATTATATATACTCAATGAAGTTGTTCTTGAAACGATTTGAAGAATTATAAACAGATTGTAAACAGATTGTAATTGCGCTCAATTGATGAATTGTTTAAGATTTGTTAGAACACGATTTCTCGTTAAAAGACACTATGTTGAAACTTACAGCGATTGTGAATTCGTTGTTGGGGTTAGCTCCATTGGGACAAGAGAATGTCTGAGTCATCCAAGGGAACGTGCATCCAAGCTTCCACGAGTACTGAGCAGCATTGTAGAAGGTACCTTAAAAATTCAGTTTAGCTGCGTGTTTACAAATGAGGGTTTACCATTGTAGGCGTCGTAGAGCAGGGCGTGAGTGAGAATGGGGGTCCTGTGCTCGTTGTCTTCAGAGTGGATGTAGGTGATCATCATGTTGTTGGGAGAGTCCTGAAATGAGTTTACGCGTAAAACAACACACGCACACGCACACGCACACGCACACGCACACGCACACGCACACGCACACGCACACGCACACGCACACGCACACGCACACGCACACGCACACGCACACGCACACGCACACGCACACGCACACGCACACGCACACGCACACGCACACGCACAACGCACACGCACACGCACACGCACACGCACACGCACACGCACACGCACACGCACACGCACACGCACACGCACACGCACACGCACACGCACACGCACACGCACACGCACACGCACACGCACACGCACACGCACACGCACACGCACACGCACACGCACACGCACACGCACACGCACACGCACACGCACACGCACACGCACACGCACACGCACACGCACACGCACACGCACACGCACACGCACACGCACACGCACACGCACACGCACACGCACACGCACACGCACACGCACACGCACACGCACACGCACACGCACACGCACACGCACACGCACACGCACACGCACACGCACACGCACACGCACACGCACACGCACACGCACACGCACACGCACACGCACACGCACACGCACACGCACACGCACACGCACACGCACACGCACACGCACACGCACACGCACACGCACACGCACACGCACACGCACACGCACACGCACACGCACACGCACACGCACACGCACACGCACACGCACACGCACACGCACACGCACACGCACACGCACACGCACACATTCTTACATTGACGGGGTCGATCATTGGGAAATCGGATGTCATCGAAGTTTGGAAACCAGTGTAGATTTGGAGCTTGCTTTGAACTCGCACCTAAAACCAATCAATATATTATAAAACCTTGTGTCTTACTTCAGCGAAACATCCACCGGCAAGATTTGTCGTAGTACTGGAGATGTTCACATACCACTTTCCAGCTGGTAGAATGTCTAAAAGCCGTGCTATTAAGTTTTTAAAAGAATTTTTACCAGAATCGAGAGATGTGGGAGTGGTGTTCTGATCATATCTGTGTTTCTGGCACACGAAAGGTCGAACAGTGTTACAACTATCGGGGGTCCAGGTGTTTCCGTCCTTCTGGTTAGGATCCCAGAACACACACTCCTGTTGGGAGTTGTAAGCAGGAGGGCTGCCGCTTCCACCAACCCAGAATTGATCGGTCTGGTTCAGCTGAAAATATGATTTGAAACATGTTTGTTTTTGGAGCTTACAGGAACTGATGGACTGTTTCCGCGATCCCACTTGTAGCCGGTGTTGTTGGAATTTCTGAGACCAATCCAGAAGCTGAGGGGACCAGCGCCTTCTGAAATCAGTTTTTGAGGATCTCTCTGTTTCAAGGCAACATTGCTTGAGTTTATCATTCTCAGTGCTTTGGAGTCAGTGTCAAACACTCAGTTGTCAGTCTCATTATCTCACTGTAGCCCGGAACAAAACGGAAATCGGCGAAAAAAAAGCCGCTTTTTCTCTGCATCTTCGCTTTTTGCATGTTATTTTCGCTTGCGTATCACACGAATGCAGCAGATTTTAGCTCCCCAGCTTCTCAATGTCTCGATGTTTTAGCCTCTCGGTCGCAGCCTCTCAGTCTCTCATTCTCTCAATACCTAAAAGCTATAACGTCTCAGTGCCTCTATGCCTCAGTGTTATAGGGCCTCAGTGCCTCTAGTGCCTAATTTTCCCATTTTCTTGGTGTCTCAGTCATTCAACCCTTCAATTTGTCAATATCTCAGCATCCCAGCATCTATTTGCCCAAGTACCTCAGTCTCAGAATATAGGTGACTCAGTCCTCCTCTCTCTCTCTCTCTCTCTCTCTCTCTCTCTCTCTCTCTCTCTCTCTCTCTCTCTCTCTCTCTCTCTCTCTCTCCTTCATCACTTACCACCAAGGAATCTATGTTTGTCCTTATTCAAATCATCCACAATGAATCCTCCAGCACCGGCGCAATAGTTATGAGCTTGGTCGAAAGTCATCTTGTTTGTCATGAATCGGGTACAGTACTGTCCAGTCTCCGTCCAGTTAGCATCACAAGCTGAAAATCTATATATATTTTCATATTCCCTTAATTCTTACGCTTTCTGATCTCCCACACATCCCAGAAGGAGGCGCCATCGTGCATCAAACGGAAAGTCGAGTTGTCCTGACGCCTTCCTACAATCAATCAATATTATCGATTAACCCATTCCCACAAACCCTGAGAATCGTAAACCTGGATAGCCGTGTTATTACCAGCCGTTGTGATTTGGATGGTCTGGGTATAGGCATCAACGGGGAAGTAGAGCTAAGTTGAGGTAGTTTTACAAACCATTTTATCGAATTACCTGCATTTGATTGTTGCTACAATCAGCGGAGGCCTGTACGTACACAATGCCAGAAGAGTACTGTAGAGGAATGACCTTGATAGCCTGGAATACGGTAGTTGAGTACTGTAATGATATAAATCTTACATCCTGGACATTGGCGGGCTGCATGGTGTAAACTCTTCCGGTGTTACTGGCAGTGAGATCGTAGAGGTACTGGTAGTTCATCTGAAAACTTCTTCTTTAATGGCGTGGTGTGCTTGTCAAAGGCGCGGGCACTTCAGGCGACGCAGCATCGGTGGTTCAGTGGTAGAATGCTCGCCTGCCACGCGGGCGGCCCGGGTTCGATTCCCGGCCGATGCAATATTTTTGCTTTTGACGTAAATAGAAAATAACTCACATAAGTAGCGTTACAGAAGTAACCATGCTGGGCTCTAGCATTCCAGGACAAGAATCCTGTGGTTGTGATGTACCTCTGCCTCGTCAACTCGTAAAGCTCTCCCCATCCACCGGATTCGGTCTCATCAGCAGGAGAGGTCTAAACATTATTTTTATATTGCTAAATGTATTTTTAAACCTGGAAGATCTCGATGAAAGATCCAAATGGAGTGTTTCTGTCGGTGATTGCTCTATCCAAGGCCTTATAAAGCTGGACCACACAGCCTGTGTCAGTAGGTGGGGTTTGGGCCAAGCTATCGAGGGCGGCGATGATTCCAGAAGGATTCCAAGAAGCAGAAGCATGGATAGGACCTCCCCCTGAAAAATACTGTAAAAATAGAGTTCAGAGTACAAAGTACAAGTTGAGTTGTAGCCAACGAGGACGAAAGTACTGATCCAGTAGGGGTCCTGGGACTGAATGTCTCTGAGCAACTCGGCGAAGAACTTGTTCAAGTAGACCAGCTGAAAAAAGAGAAAATATTAAAAAGCATTAAGAATTCGCTTTTGTATCTAATAGGCCGATGAATCATCATGGTTTATATGCAATTTCGCTTAGTTTTCCGCCAATACTTTGCTCCATACCTGAGCGAATCCTTGGTTGGTAAGCTCAACGGCGAAGATCATCTCAACGTAGTTGCGAATGGCTTCAGGAGAGACGGGGTTCTTCTGCAGACAGAGAGCTGAAAAGTACGGTTAAATTTGTTTTTGGTACTGCGACTTACGAACAGTACAGAAGGTTCCAGTCCAGCCGACTGGGCACTGACACTGACTTCCCATGGCGGTTCCACCGTTGTAGCAGTTCTGAACAATAAAATGGATTTAAAGGGGGAAATGAGTAGGTCTCATTCTTCTTATTCAGAAAAGTGCCCATTTTCTCTTTTTGGAGCAAACTGAACCAAATTAGGAGCGCCTGAAGTTTTGTCGAAAATGTCGTTTGAATAGCGTTCCATTTTGCGCCTTGCTTTTTTCCGCGCTCCACGTCACCATTCTAACCAGGGAATGGCTCTAAGCGACCTTTTTGGTTAGTTATCGAAATAAAGAACTTCAAAAAAAAAATCTCGCTGTTTAATGACATTTTGCGTCGAGAAATCATCGATTTTCTGCGTGGGGATGGGCGCCGGTGTCTCAAAAGCGGCGGCGCGGCGCCCTTGCTGCTAAAATTTTTTTAATGGTATTTCTAAGTTCTCACATACGAAAACTTGAGTACTACTGAAGAAAATTGTTTTATCAACATCCTTTTTGCATTTCTGCTCTTCTTACATTTGAATTTCTGCGCTTCTTCGCCTGTTTCTTGCACTTTTGCACTTTTTGAACATTAGTTTTTACGCTAATTACATATAGTTGCCGCCAAACGGGCATCATTCCAATTTGTGCCTTTATTCTCTGTTGATATTACGATTTTATGCTAATCTATCATCAACAGAGAATACTTGAACGAAATTGGCATGATGCCCGTTTGGCGTCAGCTATCATTTTATCTTTTTAATTCATTTGAATAAGAGAAAAGATGTAATTAGCTTAAATACTTATATTCAAAAAGTGCAAAAGTGCAAGAAAAATGTGAAGAAGCGCGGAAATGCAAGAAAAAATGTAGCTCTGTGCAAAAGATATGTTAACGGCCCTTACTTAAAATTAAATAAAGATACATTAAATTTCCCAGAGTATAGTATATAATTTCCCAGAGTATAACCAGTGACAATATATTCCAGGGATAATGGGTCCCGCCGCGATGACCTTGCGATCTCCTTGCGCGCAAAACGACGAATACACCGAATGATAAGACGCAAAGTACAAACACGCCCCAATCGTAATTTCTAACGTATTGGTAATCTCCATTCACTATTTTAATCGTATCACCATTTTTCCAGATATTTTTTCCTACTCACCACTTTCTCGCAATGATTTCCAGTATATCCTCCAGGACAGTAGCAAGTTGTGTTCTGAGGCGTGAGAACTCCTCCATTCTGGCAATCGGTGGGTGGTCTGGGAGTGGCGGCGTCTGAAAATCCAACTTTTGCTTTCAACTTTGAAACTCACAATGCATGCAGTTCATAACTCCAGCTCTTTGAATGGCCATGCCCAATTGGTCACGCGCGTAGAACTAAATCGATATTACGAATTATTGATTTTTCTTTCCACTCACGTTGAAATAAAGGGTTTCGTCGGGTTTTCTGCACTGGAATGGAGGGAAATAGAAGTTATAAGTGCATCCGTCTCTCCAGATTCCGTTGGAGGCATAGACTTCCGTCTGCACTCCGCCTCGCGAGGCGTAGATGTTCAAACCAGCCTGTACGTACTGGGGAGGGATAAAGTCCGGGTACTCGTTGAGATGGACCACCATGCTAAGGTCGTAGCCTTAAATGTTAAGGTAGCTAAGGTTTTAGATAAAGTTACCGTAAATGGGCTGGGCGGTAGGACCATCGACGTCGATTCCGCCTCCGAATGCCCAGAACATGTCGTATTGAGCGTTCTTTTGGCCTGAAAATTGGCAATGGAAGGAATTCACCGATACAGTTGTAAAAGTGCGAAAGTTGCCCACCTTGGGTGTGGCGAGTCTTCTGAAGCACCTTGAACGAGCAGGGACCCATAGGCATGCTTCCGTTGAAGGAGACCATCCAGATACCGACATGGGCAAATGGCTTCAACCTGAAATTTTTGACAAACGTAAGTGAACGTGAAATCAATCAAAATGTTGATATTAGCATGGTTGAATAGCGGTGTAATCTACCAAAGTAGTTTGGCTATGAGTATATCGGTTTTATAGTTGGTGCCAAAGCTACTTTGTCACAATGTTTTGTGCCATTGTTTTGATGTTGCATCTCGAGTATAGTGTGGTTCCAAAAACGGCACCGGCTCAGTTAAAGGATGATAGATTAGGTCCCGCTGCGATTGCTTATTTTTCTGCGCACTCCACTTTTACTATGCTATTTCGCACATTTCATCTCAATTTGCATCAATGTTTCAAATCGTTAGTGGTTAAAATGGACCAAAATATAAAGGCCCATTTGGAAACAGACTATATTGTGTTCAATATAAGATACTCAGGCCGTATACGCAGCAAATTGTAATAAACGTACTCTTCATGGGCCGGATGGACTTGAAAAAACCTCGGCCCAGTCCGCTTCGGCCCGTCTTTGCGGATCATTTATTCAAACTGTCACCCACGCTACCATGGGTCGGGGCACATATTTTTTTGCTAATTTAGAATCACTTCAAATATATAATATAGGCATTATAAAGGAGTATTTAAGGGTTTAAAGTTTGGTGTAAGCTGAAATAACGATTAAAATGAAATATTAGTTGACAAGTTTACAATCTGTCACGGCCCGACCCGGTCCTTCTCTTAAGAACATTGGCACTAAATCTCATAAATACCACAAAGATAATTTGCGCCTATGGGTGGTTTTAATAATACGTAGTACGAAATCTCTAAATCACTTTGGAATATATATATATTTTTTGTCTCAACCAAAATTCTTGTTGGATAAATCAATCGATACGATCTCATTTTTTATCGATTTGGTTTCGGCACGAATTCGAATTCTGTTATGATTTTCTGCTTTCGTAACTTTTTCCACCAGTTCCTACGGGGGTATTTTTATGGCCACTGTTTGAAAAAAAATGTTTCTCTAACTCGTATAAAAAATTGGGGGAGGCCGAAGAAAAAAAAATTCTCCAACTCTTATCAAAGTTCATCTTTTCCCAACCCACCAGATGTAGTTTTCTCCATCCTGATAATTTGGCTGCAAACTTTGCGCAGGAGAGTCGGGAGGGGACAAACTAAGCTGCAAGTTCTCTGAAAACCACCCTTTTCTTGGATTTATTTTTTTTGGATTCACTTCCAACCGCAATAATCGCCAATTGTTCCACCTGAATGTCCACATTGATGGCCATGTATTTGTTCTGAGTGGCACAGCTCTGAAAATTATGATATCCCGTTTTCAAATGAGGTTTTCCTACAGCCAAATCATTGGAGAGCATCAGCTGAGAGCGGTAGATAGTTGAGTGCATGTGTTGGTAGAAGAACTAAAATGCCGTTCGCAATGAAAGTGGAAAATCTTTAAAGTACCGGTTCAACATTGCTGCCCTTGTTGATGTAGAAAGTGGCTCCCATGCTCTTCTTAGCCAAGTCGTCCATGGCCACGTAGGTAGAGTCATCGGGAGTGAGGGTGCATTGAGGGGAAGTGGGAGTGTAGATAATGTTGATCTAAGATAAATAAAAATGAGTAGATCTCATTCTTCTGATTTAGAAAAGTTTCCCATTTTTTCACTTTGAAGCAAAATGAACCAAATTAGGAGCGACTGAAGTTTTGCCAAAAATAGCGTTTGATTAGCGCGCTATTCTGCGTCTCTAGATTTCCCGTGCTCTCTTGTATTTCTCTGCCGTGTAAAATTCGCCGAATTACCCGAATAAGAAATTGTATAACTTTTGAATTCAATTCTTGCAAATATTTTGAAAAGCACGGCTCCAGGAGCGGTGAAAGCGTTTTCGTATAAAAATCTGGCTTTTTTGGGCCCACAGACAAGGGCGATAGGCATTTTGAATATTTTCATACAACTGGTTCATGCATTGTTGTAAATTTTCATATCATTACGTTTTGACATAAATACAAACCATTTTTTTAATGTCTAGTAAGAAATCGATGCCAAAACTGCTTGGTCACTACGCGCCAGTGTTTTGCTGTTTTTAAGAGGGTAATGCGTGCAATATAGGATACTCAGGCCGTGTACGCAACGAAATCGGTTGAAGTAGAATTGCCGAGAAGTATAATAACCTGTGAGCCATAAAACTAGATATCATTGTTTTTTTTTCCATAATTGAACTTTTGGTCAACAGTTCGATAATGAGAATGGTCAAATTTTTCAAAATTTTTCGATCGAAACTTTATTTCTATCTTGTAATTTTTATAATTTCAGTTTTTGAAACTTGCTAAGTCGGAACTTTTAAATAAACTGTATCCAGGAATTGTGTCGAAAATGGAATGCCTCCAAAACTTTCAAAATTTCACATTTGGGCCAGAAGATAGAAATGTACTCAAATCGGCATCCTACCAAAAACCGTCAGGGACCTTTCCATTTCCATTTTCATCGGGTTTAATGTCGAAAAATGTACTAATTATATATGCTAAATTGTCCTGAACCCTCATCATTTTCCGAGTAATCTCGTCTTACTAGAATGACAATTCGAAATTAGACTGGCTTGTAAACACCGTGCATACAGGCGTTGCGGCCATCCGCAGAATCTGCAGACGGTCGGCCGGGTTTGAGAACTTTGAAGCCAGATTTCTCCAAAAAACAGAATTTTGGACCCTATGTTGCATACAGTTTTTTGATCAGCTGATTTTTCTCTTTAATATGAGCCAAAGTTGCAAAAGGTCCCTGAAGGTCCCTTTAATGCAGCAGTCGCGCAATACCTACTCGACGCTCACAGAGAATGTTCTAAATTTTGCCTCTTACCGGGACACGCCAGTAGGAGAGCTGATGAATGATGTACTCAGCCTCTGATGCATCGTTGGGGGTGGCGTCGGTAAAGACGTACATGGGGGACTTGAGGTTAGGGTACAGAGTGAGGGAGCTCCTGCAACAGAACGTTGTCTCTTTCTCCTCTCTCTCTCTCTTTCTTTCACTCTTTATCCCTCTCCATATCTCACTTACTCAATAGCCGTAAACAGAGAATCCGAACACTGTCCATCCGCGGTGAAATTCTTCTGCGCATTCTGAAGATCCGTCACCACGTCGTTAAAGTCAATGTATCTTTCACTCAAAATGATCTCTGAAAATCCCCATGTTCCGTTTCTTTCCAATAAAACGTACTGTTGTTATTGAACACAACGAGAACGAATGTCGTGAGGTAGGAGGGATCAAACGTCTGAATCTGAGCAAGATACTGATTGACAGCAGAAACCATCTGAAACACGGCCGTTTTCTGTAGCTAACTGTTAAAAGAACCTGGTCGATAACGTAGTTCATTTGGGTCCTACCACGAACGACCAACATCAAAGTGGGAGAGTCGGCACCGAAGCCCATGTCTGAGTTGTCAGGACAGAAAACTGAAAAATTCGGCTTCATCATAAAAGTTCTAGAGAATTACCGTTCTCGCAGTGTCTTCCGTTGAAGGCGGCATCACACTGACAGGTGTTGTCACTGCGGATGGAGCCTCCATTGAGGCAGAGGATCTTGGAGCAATCGCTGCCCGACCAGAGGCCTTGGCAGTAGCAGTACTGAGATCCATCGAGGTTCTTGACCATCAATCCGCCGTTTTGGCAACTGGAAAAAAGGAATTTGAGGAAGAGAGAAAAAGAGAGAGATAGACAGAAAGAGAGATGGAGAGAGATAGAGACATAGACAGAGATAGACAAAGAGCCAGGGATAGACAGAGAAAGAAAAAAATGAGAGCGAGAGAGAGCGAGAGAGCGAGAGAGAGAGAGAGAAAGAGAGAGAGAGAGAGAGAGAGAGAGAGAGAGAGAGAGAGAAAAGGGACTCACCGTCTAGGCTCCGGAGTAGGAGTGGTAATCGGAGCAACAGTGGTGTTGACAGGCAAGGGGGGCATGCAATCAAAGGTAAGAACACGACGGAATGCAAATCCTTTGAATGTCACTCCTTCGACCTAAAATTTTATTTTAACTTGGGAAAAGGACGAGTTTATGTAGTCAAACGACGATTTTCGCTTTGGCAGCATAAAGGCTTGGCTTGGCTGGGTCTGCGCCTCTCAAATTGCAATGCTATCTCGGCAAGAAAAGTATGTCATCTTTTAGGAAGACATCATAGTAAATTGAGAGGGCGCAGGCACAATCTATAGCCTGATGTGTTTTCGGGACACATTGTCATTAAAGGAATTTAAAGGCAGAGGCCCAGGAAAATGAAAAAGGACCTGTCCATGACGTAACGTAGGCGAGAGAGTGTCATTTTCAATGATGAAATGCAGAGAGTTTTACGATTAGCATGGACAGGTCCCCCTCTTCATTTTACGTGGGCCTCTGCCTTTAAATAGATGGTCCCACAACGAAGAATGTAGATTAAAAACAGGCGCCAATTGCAGGAGTGTATGAGAGAGCCCGCCTAGCTTGAAGAGAGCCGAGAAAGGCAGCGTTTCAATACTGTTTCAGTCACACAAGCCATTTCTACCTGCAAGTAGTGCTTTCCCAGAATAGAGCATGTGAAGCTCTCAAAGTAGTACTCGTAGCCACAACCATAGCGAGTGCTCAACATCCTAGGACGGTATACAACCTAAAAACTTATTGATTTCTACATTCGAATTAAATCCTACATTTTGTTGGGCAACAAAGTTCACAGCCGACAGCTTTCCAGGGTTGCGATTGCGGTTCGCATGGATAGCCAGGACAGCAGGAGTTCCTTGGTAAACGAATTCGGTGGGGTAGTCATTGCTGAAAACTAGATTTAAATGTTTTGTGGAAATGAGTACCGTTCAGCAGTGTAGACATCACCCTGGATGAAGCCACCAACCACTGTGATATTGGTTTCGGCCTGAAATTGCATAGTATTTGTTTTTTTCGCAGCAGTGTATGTATGTGTGTATGTGTGTATGTGTGTATGTGTGTATGTGTGTATGTGTGTATGTGTGTATGTGTGTATGTGTGTATGTGTGTATGTGTGTATGTGTGTATGTGTGTATGTGCGTATGTGTGTATGTGTGTATGTGTGTATGTGTGTACGTCTGTGCGTGTGTGCATGTGTAGGTATGTACGTGTGTACGTGTGGACGTGTTGACGTGTCTGTGTATGTCTGTGTGCGTATGAGCGCGTGCGTGCGTGTGCATGTAACTGTGTGTTTGCAAAACCACAAACCTGCACAACAAGGGTACACCTATCCGGTACATCCGAAGTTGGAACAGCGACGTACTGTCCAGGATCAAGATTGAAGAATAGAAGCTAGAAAAGAGATTTTCGGTTTTAAAGTCAAGTACCTCATAGTTGTTAGGCGTCTGCTCCCAGATGTCATCAAAGGGAACCACGGAACCTGTAAAACTACTGGTTTTTCAAATTGCAGCTTCTCACCGGAAGGGCCGATGAGAGAGACTTGAGGGTTGACCCATTTGTCAGAAGTAATGGAGACGCGGATGTTAGAGACAGTCTCATCAATCAGAACTACATAGCTTTGGGAGCAGTTGGGTAGCTGGGCAGCGTCCAACCAAGCCGTCTGAAAAAAATACCTTGCATGATCAACACTGTTTCGTTTTTCACGTAAATAGGGAAAAACCGCGTGAAAAAGTTTTTTTGCACTTATTATAAATGAGTCGATCTCATTCTCCTGATTTAGAAAAGTGTCCCATTTTCTTTTTTGGAGCAAAATGAATCAAATTAGGCGCGCCTGAAGTTTTGTCGAAATGAGCATTTGAATAGCGCGCCAATCTGCTTCTCGCTTTCTCTGCCGTGTAACCGTGCACCCTTTGCATTGCTCAATCGTGTACACTTGCAACGGTTGCCGTCCAAAACATATAAAATGCTTCAGAATCGTGACAACGCTATCTATTCAATGAAGTGTTTATAAAAGCGATTTCAAAAAAATCAAATTTACGAGGTTCTTCCCCTTTAAGACTCACGGCACCCAATCATTTGAACACGTGCACACGCCCACACGCTCAAGCTTCAAAAGCCTTTTTTTCCAGTTACACAACTTCAAAGGTTAAAGTAAGTTGGGAATGTTTCATTTTGTGACATTTTCCGTATCGCCGACAACATAGATCACCACCTCCCGTTATCTTTTTATTACCCCTCCCTTTTGCTATTCAAAACTCACATCTCCGATAACTGGAGTGTCCGGGACTTGATAATTCGTCTGGTCACAAATGGCTGAAAACTCGTTAATTATATTTAATACTCATATTGTTACGAAATTCGCAGAATTCTCCTGTGTAGCCAGGGGTCTGACAAGCCTTGGACGGGGGGACGTAGCTAGCACTGTTTGAGAAAGGAATCGACCGCTTTGTCCTGTTTGAATGGGTCTAAAATGAGATATTTTTTAGAAATTGTAATTTTCCTACGTTTTCGTGCTCAAGGACTACGGTAGGTTTCGTGTGGTCCCAGGAGTTCAGAACTGAAAGAGGCACATTTTTTTTACTTCTCTCTCAGATTGCCTCTCAAGTCTCTAACTCCTCTCTTCTTCCCTTTTCTCTCCATCTCCATCTGTCTCTCTGTTTCATTGTCTCTCTGTCTCTCTGTCTCTCAGTCTCTCTGTCTCTCTGTCTCTCTGTCTCTCTGTCTCTCAGTCTCTCTGTCTCTCTGTCTTTCTGTCGCTCTGTCTCTCTGTCTCTCAGTCTCTCTGTCTCTCAGTCTCTCTGTCTCTCTGTCTTTCTGTCGCTCTGTCTCTCTGTCTCTCTGTCTCTCTGTCTCTCTGTCTCTCTGTCTCTCTGTCTCTCTGTCTCTCTGTCTCTCTGTCTCTCTGTCTCTCTGTCTCTCTGTCTCTCTGTCTCTCTGTCTCTCTGTCTCTCTGTCTCTCTGTCTCTCTGTCTCTCTATGTCTATCTCTCTCTGCTTTTCCTCTCTCTATCGCTCATTCCTCTACCTGTTCTGATCACGTCTCCATGATTGGCTGCCGCAGCGGCCGCCAAAACGGCCAACGCCAACAGAAGCCTCATGGACCCTGAAAAAGCTTTTAAAAACCACTTAAACGAAATTATAGGTAATGAAAAAGCTTTGATGACAAAATTTATGGGCGTTGTCGAACTTAACGAGAAGGCAAAGGCCTCGCCTTATCTTAGGAGGACCTATCACTGGGTTGTAAATGCGTGGATCTCCTGAAGTCGCCAGTTTCAAAGGAATCTGTAGTTTAGGAGAAGGAATGGAGGACTAATAGAGTTGATACTAAAAGAGTTGGCCGTCGAGAAGTGCATATCAACTCATAAAATGAGCGAGACAGATTGAAATGTTCGCATTTTGGAGATAAAGTGCTAAGATTCATTGAAGGGATGGCAAGAGAGACAGAGATGAAAGAGAGGAGAGATAGAGAAGCCATCTCACTCAAACACTCACATACTCACATACTCACACACTCACATACTCACACACTCACACACTCACACACTCACACACTCACATACTCACACACTCATACACGCACACACGCACACACTCACACACACTCACACACTCTTTCCTTTAAAAAATTCAAGAAAAACACGTGTCACAAGTAATATTCATATAAATTTCATATTCTAGAACAAAATTATGCTTTTTGTATTATAACCGGATGACACAATAAAACTGAAGGAATGGTCAAACATTGATATGGCAAGGGATGAAGGACTTCAGACCAGAGCATGAGATTTCAAATTTCAACAGGAAGTTCTACTCTTTGGGATTCGTGGCATTCATGATGCTATTGAGGTTTTCGATGTGGGCCTTTTTGATATGCAGTTCCTCCTCTTTGTCCTTGAGGAGTTCGTTCTGGGCCATTGTCACATTCTGAAGTCGCAGAAATAGACGAGTTTGGGCAGCTGGGTCCTAAAGTGACAAAAAATAACTTATTTTTACTGATTTCTTACAAGTTGTTCAACCTGGCGGTTGCACTGCTCCGTAAATGCGGACGAATCATCGTCCATTTGATTGTCACTGATGTTCTTGTTTTTCTCTGCCAAGTTTACATCATCCTCCAAACTGAAAAAAAATTTTCTTTCGCTTGACTTATGCGATGCACTGTGCTTGAAGGGACGGTCAGGAACCTTGCATTTCCATTTTCATCGGGTACGGTCAAAAATATACTAATTACATATGCTACATTGTCTGAAACACTCGTTTTCCGAGTAATCTCTTGCTATTAGAATAACAACTTCGAAATTTAACTGGCTTGTAAACATCGTGCATGCAGGCGTTGCGACCATCCGCAGAATCTGCAGACGGTCGGCCGGTTTTGGGCACTTTGAAGCCAGATATCTCGAAAACGGAGAATTTTGGTCCGTGTGTTGTATAGATATTTTCGATCGACTGATTTTTCTCTTTCTTGTGAGTCAAAGTTGCAAAAGGTCCCTGACGGTTGTTTTAAGCTTGTAAGTTAGTTTATAGCTTTTCAAAATGAACGCTTATTTCCATCGAAGGCCGCGGGAGTCGGGAATTCCAACTATACGAAAAGGTCTGAAAGCGCGCCCCAATTGTAGTTGCCAGCGAAAAACAAAGGGCTCTTTCTTCGGGATGCCTTTTCTATAACGGCTCAGTTGTAACCCAAAAAAACTTTTTGAGTAAAAAGAACTATAGTATTTTCCAACCTTAGTTTCTTCTACTTGACGCTATAACAGAGAGATCAAGTAACCCTACGCGTTGCAAATGACCTGCTATAGTCTGTTTCCAAGGGACGGTCTTCGACTTTCAGCAATCTTGAAATAAAGACACATATTCAGGATTTGAAACATTGAAGTGAACAGTATCATTATAAGCGAAAGAGCACTGTCAAAGAGGAGTGCGCAGACATTCAACTAGGATAGTTGCAGGACCAAAGGTACCTAGTCCTTTAAAATTTAAGAAAATCCTTGTCCATTCTTTGGAAATGAAGTATACTTTTTGAAAACCTTAAAACGACTGTTCAGGAATCGAACCCTCGACTTTAAAAAAAAGGTTGGCTGATAGCCAAACTCGCTACCGCCCGCGCTATAGGCGCACATTTTTGAGGTACGGCTGCGGAGCCTGATGAAGTTGCTCGTTTTCTGTCGCAACGGGTACGCAAATTAAAAACATCTTTTACGCAGTGTTACTAACCTCTTGAGCCTCCTTTCGTATTTGATGGTTCGACCAGGCATATCAGTGGTAGAAGCCTCGGAAATGGAGCTACATTAACAGTCGTAAAATAAATTAACAATGGTTTTTCACCTGGAGGCATGGGGAGAGACGGCCGATTCCTCCTCCTCGATCACGATTTCTCCTCGCTCTTTGGTCTGGTCCAGAACGGATGTGAAGTCACTGAAAATGGTTTCTGTTATGAAAAACGAACAAAACCATTATATATCGAGACTTTTGAGCCAGCGTTCTATCTCTTATTGCGCACCTTTGTAGATCTGGTCCCGGCGGGTCCCAATATAAAAAAATCATGAAAGGCAGTAGCTTTTTCAAAAACAAACCTTAAGAATGCGAAACTTAGCTCTACTTTCGCAGAGGCGGGCTGAACTCACGATCTGTTTTCCCTTATGCCAAAACATTTCGCATGGTGGGTTTTTTGAAGGCAAATATAGCTGACGCCAAACGGGCATCATGCCAATTTCGTTCTGTGTTGATAATAGATTAGCATAAAATCGCATTCAAATTAAACATAAACCGAGAATAAAGGCACAATTTGGCATGATGCCCGTTTGGGTAACTATGTAGTTCAATTCAAAAATGTTTCAAAGAGTTTTTTCAGAGAAGTTTTTTTAAAGTCCTATGAACCTTCAAATATACATTTTGCATGGGTCAGACTTATGCACATTCACGGGGGTAATTACGATAATACAGCTTTCACGGACCAAAACAGGATTGAGCACCTTTTTGCCGCTAACTTCCTTCAAACTGAATATTTATGTTTTCGGAAAACGCAATATAAAAGCAAACTCTTTTAGTAAAGTTTAAAAACTTACAATCCAAATCTTTTTGCAAGTACAAATGAACAAAAAGCCCGTGTAAGCCCATTGTGTGGAGTATGCTTAATAGCAGGCCTTGTAACAACCGGACACGTAGGGCGTACTGGCCATCCGCACAATCTACGGAAGGTCAGCCGTTTTTGACGCCTTTTGGAGCGTCTTTTCTCGAAAACGATAAATATGCGACCCTTAGTCATATACATTTTCAGAATCACCAAATTTTTCTCTTTTAATTGAGCCAATGTTGTAAAATCCCCTGACTATCCCGTTAGGGCCAAAAAAGTGTGGCGCCATTTTTCGCGTTTCCGTCCGTGTGAACTAAGTTTTCGTGCGATACAGCTTTAGGGCTATAAAATCGGTAATATCCTAGCGAAAGTAAGAAAATATACTTATATCTATACGCTCACCTGGAGTTCGAAGCTCCTTCGAAGCCCCCGAATCTGTAGAACTGATCGGCGTGCCAGCGGCCATTTCTCATGACTCTGAACACTTCAAATTTAATAAAAAATATTTAAATCTGCCATACCTAAACTTCTCAGGTTTCGACATCATCGCTCTCTGATACACTTCATCAGACACGGTGAACTTGTGCTTCCTCTTGGCTGAAATATTGGAAAAAAATGTTGAAATCACTTTTGCTCTTACTAGTCTTTGCCTTCTGATTCGGTTCTTCCGGTTCTTCAACTTTGGGCCTTGGGCTTGGACTTTTCTTGGAAATGGGCTGGGCCTTCACCTCCTCTTCTTCGGGAACTTCTTCCTTTGTGAATGAAGAATCCTTATCCTCCGTGCGGCTGGTGTCGGAGTCACTGACCTAAAAACGAAGTTCAAAATGAAAGGCCTAATGTTAAATTTCAAAATAAGAAATTTAAACCCACCTCGAAATCATTGTCCAGGGGGTGGTTGTGGTCCTTTGCCATGAAGAACTGGCCATTGGGATTCAAGTAGCCCTTTCCCGGGCACTGGACGATTTGTGAGTCTCTGAAACGTATAGTTCATGCCAAACCTGAATCAGAATAACGTGTCAATGTTTTTATGTAGTTCCTAGAGTAAAGCGTGCAATATAGGATACTCAGTGCATGTACGCAGCCAAATCGGCCGAAGTAGGTTTGACAAAGAGTATAGTTTGTAAACATTCACTATTCCAAAACTGTTTTTGGTTAATTGTGTTATTAGGAGTGTTTTCCTTTAGCAAACAATGGGTTTTTTGCCTTTCTTCGCGCTAAATAGGGCATTTCGACCGTCTCTTAATGAAAATTAATGATTCACTTTGATAATACGCCATCAATTTACCGTTTTATTTGCAAAATCTTTGGCACACTTGAGGATTCAAACCCGTGGCCATTCGAATGGCAATCATCGGTGCTACCACCTTACTACCCGGTCTACTCGACTTGTGTGCTGTGATTTCATAAGGCTTTCACGGCCGCCAGCGGCCATAGGTTTCACTAGCGGCCTTAAGTTGCCTTATTCTGGTAGCTACAAGAATAAGGCAACCTAAGGCCGCTGGCGGCCGAAAAAAAAGACCGAAAAAAAAGACCTGCCGGGTAAACACGTAAGCTTGATCCGTTGGAAATAATCATTTTGGCTTTAAAATTGGATTTTTTTTAAAATATAACAAACAAATTTAAATGTCTTATTCGAAACGCAAAGTTTTGTCGATCTCTTTTTCCACAATTGGAGACAATTATGAATATTTTATGATGATTAACACAATTATTGTGTTTAGAGGTTTAAAAAAGAATAAATATTCGTTTAATTACCTGTATTTGCATAAAAACAGCTTCCTCCCGTCTGCAAGACCTTTAATAAAATCCAATTTATTGAAATTATCCTTAGCTATCCGGGAACTACGAGGCCTGCAATAAATTGACAAAAACTCTATTTATATATTTTCTTACCTCATTCTGCAGTGTTAAATTACCATAAAAATAGCAAATAGTTCAATTTATAACCTGAAAATTTAATAATTTATGGTAATTTAAATTAATAAAGTGCATGTTTACAAGGGTATATTGATTTACCGTCGGGTGCCAGTTGCTGCACGGTCTGAAACCTACGCGGGAAGATTGTCGCGGCGGGACCCGGCGCTTTTTTGCAACGAACGAAACAGAAAAACAGCGTTATTAGGTTTATTGAGCTCATTTTTCTATTTATCACGAGGGAGTTGGTAGTTATTTTTGGAATTTAGCCAGGCGACCAGCATTTCGTTGTCTGGAACACTTCTGAAGGAGGAGAGCACCCTTTCCTCGTCCACAATCCTCAGCATGGAGCGGAAATGGTTGTCAGGGAAGGAGAAAAGGCACTGAGAGGGGGTGAAGTAGCAGTTTCTGTTGATTCTGGAATTTTAAAATATATGAATATAAATTCCATGCATCTATTCGAATCAGTTTTGTAATACTAGGATTTATTTAAGGGACCGTCAGGGACCTTTTGCAACTTTGGCTCATGTGAAAGAGAAAAATTAGCTGATCAAAAAACAATACAACATGGGGTTCAAAATTCTCCGTTTTCGAGATTTCTGGCTTCAAAGTGCCCAAAACTGGCCGACCGTCTGAAGATTCAAAACGCCTGCATGCACGGTGTTTACAAGCCAGTCTAATTTCGAAAGTTTCATTCTAATAGGACAAGATTACTTGGAAAATCAGTGTTTCAGACATTTTAGCATATATACTTAGTATGTTTTTCGACCGTACCCGATGAAAATGAAAATGAAAAGGTCCCTGACGGTCCCTTTAACTTTCAGGTCACCCGAATGATAAGATTGTACAACATGTGAGTTACCGATAAAAGAGTCATTTACTGTATCATTTACTGTATTTTAGCAACTTTTCTCTATACAGCCACATGTCTTTTGCTCAGCTTCAGCCTTTTCAGTTTGGTTTACATTTTCTAATCCAAAAAAAAAATTAGTGAAAATTGTAAATATAGGTAACAAAAGTCTCAGTTTGGCGGAGCTTTTCCGAGTTAGAACAAAAAAAGGTGAACGACACAAAATTGCTAGACCAGAAAATTTTTTTTCGCGGGTTTCCGTAAGGCGTCCTATCCATAGCCTTAGTTCATTAAAGCGTGGAAAGATGAAAATATAGCTTAGCTTTATATATTTTCTGAATTTTTATAGCTATTTTTCAGCTGAAAACAAGAGATAGAAAAATAGAGCGAAATTGAGATTGAGAGTAAGAGAGCCTTTTAAGGCGGAATATCACCCCTAAAGCTCTCAAATAATCAAAAATTTAGAATAAATATTCCAGTATACTCGTCACCAATCCTACTTCGGCTAAAACCAGCCCATGTCCATTTTTAGACTTCAATTTTGGTGTTCTGGGTAATTTGAATATCAACAATCTCACTCATTTGCACTAATGGTAGAAGACGTTTTGGCCGGCAGTTTCGAACACCACTCAGTTGAAAATATTTTTTGGATCCTGTATAAAGAGCTTACCCTTGTGCATAATCTTCCGATGTTCCCCGAATCAGTCTAGCCTCATTTCCAGAGGCACAAAACAGCAAAATAAGTAGGGAATATTGGACCACCATTTGCTGAAGCTGAAGTTGAAGTGAGGAAAATGGCTGAAGACCAGGGATTGTTGACGCTAATCCCCTACAATTCACTTTGTGCCAGGTATTACGGCAGCAGATTACAGAAATGGAGAAATCTCCAAGGAGTTGCAGCCAGGATTAGCTGTGACGTTCAGAGGGTGTAGGTGTTTATGTAAAACCCACGTTTTTTGTTAATGTTATTATAACATCTGGGGTGACGTAGTGGAAACAAAATATGCCAAAAGTTTTAAGACCATCCCAGTTCCGTATCCGCTTCAGTTTTTGTCAATACAATTTCTAGACCCCCCAGTTTCGTCTGTTTTGTCTCTTTCTTGCCTCTGGCAAGACAAAACGTTTCGGGCTCTTTATCTTTCGGTATATGTTTTCTTCATTCGGCATATTCTTCTCATCTCGAGCGACGAAACCATTCGTCGTTGAGACAGTGCGTGAGAGATAAGATGCGCAGACATGACCTTGAAAGGGAGCCGCCAGACGACGCCACTCGACAACAGGTGCTCTTTCGAAACACGAGGACAGATGGGAAATGGCGGGAATCTATCGTACAGGGAGAAATGTGTTTATGTATAAACCGGGGACTTTATCGAAACGGAGTGACGTTTACGGTTTTAGAGGATTGGCAAAACGACATCGATCTAAAGCTGAAATTTGGTTTGAAGACATTTTTTTAGTTCCAAGTGAGCATCCATTAAGAATGGAGAAATGAAAACCGTCCGTTTCACCGAGCCACACTCTCAGAATACTGGAATAAGATGCACATTTGAGACTTGAAGCAGCATAGTTTATCGTGTTTGAGGTGTTAACCATACAAATTGATCGTCCTGCAGCTGACGTCGGCAGGACACCTGTCTATCTTCAGTCTCACGGTAGTTGCATTGCCTAAGATAAAAGTCACAAGCTTTGTAATCTTGGAGTGTTGAATGCTCTTTTGGGAATATGCGCAACTCGAGACCAAGGGCAGCTGATAAGCGGGCCGGCACCGGGCCGGACCGAGCAAAAGCCCGAGTATTCTTTTTTTCAGAAAATCTGCTTTTTTATGTACCTGTCTTCAATATTTTTGTTTTCAAATTCCTTTTGTTGCAAAACATGATTCTAATAGTGCGACACATGTGCTTCGGGAGAATCAAATTACACTCTATAAATTTTAAATAAATTTCATGGTAGAGTGGCTAAGAGGTCGGACTGGCAAACCGAAGTTACTACAGTTCGATCCCCCGCTGGCAAAACTTTTTTGCCTTACTTGCTTTATACAATAGGTACGATAGAGACGCAATTCCTGTACATGGTTAGTGAAAAACTGTTTTTTTTTTAACTTTAAGAACTTTTGGCCGCGGGCGTGGGCTTTTTGGAGAGAGGGCCCGGCCGTAGCGACCCCTGCTTGAGACAAATGTCTTAGTTCAAAAAGTTGAAGCAACAACTTCTAAACTAAAATCTCTCTCTCAGTTTAAAAAAAAAGTAAATCTGTATTTGATGTTCACCATAACTGAACCATGTTGGTCAAATCCAATTTTGGAAGTAAATGTATAGGATGAGCCCTAAAACACAACGTTTTCCCAATGCCTTTAATGTTAGGGGGGGGGGGTGTCAGGGTAATGTTATTAGGGTTTTTCAGGGTAATGAAAACATGTTATCTAATTTTAATTATCATGGTAATTATGCCGCCACCTAGAGAAATCCCCAATTCGTCAGATACAGTTCTGTACCGGTTTCCAGAATGTGACCCTGTGGGTTTCCAGAAGTTTCGACAAAAAAAGGAGACTGAGCGACATAAAGAGATAAAGAGAGAGATGTTCATAATTCTTGTGTATTTTTTGCTCGGTTTCAAACACAAAAAGAACATAAAAATAATTTATTCTCTCTGCCTGTCGCAGCAAAAAACAAAGTGAAACAGGTCGAAAAGGCAAACTCTGAGGCATGAATCACAGGTAAGTAGAATTATGCTTCTTAAAGCTTACGATTACATCATCTGACAGTAACTACAGTACTCCTCAGGAGGGAGTTCATTTGCGTAAGTAAAGGTTGAGCAATCTATGGGCGGTTGTACTGGCTTCTTTTAAAACACACAAAAGGAATACATCTCCCGTATCGATCAGAGGTAGCCACTGCTCCACCGAAGCAGATTCGTCCTCTTCATCTTGTTTAGCTTCTTGGCCGACGGACCCAGTTGGGGCGATGGAGCCGTTTCTCCGTCGTCTTTCCGCCTTCTTAAAAGAGTAATTTAGTGTGTTTCTTGGAACTCAAAAAAAAAGAAAATTTTTTTAAAAAAGATACAAAAATACTCACTTGAGTAAAAGATTGAGCATATGGGACGACTCATCTGGAGCCATGGCGTAGAAAGGATTACACTTGTCTGGTAGTTGAAATTCGGCTGAAAAGTACTTTGGTTAGAGAGAGAGAGAGAGAGAGAGATAAATAAAGAGAGAGAAAGAGAGAAAGAGACAGAGAGACAGAGAGACAGAGATACAGAGAAACAGAGAGACAGAGAGACAGAGAGACAGAGAGACAGAGAGACAGAGAGACAGAGAGACAGAGAGACAGAGAAACAGAGAGACAGGGAGATAGAGAGACAGAGAGACTCACTTCCGTTTGGTAACAATTGAGCCAGGCAAAAAAGCTCCGCCGGTTCCTCAATCAGGTGTTTCTCCAAGGACCTTGCAACCACTTCCGTCATCCTGTCCCCATTTATAACCTAAATCAATCGATATTCAAGAAAAGAAGTACTTATTACAACCTTAATTACTTTGTAATTAGCTCCTCCATCGGCCGATTGCAAATCGTCATCGAGACCAACCCTGGCCAGATGGAAACCCAAAGATTCGACGGCGCCTACTTGGGAATTCTGGGAGGAAGTGGAACAGGAGGAAGCCTGAAAACTCGACATTGGGAAAATGTTTTTAAAATATAGACTTACGTCGCTATTCTTGTGTCTGTGGTTGATTCTCCGTTTGGAATCGAAACTCTCATTTAGGCGGTGGGTCAGAGGAGTGTTGGACCGCGAGGTTGCGCTTGTGCAGTCCACACTGCTTCTCGAGATGGAGGTTCTCAGTTCTTGGGTAGAGTCCTGGCTCTGGGCTCTTTGGTGGGAGGGAGGGAATACGTTCTGGGGAGAGAACTGGCAGCCTGGAAAGATCGAAATATCTTCTCGTTTCTCTGTCTCTCTGTCTCTCTGTCCCTCTGTTTCTATATTTTATTTCTCACGGTCTCACTCGCTCGCTCTTTCTCTCTCTCTCTCTCTCTCTCTCTCTCTATCTCTATCTCTTTCTTAGTTTCGATGTCTATATCTCCGCTTACCTATCGCATTGTTATAAAACATCGATCTTACTCCCTTCCACGAATTTCCAGCAGCCGCTGAACTACTCGGCGTTGTCGCCAAAGACACCTGAAACACTCTCTTTAAAACTTACAAAACTATAATTTACCGGTCCAGGTGGTCCCCCATCAATTCTTCCGTCAATCCAATCCTCACATTGGAACCCACTGTCCCTGGAGAGCTGTCCAACCAAAGGAGGGGTTGCGGCGCCCATGGGAGGGTGGGAGTGGCTGCTGCTGTGGGAATGAGAGTGGGAGTGAGAGGGAGACGGAGACATGTCTTCAGAAGTTCGGGAGGAGTTGAACAGTCTTGAGAGGGTGCTACTGAAAAACATACGTATAGCAATCGGATTTTGGTGTTGGGTCCCGCCACGATGACTTGTGGTCGACCCAGGTGCGCCAGAGAGAGAGAGAGAGAGAGAGAGAGAGAAAGAGAGAGAGAAAGAGAAAGAAACCGTACCTTTTAAGAGCCGCACTTCCATTGCTAGTGGTCGTTGTGTTTAACCTCGAGCTGATATCAGGAGTGGTGGGCGGCAGCTTCTCCACCTCCAATGACCTCGCAAAACTAAAGAAATTTTTTGAAAATTGCCAATTTTCAAAACAAACCACTCCTTTTCTCCAAGGCAGGGAAGGTAATGGAACCAGGCACAGAATACCCTATCCATGGGAATTTTGTAGGCTCGGGCCGCTGATTGGAACAACCGGAGCTTCGCCAAAACCTCGAACTCTCGTCTCCTCTTTTCGAAATTTATAAGACCTTCTGAAAAGTGAATTTAAATGAAAATGATTGGAGGGCTCACCATCGGTGTAATCGGAGTGCGCTTGGTCGATCATCGAGAGGTCTGTTAGGAAAGAGCCCAAGTAGGGAACGGTTCCCTAAAAAATAATTATTCGTTTTCTTAGTTTGTTATAAACTTTTCATTTATGTAATAATTGACCGTTTCTAAAAATTTTCAATAATAGCACTAAAGTTTCCAAAATATGCGATTGCGCTCCTTAAAATACTTAAAAGACAAGAAAGAGGCTGGAAGCCGGTTAGGTGACCCCACCACGAAATGAACAATAAAAATCCGAGTTTTAAAGCCTCCCAAGTGCGCATTTTTTTATTAAAAGTTTTTGTTGTCGTGGCGAGACCCAAGGAAAAATTTCGACCGCGAGACCCAAGGAACAATTTTGTCGGATGGCTTTACGAATGGTTCAGTTACATGCGAAACAACGTTGACTTCGATAAATTGCACACTGTGTGAAGTTTTACGATACTACATGTTGGCGACATCTTTTTTTCATAACTTTGAAGCGTCGCGGCGCGCGAGCGGTCAATTCCCACCATTTTTTAGAAGGATTTTCGGATTTAGAGTAATGATAAAAATCATACGCGCGAGCGTATGATTTTTATCATTACTCTAAATCCGAAAAATCCTTCTAAAGTAATGATAAAAATCATTGCGTTTAAGGGGAGGTAGGTTCATGATTAAATTGTCAATATCGCAATCATCACCCCCTCCACCTCTTTTTTATCACAGAAGAAATGTAATTTTATTTTAAAGGGACCGTCAGAGACCTTTTGTAACTTTGGCTCATACGAAAGAGAAAACTCAGCTGACCAAAAAACTTTATGCAACATAGGGTCCAAAATTCACCGTTTTCGCGAAACCGGGATTCGAAGTGCCCGAAACCGGCCGACCGTCTGCAGATTCTGCGGATGGCCGCAACGCCTGCATGCACGATGTTTACAAGCTAGTCTAATTTCAAAGTTTCCTTCTAATAGGACGAGATTACTCGGAAAATGGGGAGTGTTCCCGACAATTTAGCATATATTATTCGTATAATTTTCGACCGTACCCGATGAAAATGGAACGGAAAAGGTCCCTGACGGTCCCTTTAAGTTAAATGTGAAAATTTTTGTTCGGTGGGGATGTAATTGCACAGGCCCGCTGGGGGCTCGATTGGCATTTGTTTAATATATAACCAAAATGTGTATTTACCTGACACTCGGCTAGATTCACGTCGCTCTTCGTCCTCCGGCAGTTCTGAATCAGCTGGGGCCTTTTCAACGGAGAACTCTTTGCCGTTCCCTCCTGGTCCAAGATTTTTCTAACATTGTGGTCGTCTCCTTTGTCATCCATGTCGAAAATCGACTTCAGATCCTTGAATTGGGCAATGGATCGGCTGAAAACAACATTTCACTGGTATCATTTGTTTCATCTAACCTTGGTACGAGGTTCCAGGCGGACTTCAACCGATGAACGGGCTCGGACTGTAGAGTGAAAAGGACTGCCTTCAGGGAGGAGAAGTTCTTTAGGGCCCTAAGTTCCCTAGCAATATCAATCCACTTGGAGATGATTTTGGCACGGAAATCCGGTCGACAGTCGGGTAACACGATACTCGTCATCACGCGCTGAGACACGGCGTTAAACTGGAAAATTTACGTTTACCTTAGAATATTTAAATAAAACCAACCTGATCGATAGTAGCCTTAACGGTGTAGACCCTATCGACGCTAAGTTTGTGCCGTTTGCCCCACACGCAACCCTGACATTGGTGGATCAGGAGCTCTTTAAAAAGGGCCTAAAATCAAAAAAAAATTGTGAATTTCAATTAGAAACTCACGGCATCCCAGAAGGTGAGCTGTTCGGCTATTTGAACACAGTTTTCCTTCCCCACATCGAACATTTTCACCCTGTCTTTTGGGTTTTTACTGTATTCTGCGACGTCGTAGCCGAAGGCGTAGGCGAGTTGATCCAAAGAGGGAAGTTGGGCTGAAAGTGCTTTTTGTGTGAGGGAGTGAGGTGAGGTGAGGTGAGGTGAGGTGAGGTGAGGTGAGGTGAGGTGTGAGAGAAAGAGAGACAAAGAGAGACCTAGAGAAAGAGTCTTCTCACCTATCATGCCTCCATCGGCCTGTATCCTCTTAAAGTGTTCCCTCATCTTCCTCGTTTTTGCCCTGAGGTCACTCAATTTGTGTTTCTGTCCGAAATCCAAAAGATTCGTCGTCATGGCAAAATCATTTTGAGGATCGTAAAAATCTTCCGGGTACATGTCCAACCAGCAGATCATCACCGAGCGGATAGAACTTAAAAGTTAATTTAAACGACTAAATTTAAAGAGTCTCACTTTTGAATGACAAGGGCCGAAGTACTCCCATTCACCTCGTTTTCGAGAGCCTCGTAGCGCCGTAATAACCTAAATCGTTTATAATGTAAAAATAAGACAAAAAGAGTAAATTACCTGTCTAAAACGGTCGGCGCATCGCTAAATGCCCTGTAGGTGGCGAAAAATACATTAAAGTGCCTGGAGTCCATGAGATCATCGGTTCCCACCAAGGCTTCCTAAAAAAAACACTTTATAGGCGCTGCGTTGATAAATCTGCACAAATATTAAACGTACCTACTTAATTTTTCTTTTAAAGAGGTTTAGGGGTGTTTAACATGATACGTTAGAGTGAACACCATAGAAAATGCTGATTCAACAGTTGAAATAAGAAAAGTGTTAGCATTCAATACGGGAAAAAATGCGTATTTTCGCAAAAGAACTTATAGTTCACGCCAACCCTACTTCGGCAGTTTTGGAAGTGAGTGAGATTATCTGATGTTGATATTCGAATTACCCATTATAAAGGGATCATCAGGGACCTTTTGCAACTTTGGCTCACGTGAAAAAGAAAAATCAGCTGATCAAAAAAAAACTATACAACATAGGGGCCAAAATTCTCCGTTTTCGAGATTTCCGGCTTCAAAGTGTCCAAAACCGGCCGACCGTCTGCATATTCTGCGGATGGCCGCAACGCCTGCATGCACGATGTTTACAAGCCAGTCTAATTTCGAAGGTTTCATTCTAATAGAACGAGTTTACGCGGAAAATGAGGAGTGTTCCAGACAATATGAAAATGGAACTGAAAAGGTCTCTGACGGTCCATTTAACATCAGGATAGTGCGCTATAAAAGGTGCGTGACTACGTTTGTGCCAAAGTAGGATTGTCATGGAACAATGCATGAGAACTTTCCGGCAATCGACGTAAATCCGTTAGAATGTCGACAAAAAATGGTGGAAAAAATTTTCTGATGAAAAAATTTGATTTTCTGCTAACAAAATTAGTAATTTTCGGAGTCAAGTTTGCTTCTCCAGCAGGTTTGTGAGTTCGAATACGTTTTCGACTAACTTCTCGGGCATTCCAATTACGTGAAAGTATGAATTATGTCCTTGAAACGTGTTATCCCAATCGATGGGTTGCTACTTTGGAGGGACTTACTTATTTTTGGCATAGCTTTCGAATTCAAAAATTAAAGCAAGAAAGAAAATATCAAGACAAGAGAGTGCAAGAGAAAAAAGATAGAGTTCTGAATCAGAATCTCAACTCACAATGAGTTTCTCCAAAGTCCCAGCCTTGATGATCTTCTCCTTAACAGACTCCCATTGCAGGTGGTCTGATCCCATGTCCTCCGGCTCTGTGGGCTGTCTATCCGGGTCCAGCGGCCGGTAGCGCTAAAATAACTCAATTAACATAAATACAACAATTTTTGTTTTTACCCCGTTGCTACCGACATTTCTCGCGAAGAGAGGCATGAAAAAGCCGAGTTTAGGCGCCACTTTGTGTTCAAATTAAGGCTTCTAGCTGAATATTTATTTTTACATAGAGAATAGAGAAAAAATGGTTCCAAAAGCACCCTTTCTTGAAAAAAGTACGGGAAATCAAAAGTGAATCAGAGAAAGTAAACAGAGGGGCGGAGGGCACACAATCCTGGAGGAAACGGCCGTTCTCAGAGAGGGAAAAACGTAAAAACGTTTCGTTTATGCCTGAGGCGATGTGTTGAAATTCCTGGGGTTCGAGGGACAAATGCTCTTTTTAACAGGGGAACAAGTGTTTGTCTGGGAACGGCTGTCTGCAATGATTTGTTGGGGAGAAAGGGGGGGCCAGGTGGGTGGATGTGACGCAAACCACGGATCGCTGATGTTTTTGAACTCATAACCCAGAGGAGGTGTAATGCTTGGCGCTTCTGAGAAAACAATCTCATTTTTCACAAAGAATGTAAAACCATGGAACAGGCAGAGGGTATTAGGGTCCTTTTTTCTAGAAATAACTCAAAATGCTTCAAAAACTCGTTTTGGTTTTTGAAAAAATTAGTTTTCCGAGAGATGTATTTGTGAAATCATTCATTCGAAAAAAATTTATCCATAAAAACTTAGAAATACGGTTCAATTGTTTTCATACTCTTTCAAATCCATAATATTCATGGCACGTTCAACTTTTGCAAAACCGCGCTTCGAAATCCAATGAACTTAAAGGCAGAGGCCCACGTAAAATGAAGAGGGGGACCTGTCCATGCTAATCATAAAACTCTCTGCATTTCACCATTAAAAATGACACTCTCTAGCCCACGCTACGCTATGGACAGGCCCATTTTCATTTTCGTGGGCCTCTGCCTTTAAAGGGTTTTTTTTTTGAGAGATTTCGTGGTGAAAAGATTCTATCGATTGAATTTTAAATTCAAGAATATATTCTGTTGACAAAATCAGAGATCCATAAAGATTTTCCAGAAAGATAGAGACACATTTTGGCAAAATTACCACAAAGAACCAAATTACGAAAAATTCTACTCACTAAAAGCCCAAATGCAGCCTCAAAACAAAATTTGAGCTCAGATTTGTTATAGTTCATCTTTGAAAAGACTTTAAGAAATTTGGCATTTTCTAACTTTGTTTTTGACTACTGAATTTCTATTTAAAATAATTTCTGCGTTGGAAAATTTTAAAAACACTTTTAAATACATATTTACATAATGTTTCGAATTGTGTCTGTATGCCCATTGAACATTAAAACGGTATTTTTCCAAAGATTTTGCGAAAATGCGGGAAATGCATCTTTTTTCATAGCTGAATTTTCTAAGTTATGTTTTACTCCGCAAAAATCTTTTCTAAAACGTTTTTATTGAACGTGGGTGGTATAGTTGTTAAAATGTGATAATTTAAAGCCTAAAGTTGAATACAATTTCAAAATTCATAGAAAAAATGAACGGAAATGAGAAATTCTTTAGATAATTGAAGGAGATAGAGTGAGTCATAATTGACAACAACTTGAGCAAATAATCAATTGAGTGAGCCGTCGCGTTCTTGCAGCGGTGGAGTCAAATACGCGAGAGGTCAGAGTTCAGGGCAATGGCATAGCCTCAGGCTACGATTACAGAAGACCGCTTTGTGGGATGGGAAGTCAAGTGTTTTTCGAACTTTGTGTTTTTTAAACAAAGAATCAAACACCAGATGTAATGATAATGTGCACTTATTGTTACACCAGTTCGTTTATCCAGTACAGAAAAAATAGGTTATTTTTATGTTCCAATTTTGCACATTCATGTTTTATGACTATGAAAAATGCCTATTTTGTTGTTTTTCCCACGTTACTTCTATGTTAAAATAAACATTAAAATGTGCTAAACGTTTTAAAAAATTGGACATTTTTCATGACGCAAAGGCCAAGTTCATTTAGAAAGCCTTCTTACGTGCAATGTCATGTGTACGTGCTATTTGTCTTTAAGATCACCCGAGCTTTCGGTTTTGCCAAACATTGGAACCAAAAGTTTTTGTGTACTAGGTAAAAACCAGAGTAATTTTTAGAAAATTCATTTAAATTTATGTATTCAGTTTTAAATTTTATTTTTTAAGTTATAATGACGTTTACACTAAACTTTTTATGTTCAACGGGTCTTGGGAACTCATTTTAGACGTTCATATCAACCACGACGGATGTAAAGATGCTCGAATGCCAACACAACGGTATAAACTTTTTAAAGGACTAAAATGACGTCATTCACTCTGCGTATCTCCCTCTGGGACCCATTTTGGCAATATATAGGTTGTATTAACAGGGAAAATTTTTGTTTTTGTTTTGTAAAAATTTATGCTAATGACGTCATCACACATCAAAATGGCTTTTTTGCATTATGTAATGTGTAATTTCAAGTGATTTTGCTTGGAGTGGTGATTTTGCTTGGAGAAAAAATCAATTCAAACATTTGTTTCAAAGCAATAATTTGAAAATTTTGAGTATTCGAAAACTAAAAACTTTTTTTTTAAATTTGCTAAAATTTTGATTCAGTCAAACCAAGTGTTTATTATTTACAATCACTTATATATTTTTTGAAAAAATGAATTACTCAAAATAATAGTAAAAAAGTAATTAAAAAATGTTCTAAATGGTTAAAATTCCAGCAATCTTATCATTTTTTTTATCTCAACCCCCATGTTTTGCCGGAAAAGGCCTTGAAAGGCCGTTTTTGCGTTTAAAATTGTAAAACATACGTTTAAAAAGCCGTGTAGCATGATTTGGGCATCGGAATTCAGCGACAAACAATGTAGGCAGACGTCTTAAATGAAAACATATGACTAACGGGCGCGGGAAAACAGCCGTCGGTTATTTTCTGACTCAACTTTCCGCCGAAAACACGTCTCTGCCTGTAAAAGTAGGAAAGGGGAGGGATTTTAGGGGTGATTGACCTCGAAGTACGGGGCTACAGGAGGCTTAAGTAGGGAGGAAGAGCGCCAAATCGGCGGCGAACACTCTGACTCACTCGGGGGCATAACAGGTGGCTAGAACAACACGACCCGGGACAGCCGGCTGCCAGCTTTAGCTCAAAACACTCGAATGACCTGGGGCAATGTCTCATTTCAAAATAAGATTACAACAGATTCATCTGAAAAATTGAATGAATAGAATTTCTTAATTTTAAAACATTGTAGTACGATTATATAAAAGGACCATATAAAATAATGGACGGCCAGCAACTTTTAGAGCCCATAAAAACTTCGAGTTTTAAAGTACTGTTTCATTCCATTTCATTTTTTCTGTTGTTTTTGCTAGATTTTGTAAATTGTAAAATTATGACATTAACCGTGGAAAGGCCGTATTTCCAAATGCTTCACGCATCAAACTAAATGATTTAAAGAACTTTTGAAATTTTGGAAAATTTAAACCAAAAAAAATTGCTGGTCATTTTAAAGGTTGGGTCATTTTATTTTGCTGGAAATTCCGAAAGAGGTTCAAATTGCAAAAGATGAACTACAAGTGGATTTTTTTTAGTTTATAAAAGCTTTGCGGAACTTTTTAAAGAACTGTTTCATTTTGTTTTGTTTTGCTGATGTAAAAACGGCGATTGTTTGAATAATTTGAAAATTAGAAAATATGGAAAGGTGATTTAAAGCTGAATTTTTTCGTAGTTTTACGCAAATCGAAAAAAGAAGGGTGGAAGGCTTTGTCTTTTGTGAAATTTTATATTTTTTCAAAGTTTGAAAAGAAAAGAATAGCCTAACACATACTAAAGTGTGATATTGTGAAAATGGACGAAAAACCATTTTTGCCGATTTTCAAACAAAAATTCAATTGGGTTAACGGTTTCCGGTATTTTTTACTATAAAATATTATGCATTTATATTTCCCCCACAGTTTTATCAGGTTTTTCAAAATTTAAATATTTTTCATGCCAATTTGGTAAGTTTTACAAAAATTTAGTTTTTTGGATTATTAAGAGTATTGAAAAGGTTGCTAAGAGCATAAAATTATAAACTTCTGAGTTTGTTTATTTAAAAAATGCAAATTCTTCGAGTGACAGTAAAATTTTCAGTGACGTTTGTTTGTTTCCAATTAGAATATCACCACGTAAGGCAATCGCAAGGAAGAAACACGTTTAGATGGATAATCCGCGAATTGGCGTGTTTTAGGCGTTGACAGCGGATAATCGCGCGCGGATGCTGGCGATCTAAGGACATAAATTAGCATATACGAGCGGGGATCGAATAAGATGCTTAGGAAATAAGGGAAAACACGCGCAGAAAGAGAGGGAAAGCGGGCGGAACCGAGAGGGATCCGGTCGGGAGAGTAACGGGGTGATTGGGGTGGCGGGAGGGGAACGAAAGGGAAGGCAGGGAAAGGAATACACTGTGACAGTTATTTAATCAGAAAAACCATTATATTTAGCCCAGTCGTCAATAAATCTGTTTAAAGTGTAATGGATAAATACTTCATTTCATACTTTTTCGAAATTGGCGCGCAATGTCATCGCGACAGGACCCAATGCCCAAAACCCTTTGACGCAGAGTTTTCGATAGAAAGTATTTTAAAAAGTTAACTGTAAATTTTAAAAAGTTAACTGTAAAATAATTTGAAGTCAAACTAAAAATTTGAAGGCAGCCTCATAGGGATATGTTTGGAATCAACGATAGGCGAATTCTGAGCGTCAAAAAATGTTTTGTATATTTTATTTTTAAAAAAATATTTTGGTAAACCAATTTTGTGAGCTTTCTTATCAGTTCGACAGAAAAGTTAAATTTAACTAAATTATATGGAATGCCTTGAGCTCACTTTTCGGAAAATATATTTTCGACGTTTCCGTTTGCAATTCAAATTTTGCGCTGAAAATTTTTGCCTAAAATGCATGTATTACAGTTGTTTTTAAAATACATGTATAAAATTCAGCGTAATAAAATTACATATTTTTGTATTTTGTTCAATTTCTGAGTGATTTTTTTTCTCTCGGTGATTTTTTGATAACCGCAATTGCAAAATTTTGGTTTATATGCTAATTGTATTGATCAAGTTTTTGATATATTTTGGTGAACATCATTGTTTCATAAACATTTAAGTCAAAATATTATAACAGTGTTTCAATTTCGCCACTTGGGATGTTTTGTTTTACATCCTGATTCAAGAAAAGTGACGTTTCGGCCCAAATGGCGAAGAAAAAGTGACGTAATCGTTTCTTCGCCGTCTAATTGGATTAACATGTTTTGACGAAACTTCAGGGTCGATATGCAAATTTTCAACTTTGTAAACTTTTATACAAAATTTAAAAGGTCTCAAAAATAGATAGTGTTTGCTCATTGCGAAAATATGAACGTTGGTGTTAAACCAAAATTTTTAAATCAGGGTGGGGTTTCAAAATTTTTCCGGCCTGGTGGTTTGCATGGGCCTTTGAATAAGATGTAGGGCATATGTTCTATTTACACACTGCCTTCAGGGTAGAATACAAAATATGAATGAAAGTTAGAAAAATAAAGAAAAAATAAAGTTTCACTAAACTTTTGCAGGTTTTGGCTGTTCGATCAGCTGCCGGGTAACCAGATCGGGCGGGTCAAAGCAGTATTGCGGGTGGTAGCATCCGGTTGTTCGGGTTGATTGGGATCAATCGACGTCGAAAAAGGATAAACGGCGCGCAGTTGGAATGTTAGCGTAGGCTGAAACGGAAACCCCAGTCGGCCCAATTACGAGTGGAATTGCAGATAGCAGCTGTTGGAACACGAGATCACATCGCAAGGAGAACGCCTGCGGGCATAAATGCGGAATAGCAGGCAATTATATAAAAAAAGAAAAGAACAACAAAAAGTAAAGAGCCATAGTATGCAATGTTATCACATCATGCAGGTGAAAGTCAAGAAAAAACGATTTTTCAAACTAATTTATCAAATTGGCAGTATTTTTCATCGCTACTCATATTTATCAAGTGAACAGTCAACCAAGAAAAGTATTTCTCTCCTTAGAAAGAAGTATCATTCCAAAGCTATTGAAAAATTATAAGGAAACATTTTTTTTGTATTTTTTTTAAAATTCGTAGGTAGACTTCAAACTTTGAAAACTGCAAACTCTTCAGCTAAAATAATTCATTATGTTGACATTTCATTTTTTGACTTCCTAATATAGAATCGTAAATTAAAACCTGCCAGTAAAAAGAGAAAACAATATTTCTTTCAAATATTGAAATAAAAGCATTTCCCGTCAAACTCCGAAGCTCAGCTTGAACTGTTTAATTGAAAAACTACTCTTAGGCACCACAAAAAAACAGCAGAAAAGTAGTCAAAACGGGATTGTTTGTTCGATTCAGTACAAAAGAAACTTTTAATGTTTTGCTCCGCGCAGTGATTCACTTCGCAAATGACGTTTTCTTCGCAAATGACGTTTTCGACCAGCTTCGTGCGGAATTCATTTTATTGCTTTTGAATTTTAGAAAAAAAGTAATTTCAACAAAAAAGGCTAAGAGCTAACGTCCCCGTAAATTCTAGTTGCAATTTCGTAACTTTGAAATAATTATACAAATTCACTAGAACTGTGATTGTTGGAAACTAGAGCTTATATCCCGTTGGTGATAGCTATATGTACCTTTTGTAATTAAAAAGGTAGTTAAAAAAGAGATCAAAAAAACGAAACAGTTATTTGAATTTGATTGTTTGATATATTGCGCGCTGCCGTGATTCAATACAAAAATGACGTTTTCGGCAAGTTTTAAATGATTTCGCAGTTGAATTTTGCATTTTTGTTTCACATGAAAAACAAGTAACACAAAAAATCGAATAATTAAACGGATTTAGGCTTTTTTGTCATACGAAGAGCTAGTTTTTCAATTGAAGTTTGAAGGAACTGGGCCACGAAAAACAAATCTCGAGTATTCTAAACCAAAAATTTGGATCTGTTAAAATGAAATGCCACTATTCTCATGTTCAAAAGATGTTTATCGTTTGAATCGGAGCCCAGTCGGCGGGAGGTCGGTTGGTATTGAGGCCGACGAGGCGGTCGCTTCGTCAATAAGACGCAATTACAGCTTAGACCATTCGAACGGATCGAACACGAAATCCCACACAACAAAGGAAGGAACGGACTGTTTTGAACGAAAGAGGCATTTTAAAGGGAGACATCACTCACAGAGGGTACTTTCGTCTTTGGTTAGAACCTGATATGTTCTCACAGGTTAATTAATCGCATTCGGAGCCGGTTCAAGGCGAAAACAGAGCTTGAATTACTTCCTTACAAGGAGAAAAAGGAAATTTCTGTTTAAAATATATCTACAGTTTATGTTTGCATCGAATCTCATTTTAAAGGGAAAGGACCTCGTAAATGTGATTTTTGAAATCTTTATAATAACTTAAACATACCCTTTTTCTATGTTTTGGACTGCAACTGATGCAGGTGTACACGATTGAAAAATGCAAAGGGTGCACAGTTACACGGCAGAGAAAGGCGAGAGAGCGCGGGAAAAAGCGAGACGCAGAATGGCGCGCTATTCAAACGATATTTTCGACAACTTCCGCTCCTAATTTGGTTAATTTTGCTTTCTATATTTCGTTATCAGCATTTCTTACGTCACTTCAACATCACAGATTATTTGTTTGCGATTGGTTTGCAGGTGATTCGAAGGCATCAAAAAATATGTTTATCGGTGTCGGTCCGCCTGTGGCTGATAATTTTTTTTACAGAGCATGCCCATCGGCGGTCGAATTGTAACTTTGACGATATAAAATGTTGTGACCCGGGTTTGAAATCAGGCGGGTTTTATAATATTGGATCAATTCAGAAAGCGAAATTCGCTGTTCATGAAAATATATATGACTATCGTCCGAAAATTTGCCGTGTTCAAGAAAATACGCATCAAAGTCGTCAAAAACGGGTCTCCGTCTACAGATTTGTAAAGGGGCAGTACGCCCTGCGTCTCCGGCATTTACAAGGCATGCTATTGAGCTGAATTTCCTTCTAAATGGATTAGACAGCTTTGGAAATGAGGAGGGTGCGAGACAATTTGGCATAGTTAATTCGCATAATTTCCGGCCGTAGAAGTTTCAAAATGAAATGAAAAGCCTTCTTACTGCCCCTTTAAATGAGACGGCATCATAATGCCAATAAATGTTCTGTATTTGAAGGTTACGAAATTAGCAATGGCAAAAGGGCTGATCTGAGCATTTCTTCAACAGAACTAAGCGTGTGAAATTACACTGAAGGACCCTTGGGGTGTCGTTTTCCGCCTAATCCGCCGTTCGGGCGTGCCACTTTTTTCTGCCCGGAGGGAGTGTAAAGCGAAAGGGCGTCTCCTTGACCTTCCGTCCCCAATTAATGCCAATCGTATGTTTATTCAAGCTTCGTTCCGTCGTTCCATCGCTCAAAGCAAAACGGCGCCAAGAAAAGACTGCGCTGACGGAAGAAGATGGATCGAACGGAAGTGAAGAGAGACTGCAAAAAAGTGTCTGCGACCGCGGCGGATATGATGATTGCAAAAAGAGATCTTCGAAAATAAATAGAAATGTGATTTTGTAATCGTCCAAAATTAATTTACAAATTACGATTATATATTTAAATACCATTCATTTGATATAATTTTATCCGTAAATTCAATGATTACATCAAAATATTTATTTTGCGGATGTTGTGTAGTAAATTTTAATTCCCCAAAAAAAACTTCCCTGTTGGTCCCATTAAAAACAAATATTAGTGCAATAAACTTTTTTAGACGTATACTTTCGAGATAAAAGTTCAATTTGTCAAAATAAAGAGCGAACACAGACCATAAAATTATAACGAAGAACATGTTCAAGAATGACAATGTTGAAAGAAAACGAGAGAGAGAGAGAGAGAGAGAGGAAAGAGCATTCGTCTCAAAGAAGTTTCGTTTGAAGTGTACGAACGCGAAAGAAAAATGAAGAAAACGAGAAAAACCGGTGGCTAATTAGATCAGCTGCTCCATTTAAATGGAAAAACACACAACGGTTTTAGAGTAGTTTGTTTGAAACTATGTTTGGTATAGTTTGCGTCATTTTAAGCCCCGCCCCTTTTCTAAATTCAAATTCTGAACTTACCGGGACTCCTTCATATCCTGGCGGTGGCACATAGCGGACCTTCTTGAGGTAAACGGCGTAGATGGCGTCCGAATGTCGCTCCTCGCCCCAGTACTTGCTCATGTCATCGGCCGTCTTCCGCCATCCGGCTGAAAATGGAATTTTAATGACAAAAAATAGTGGAAAATTATCGAAAAGAAAAAGAAAACTTTTTTTTGTTATTTTGATTCAAAGTTTATGAAAAGAATCGGTATTGACTACAAAGTTAACAGCCAAAGGCGGCGACAAAAGTTGTAAACCAAATTTTACGGGCCTTTATGTATTCAATTTCCATATTATTATTCATTTATCCTTTATATATTGTAAACTATTCAAAAACTAGAAAACATTTTTTAAAGTTTAACTCAATGTATTTGTAAAAGATTTATAGCAAACAGAATGCGTGTTTGGCCCTGTTTCAGCCATTCGATTGAAATTCACAGTTTGCTGAATTTTCAATAGTTTATGATAGTGTAAAATAGATGATTTCATTTCACACCACCTCCACTCAAAGTTACAAAAGGCCAAAAAATAGGAAAAAATAGTTAAAAATGAATTTTCTATTATTTTCATTTTGGTATATTTCGTGATGGTTTATGTACAAATGGAATATAAATTTCTCAATAGTCTCTCGTGAAATTGGTATAAAAAATTTAAATTAGCAGATTTTAAACGGTATAACGACAAATTGGATTTATTCCAACTACCTAATTGAAGGTAGATAATTGCAAGAATATTAATTAAAACTTTTTTTGTTTTTTTCATATCAATGAAAGAAAGCTTGCTATTGATATAAAAGCTTTAAATGTACTCTAAAAAGTTATTTTTTTATAAAACAAGCAGAAAAAAACAAATGATTTGTAGCTCTTAATGAAATTATTAGATTTAGCTGCTGAGATTAACTGAGTATCTTATGTAATTAAAAAAAACAAAAGGAAGCACAACCCTATGTACAACACGGAAACAAAGGCACTTTGTTCTGAATTTTCATTGTTTTAGACGAGATGGGCATGTTTTAAGGGTTGTAATGTGTAAAACAGGTTTTTTTTCAACATTACCTTTTTCAAATTCTTGTCAAGTTTTTAGGCATACGTATTAAATTCCAAAAAAAAAACAACAAAAAAGAGAGACAGAGAGCCTTAAAAAATTGCTAATTTTACGTTTCCTTAAAGGGACAGTCAGGCGGCTTTCAAAACATTCGCTCAATTAAGAGAGAAAAATTCGTTGACCGTGAAAATATATATCAAAATGGGTCGAAAATTTACCGTTTTCGAGAAAATACGCTTCAAAGTCGTCAAAACGGGTATCCTCTACAGTTTTGTAGGCGGGCAGTACGCCCTGCGTGTCCGGCATTTACAAGGCATGCTAATGAGCCAAATTTCATTTTAATTGGCTGAGAGAGCGCTGGAAATGAGGGGTACGAGACAATTTTATATAGTTAATTCGCATAATTTCCTACCGTAGGCGATCGAAAATGAAATGAAAAGCCCCCTTACTGCCCTTTTAATGTTTAAGTTTTCTTCGACTTACACAGAAGGACGCGTATTTCCATGGCGATGGGGAATACGATGAGCAGTGTGAGCAAACAGAGACTGCTTGATAACAACAGACATGCGGTCAGCACAAAACAAAGAAACGTATGCTAATCACACAAAAAGGTCAGAAATATCGGCATTTTACGCACTTGTCCGTGACAAAAAGAGGTTGAGCGTGTTTTTAGCCTTTTAAGAAACTTTTTCTGTCAATCTATTGAACATTTTTTTATTTGTTGACACCAATTGATAAACTGCTTAGGAGAGGGTCATCAAAAACCGAATTTTTGGCATTGTGTTTCGAATCGGGTGATTTATTGATATTTCAAATGAAAAAGTGTTTTCTGTTGATCTTCTTTTAACTGTGAGATTTTAAAGTACATAATTAAACTTTTTTGGAAGTTCAACTTTTTAAAATTTCAATGGTTTTCTAAAATATTTTAATTGGTATCCTCGTGTTTTGAATGTTTTTGTATTCGTTAAATTTTTCCAACAGAAAAAAATACGTTGCAACATAAAAAAAGATTTCAAAAATACTTTCACGTTTAATATCTTTTTACGTAAATTTTCCATGTTTCTGTAAATTTGACAAAACTTAAAAAAAAAGATTATTAAATATGTAAATAAGTACGCAATATGTTTTGTTTTAAGAAAAAAAACCTTTATAACTTTTGCTTTATCACGAAAAAAGCTTCAACTTTTTGAAGCGCGTTGAAATGGCTTTTTGTGGTAGATGGTTGTATTTTTCCAATTTTTTTAAAGGATACATGACTTTTAATTAGCTAAAAACATTGATTAATCAGCCATAAATGGGCGTAAATGGTGGTTTTATCAATGAGCTGGAATGTGTTTTGGCGGCCACCAGACCCAGATCTGCGCACAAAACTTTTGTTTCCGCGAAGGCCAAACCGCGACGGGAGCCATCAAATGACTTTCTACGGCAGCGGAATGGGCAGGAGAAAGGGTTTTTTAAAGTTTGTTTTTAATTATTTTAAGAACAAATTAAAAGAACTGTCGGCTTTTTTTATTTTTAGTCTGTTATTTTTTTCAGAATTTCGTTTTAAAGGGACAGTCAGGCGGGTTTTACAACATTGGCTGAATTAAGAGAGAGAAACACGCTGATTAAAAAATATATATGGCTATGGGTCGCAATTTTACCGTTTTCGAGAACATACGTTTCAAAGTGGTCAAAAACGGGTCTCCGTCTACAGATTTGTAGACGAACAGTACGCCCTGCGTGTCCGGCATTTACAAGGCATGCTAATGAGCCAAAGTTCATTCTAATTGGCCTTTAAGAATAGAGTTTGAACATTCAAAAGTTCCCTAGGCATTTAATTATTTTATTTTACTAGTTAATTTTGTAAAGGAACAGTTATACAGCTCCAAAATTTGAGTAAATAAATATAGCATTGTTTATGTATTTAGAAACCAAAAACAAGAGAAGGTCAAATATTTCAAAAGCGCGCTAAGGTCGTAAATAAAAGCTGTGGGCGACCGAGAGATAGGCTACGTCACAGGAAGTGACGCATCGAAAAAAAAACCACGCGGAGGCTCTTTGTAAAATATCAAACATGAAAAACAGAAAAGAAATGATTGAAAAAAGTTTTAAGAAAATGCCATTAGAAAAAGCAAAATATTGAACAGTGAATGAGAATGTTCATAAAAGTTTTATCAAAAAATTTTATTATTTCATAAAAGTTCATAAAATTCACAAAAGTTCATATTCATTCATAAAAATTCAAAAAATTCATAAAAGTTTTTATCAAAAAAAAAAGTTTCATCAAAAATTATAACGTAAAATTCAAATTGTCGATTTTATATTCGATTTTTATGCGAACAGGTGTTCATTTTTTTATACAAAAAACATTAAAACATGCATAATATCAGCATTTAAAAAAAAATTAATTTAAGAGTGGTTTTGGAACAAAAGTTCAGGATAAAAATGACTTTTGTGCAACTACGTTGCAAAAAAAATAGCCGAAATGTTTTCGGCTGATAAACATCAAAGTTGCATAAAACAAAAACCTAAAATTAGCTTTTTTATATTTATTTAAATTCTAAAAAATGAGACGTTGATGAAATTATCATTTTTTTACACCTTCACGTTAACACTTAAAGGAAGTTTACGAGAAAAAAATCAGCCAACTATCGATTAAAAGTGAAATGTTTAAACCAAAAGACGCTTCGGATATTTAAAAAAAACATACTTTAAATAATTCATTTTACCAAAAATAGGATGTTTAAGTGCAAATCAAAATTTGTATTTCTAAAGAAAAAGTACAAAAAGTACAATATTTCCCATTTCAACAGGTTTTCGAGTAGGTTTGAAGTGAGGAAGCGCGGGGATTAACTGCGGAATCAATCTCGCCCGATGAAAACCGGCCCCTGTTTTGCCCAAAACGGAAGAAACTTTCGCAGGGGAAAATATTTTTCCCTTTATATGCAAATCAAGGTTTTCCCCAAATTTGCAAATCAATAAGTCTTTTGGATAAACAAAAATAGAGAAAAAAACAATTTTTCCAATCGAAATCGGCCGACTGGCGTCTTTTGGCGAAACATTTCAATAGCGAAACCGGAAGAATCTATTTTGAGACGTGAAAGGGAAAAAAAGAATTGGCGTCTGAAGTGAAAACGAATGAAAAGAAATTGAAAAAAAGAGAAAATCATTCGACTATCATATCAGAAGAAAATGAAAACCTGTTTTGATGGATGGACTCAAGGTCAGGGAAAATCGATGTGCAGGGAAACTTGTACTGTTGAAAAGATTTCCTACAATTCACCTAGAAGGAAACTATAAAACACAAGAAAATTGAAACTTCATAGATTAAGTTCGAAATTTTGTTATTGAAATTGGAAGTCGTTTTAAAATAAGTGGGTGAATTGAAAATTTAAAACTGGAGTTTGGTAAAGTTGAAAAAAATATAAAAAGGCGGTTAGAATGCTTGAAACCTTACGATTGTAAAATGTACGTTTGAAAAAAAAACTAGGAATGTAATTTTTCATGTAAAGTTTGGAGTTTAAAATGACAAATATTTTCTTAAAAAACACGTAAAACATATTTTTTCAAACTTTGAACATTTCTGTCAGCCGAAGTGGTTAGAAATTGAATAAATTCGATAAATTTATCTAAAATTTCTTTTAATTCAATTTTTTTCAACTAAAAGATTCCCCTGAGAAATAGTTTCCTTTAGAAAATATATTTTTTCAAACTTTTGGAAAATCTTTAAAAGCGTGTTAAAAATATTTTTTCAAACTTTGAACATTTCTCTCAGCCGTAGTGTTTATAAATTGAATAAATCTGATAAATACATGTAAAAATTCTTTTAAAACTGTTTTTTCTTCAATTAAAAGTAAGTTTCCTCTGAAAAATAGTTTCCTCACAAAATGACGGCGCAAATATATATTCCAAATTTTTGGGTGAAATTGAACAGAGCATTTTAAAAAATAGTTTAAAAAAACTTAAAAAATAAAAATTCATGTTGAAATTATCTCATAAAAAAGGAGATTCTAATCTACAGAAAGTGAATTACAATGTGCGGAATATTCAGTTAAAAGTTCAACAATTTGAAGGAAAGAATGTTTTCAGTCTCAGTTATTTTTTTTTTGAATTGTGCGAAAAAACGAAAAGCAAAAAAAATACTGCCTAAGGTTTCACCCGAATTCAGTGAATGCAACAACATGTTCTTTTAAATATACATGAAAAACGGGTTAAAAGGGTATTTTTTCAGCTGAAAATAAATGCGAAAAAATTGAAAATTCACAGAGATTGGGAAAGTTTCAAAAATACAGTAGTTTGAGTCCTGTTTTTATTGTGTTTTTCGGGTTTTTCGGTGCGTGAGAGAGTGCGTGAGAGAGGAAAGTGGGCCAGTTGGCTGGCAGGTGGCGATCGCGCAACGCATCATATGCGACACGAAATCGATCGATGGGAGACATCAGTGCGCGAGGAACACCTCGCGAGGTCAGAAACACTAATTAAGGTAATAAAAACACTTATAACCTTCTAATTTAAAGGCAGAGGCCCACGTAAAATGGAGAGGGGGACCTGTCCATGCTAATCGTAAAAATCTCTGCATTTCACCATTGAAAAGGGTACTCTCTCGTCTACGCTACGTCATGGACAGGTCCATTTTCATTTTCGTGGGCCTCTGCCTTTAAGCATTTAAGGTTTTCCTTTAAAAAAATAGGTTATTAAAAGTTTTACCAATTTATATTCTTTTCAAATCAAAATCCTTCATAAATTTGGCACATAAAGGGCGTGAAAATCACTTTTGCATAGAATTTTTTATATTATCACTTAAAAAAGATTTTACTTAATATTCCAGTTTCTTCATCTTTGACAATGGTTTAATCGATTTTTTAAAATAATGTGTTTTGAATAATTGAATCCATGACTTTGAAAGTGTCATATTTCAGGAAAACATGCGTAGGGGTGAAAAAAGAGCCATTGAAAGTGTAAAAATAAGCAAAATCCCATTTCTGCACGGGATCTGCGAAGAAAAGAAAGGAAAAGGCCGGAAATCCAGACGATTAGCGGATTTGAGTCGTTTTCGTCGGCGACGCGGCGGCCGCCCGCGAGGGTCACAAAAGAAGGAGGACGCCCCACAACACACGACCAACACTTCTTTTACCGCACAGACTGCGCTCAAAACAACCGAATGATCAGGCAATTGGATTCTGTAGTTTTCAGATAGACAACATTTAACAGCGCAGTTAAAGTTTCAAATTTGTAACGGAGATGTTGTGGCATACACTAGAGGTACTTTTACAAACACTAGAGGTATATTTAAAGAAGCAATTGATAAAAAAGGCTTGAGGGAAAAAGCACCTGTCAGTCAAAAATACAACAATAAGAGAGGATCCCACCCAGCTAGACAGTTATAGACGACTATGAAAATACTACTGTGAAAATTACTGCTAAGATCAGTTGAAGCCAAAATGGGTTGTTTCAACAAATGAACTCTTAAAATTGAGCGGGAAATACAGCCAAGCCCCCACCGTAGTGTGTCCACTTTGCTAGGTGTGGCACCTCAATCAGAGAGAATTTATGGACACCCGCAAATGGAAGAGGGCGTAAATGAATGACTCCCCTTTGGGCTTTGGTGGGGGGTTTAATTCGCTTTAACCCCTGCAATTAAAATATGAGGTGCCCAACTAATTATTGTATTGATCGAACATAGTATAGCATATCGCACAGTTTTTTGTAGACTGTCACTGCTGAATTTATGAAAAAAGGTTCAAAAAGTTCGGCTCCAAAAAAATGTGAACATTTTTAACCATTATAAAATGTTACAGCGGACAGCATTACAGCCAAAACTAAGGGGAAATGCTCCCTGTTAAATAACACTCACGCAAAAGATAGTTTAATCATCGTAATTTATTGGCTTCTTTATACCGCTCGCCAACTCATTTCTAAGAATCGCAAAGTAGGATTGGCGTGCATTATAACAACAGTCAGGTCGTTTGATAAGGATTGTTGTCTATTTCAAACGAAAGGCCTGTGACTTTTCAAATTGACTGTTACTTAACAAATGATGATTTCAAACACTGACATACTCGTCGTTAAATCAAAAAATTTGAGTTTTTGGCTAACTGCTTGCACATACGTTGGAAACGGTGGGTCAATTTCTTGAATTGTCACTTAGGATCGCCGAATCAAAAGTACCCGATTTGGAATACATCCCGCGGTATGACAAGGTTTTTCGTTTCTGGCTGTCCAAAATTGCGTCGACCACCAAACTGTTTTTTTTAGACTTAGTATAACAGCAATCTCTAATTCGTAATCTGGCCATAAAAAGGTGAATCTTGTGCGAACGGGTGCTGGAGGAGCGTATAATGACAGCTGGCTGAGCAGAGTCAACAGAACGCCTGAAAGCCGTGCGCCGCAAATTCCAAATCGGCGTCCGCATCTGTTTGCACCGGACGAAAAGCGTCAGCCGTTCCGGAGCGGTTCGGGTCTATTGAAAGAAAAGAGCATCAGGGAAGGGATGGGGTTCCTCTTTAAAGGGACAGTCAGGCGGGTTTAACAACATTCGCTCAACTAAGAGAGCAAAATTTGCTGATCATGTAAATATATATGACTATGGGCCAAAAATTTACCGTTTTTGAGAAAATACGTTTAATGTCGTCAAAAACGTGTATATGTCTACAGTTTGTTGACGGGCAGTACGCCCTGCGTGTCCTGCATTTACAAAGTATGCTAATCAGTCGAATTTCATTCTAATTTGTTAAGAGACCGCTGGAAACGAGGAAGGTGCGAGACAATTTAGCATAGTTAATTCACATATCCGATCGTAGTCGATCGAAAATGAAATGAAAAGCCCCCTTACTGCCCCTTTAAAGAACCATATGGGTATTTTTCATTTTAAAGCTTTATGAGACATTTTGAAAACAACAGAAAATTGGTATAAATTGATTCAGTTGTGTACTTGCAGGAAAGGAATGGTTGCTGGTGTGCAGCGACGGGACATATAAACAACTTGCGGAATATAAACAGTTTATGGACAGCTGTGACGCATTATGTGTACAATGGTTTCGTAATTCAAGAACTCTTGAAAATTGAAAATGGCCATTTTTCATTATTTATGAGAAAATGGGTAAAACACCCCTGAATAGGCGGGGAAGGAAATATGATATATGAACTCCAATGGATAGCCCAGCTTTGAAGGACTTTCGGTATTTATTGGGTCCCGAAGCGAAGGCTACTCGGCGCTTGACAGAGAAAGAACATTGAATGAAGAGGAGGTGCAAAGAAAAAGAGACTCAAATCGGATTGTTGAATGCAATCGATACTCTAGAGTTAGGGCGCGGTTACTGGCAAGAAATAGCGTTTAAAGGAAAAGGACCGCGTGAAAAAGATTTTTTTTAACTTGCGATAAATGATTAGATCGCATTCTCCCGATTAAGAAAACTATCTTTTTTTCTTATTTCGGAGCAAAATGAACCTAATTCGGAGCGCCTGAAGTTTTGTCTAAAATATCGTTTGAATAGCGCGGCATTCTGCGTCTCGCTATTTTCCGCGCTCTCTCGCTTTTCTCTGTCGTGTAACCGTGCACCCTTTGCATTGTTCAATCGTGCACATCTGCATTAGTTGCAGTCGAAAACATATTAAAGGGGTATGTTTTAGAAACGTGGCAATGTTATCTATTTGGTGAAGTTGTTTTTAAAAAGATTCGAAAAGTCAATTTTACGAGGTCCCCATCAAGTGCAATTGGTCCTTTAACAACAGCGAAATTATGGAACGCTGTAGTTTTAGAACTCAGTTATCGTTTAAAATAGTTTGGGTAAAAAACCATAACACTTACAATTAATTTGGTCAATATATAATTGCAATTATTGTAAAAAGTACTAAAATATATGTGAATGCACTGTTTGATTAATAATATGTAATCAAACATTGTATTATTAATACAAAATATAAAATAATAAAAATGCACCGGTACCTTTTTGAATACTAAGTTTAGCGGAGAACCCCAATCTGGGCAAATGCATGGCAGTGTGAAAACGGGAATGTGATACCAACAAAAAAGAAGACCGCCATGTGTATTCGTCGAATGTTATGAGTCATTGGGGCATAGGCGAAGTGAGAAAAGAATGCCTTGGAAGGGAAGGAAGCTGCAACTGCAGAGGGCATTGTGACGTAGAAGGAAAAAGGAGTGTGCTTGTCCGGAAGACCGGCCAATCGGGAGGACGGCTCAGAAAGGCTTGACGAGCAGCTGACGAACTGCGCAAACACAACGGCCGGCAGGAGGAATGACCGTCACACACGGACGCCACCGGGGAAGGCATGCGAATGGAGAGCACCAGTAGGGGGCATCAATAGAAATTTTGAACTTTGAAGCAGCAAAGAGTGGTTATTGTATATTGGGATGGCCTTATTAGGGCTTTTTCCTACGGACGTTAGAGCGATAAAAGATTTCGGGATTGGGTCACGTCGGTGTGAACCCACTAGATCAATTTTTGTTCTGCTGGACGGGGTTCTCACGGGTCGGGCCGGCCCGGGCCTGGCCAGTTTGAAAATTTTGGTCGGCCCGGCCCGGCCTGTTTTCCTTGGACCACCCAGTCAGATTGTCACCCAAACGACCAGGGTTCGATCCCGGTCTGTGACATTCTTTTTTGTACGACTAAGATTGACGTATATGTTACTAACAAACATTATTAAGTAATTTAAAACAGTTTAAAAAATCATTCTACCGATTTATACAAAATTTAAAATTTAATTTTTCATAACCGAGCCGGGCCGTCCAAAAAAATCCCTCGGCCCGGTCCGGCCCGTCATTTGAGAACCCCGCTGCTGGACATCAGAACAAGACGAGGGGAAAAGGACCAAAAAGTTGTCATGCCGTTGACTAGAAAATGCGGATATTGGCTTTCTAAAGTCCACAATTTGCAGTTCACTCCTAACCCGTCTTCCTCGAAACGATTTTTAGTGACCTCCGCATGTTTAACGAATAACCATTTGCAAAATTGAAGTGATTAAAAGTTGAATAAGCGAAATATAAAAGAGAAGTGTGCAGACTATAAACGGATCACCAAAGGTATCTATAGCTATTGCCAAATTCGCATCCTACCAAAAACAGCCTTAATGCCGCATTAGTGCGATACGCAGGCGAAAAGAGCGTGCAAAAAACGGAGACGCAGATAAAAAGCGGCTTTTCCTCGCCGATTTCCATTTGGCTACGACTATATAGTATGTGCCACAACAACCGCCTCTTTGGCACCTTAAAGGATTCTAGGCACCTGGTCCCATCGCGATTGGAGTAGGTCAGAAAAGGGGCCAATTTCGGACGCGCGAGGGAGTGCGCTTTGATGGAGGGTGCAGAAACAAGCCGAATAGCGTCTGAACAATTTTGCTTTTATATGTTTATTTATCAGAAAGGCCAAATATCGGACACAAACTATAGCCCTTTAAGAAAACCCCCGTTTTCTTTGACAGTTTTTCGGAAACGCACAATAGCAACTTTCGAAGGCGCTGCTGGTAATTGGTGAGTTTTTCTTTATTTAATCCCCAACTCGGGGCATTTCTAAAGCTTCAATTCTTGCTGGATTTCATCCTGCTAAGGATATTAACGTACGTTTAATCATAATTCGCTTTTTTGAATAAAAATAAACGTTTTTTAAAAATGCCAAATTTAAGCTTAATTAGTATTCTTAAAGGGACCGTCAGGGGCTTTGTCTGATTGGAAATGGGACGTATGCTAATCGGGCCAGTTCAACTGAAATGATTTTTCCGAACACCGCTCCAGAGAACGGCCGTGCGCAAAATGCTTACCAAGTCCGCATTAGCATAAGATTCTGAAAAAGCCCCTGACGAGCCCTTTAAGTACCCAAAGTTGTTTAGGATGGTACCGATTAACCGAAATCACACAATTACTGGAAGATGAGAAAAGGCCGTATTTTAAAGTGAATAATGATGCTTTAAAGTTGAGATTTGTCAAAATAAGAAACAAAAATTTTACTCTGGTTCATATTCAACAGTTCCACGACCTCCCAAACATTCTTTATTTACTCGCCCACTTTTCGCTTCCGCAGACATACGTCATTCAAAAAGTGCGCAGTGTTTGCGGTTTTCATGGAGCAGTGAATCAACCCGGGGTTATTTCTAGATTGCGTATGTTTTCAAGAATGGATTTAAGAGCACATAAGTAGAAAACTTTTTACTGTTCGATAAAAATAAGCAGTATTAGGCCTTGCGGGCAACCTTCTTGGCGGCGCGATGGCGCTTGGACGCACGGCGCTTCTTGGCGTGGACGGCGGAACGGGCGACGTGCTGAAAATAAGATTTCAATTTGAAAAAGTTCAATTTCACCTTGGCAGCGGATACTCCACGGTTGCGAGAGACAACCACGTTGCGAGCAGGGCAGGGACAGTAGGCGGCTGAAAACGCAACTTTTCAGAAATAAATCCTTGAAACAAACCATCAGATCCGGTGACTCCAGCCTCTCCTGGTGCTCCAGGGGTTCCGTCGTCTCCAGGAGCTCCGGGGTTTCCATCGGGTCCAGCGGGTCCCTCAGCTCCAGGAGCTCCATCAGCACCATCCTCTCCAGCCTCTCCGTCTTGTCCAGCCTCTCCAGCAGGTCCAGGGGGACCAGCGGGTCCGGGAGTGGAGGTACCACGGCGACCAGGAGCTCCAGGCTGACCAGGGGCACCATCATGACCAGGTTGTCCAGGAGCTCCAGCGTCTCCAACGGGACCAGGAGGACCAGGAGGACCACTGACAGAAGCACCTCCAGGAGCACCGGGCTGACCATCGGGACCGGCGGGACCAGCTTCTCCATCGGGGCCGGGAGGACCGGCAGGACCAACAGGGCAGGAGATGCAGCCTCCAGGGCCGGAAGAGAGGACGGAAACTCCGGGAGTTCCAGCCTTTCCAGGCTCTCCATGCTCTCCATCGTGACCCTTGGCTCCAGGAGCTCCGGGAGGACCAGGGGGACCAGCAGGGCAGTTGTTGGCACGAGCACCGCAGTTGCAAGAGGCCTGACGCTTCTGACGAACAGCGAAGGGGTTCTGCACAGTTTGTTCAGACATCGAGTGCCAAGCTCCATTAGCCAAGTCCTAATTAGGTTGCTATTGATGTCGTGCCAAGAGCGGTTACCTTAAAGTTGTCCATTTCACTGATGACCTCGTCGTAGAAGTTGTTGATGTCGGTGAAGATCAGACCGACGGTGACAATGCAAACGACGATGGCTACGCCGCTCAGCACGGAGGCTGATACCACCAAGGCCTTGATGGACATCTGAAGGTGAAAGTTGTGTTTTCAAACTAAACTGAAGACGAAGCGAAAGGGGAAAGTAGATGTGCTTTCCTTCTCCATCTCCGCGCTTTTGAACCCCTTGGGTGTGACCGTCATTACGCTCGGTTCCGTTCTTTTTGCCATCCGATTCCGTTGCGACCGTCGCCATTCAAAAGAAAATGTCCTCGTAAATTTTCACGCCCAAAGCGCGCAATAGCATTGAATTGAGGAGAATTAGACAGAACCGTGGGACTTTTTCAATTCTTTCTGTTACAAATACGGGGAGTATAAATGGTAGGTGCGCGGTTCAAACACCAAGCAATGTCTCTTTCTCAGAGTGTCTTTCATTCTACACACAGCTGACGTTCTTCAGAATCAAGTCCTAAATTTTGAAAGCATTTCACTTATGTCCCTAAACTTTTGTCTGTTTTGTGGCCAACAAATGTTGGGGATTCTCGTCTCAAAAGAGACCCAAATGGGCTTTCGTTCAGTCAACACTGCCGCTTTTTAATAATGTTCATGGACCAAAGCGTAAGCCCTTAACAATACGCGAAATTACTGAAGACGTTCGCAATTAAGTCCTTAAGCTGTGTTTTGTTGGATTTCGTTGCTTTCTCACGAAGCGGTCACCAGCGGAACCAATCTTTAAAAAGAGCGGATCCGGGCGTAATCTTGTCACACCTGTTGGGTTCTTAAGCACCCATTTTGTGAAGTTTCAACTACGTCTTTCATATGTTCCATACAGATCAAGAGTAGCTCACTTTTCAGATGTCCATCAAGGCCTTGGTGGTGTCAGCCTCCGTGTTGAGCGGCGTAGCCATCGTCGTTTGCATTGTCACCGTCGGTCTGATCTTCACCGACATCAACAACTTCTACGACGAGGTCATCAGTGAAATGGACAACTTTAAGGTAACCGCTCTTGGCACGACATCAATAGCAACCTAATTAGGACTTGGCTAATGGAGCTTGGCACTCGATGGCTGAACGAACTGTGCAGAACCCCTTCGCTGTTCGTCAGAAGCGTCAGGCCTCTTGCAACTGCGGTGCTCGTGCCAACAACTGCCCTGCTGGTCCCCCTGGTCCTCCCGGAGCTCCTGGAGCCAAGGGTCACGATGGAGAGCATGGAGAGCCTGGAAAGGCTGGATCTCCCGGAGTTTCCGTCCTCTCTTCCGGCCCTGGAGGCTGCATCTCCTGCCCTGTTGGTCCTGCCGGTCCTCCCGGCCCCGATGGAGAAGCTGGTCCCGCCGGTCCCGATGGCCAGCCCGGTGCTCCTGGAGGTGCTTCTGTCAGTGGTCCTCCTGGTCCTCCTGGTCCCGTTGGAGACGCTGGAGCTCCTGGACAACCTGGTCATGATGGTGCCCCTGGTCAGCCTGGAGCTCCTGGCCGCCGTGGTACTTCCACTCCCGGACCCGCTGGTCCCCCTGGACCTGCTGGAGAGGCTGGACAAGACGGAGAGGCTGGAGAGGATGGTGCTGATGGAGCTCCTGGAGCTGAGGGACCCGCTGGACCCGATGGAAACCCCGGAGCTCCTGGAGACGACGGAACCCCTGGAGCACCAGGAGAGGCTGGAGTCACCGGATCTGATGGTTTGTTTCAAATATTCCTCTGAAAAGTTGCGTTTTTAGCCGCCTACTGTCCCTGCCCTGCTCGCAACGTGGTTGTCTCTCGCAACCGTGGAGTATCCGCTGCCAAGGTGAAATTGAACTTTTTCAAATTGAAATCTTATTTTCAGCACGTCGCCCGTTCCGCCGTCCACGCCAAGAAGCGCCGTGTGTCCAAGCGCCATCGCGCCGCCAAGAAGGTTGCCCGCAAAGCCTAATCATCCTGATTTTTACCGATTAGTAAAAGTTTTTCCAATATATTTCTGTTTTCTTGAAGTACATTGATAGACACTTTGTGTACCCGAATGTTTCTTGTTCCTCTCGTACATCAGCTGTTTGAGCAAGTGCTTCCGAGGACAAACAATGCGTCTCACTTCACGTGATTTCAGTCACTCAACTTTTTTCTTTTTCGTTTCTGCAAAATTCTGCAAGGATTTTTACAAAACACAGACACAAATTTCGGTGATGTGTCACATGTTATTCGTGCCAGCTGTGCGAATGTCTGCCAGCTGTTTGCCACTGGCGCAATGCATTTCTTTTCAACATTACGGCGTTTCGCAGACACAAGCAAATGAAAACCCGACTTTTGCAACAATTCCGTCGGAATTCATTTGTTCAGAACTGTACTGTTTGTGCTTTTTACAAATCATTTTGCTCATTCCTCTTATTCTCTTCATGCACCCGCGCTCTAAAATGACTTATGGGTTTTAGAAACATCCGAAACTATACCTTAAAATTTTTACGTTAGGATGAAAATGAAACACGAAAATAAACTGCAGAGTGCAAGAAAACAGTGCATTTGGAAAGTTTAGAAACTTTTGATAGAGGGAAAAAATGTTAAACTTAGACTAGATAGTGCGAAAATAAAACTCCTTAAAGGCACCGTCAGGGGCCTTTTCTGATTGGAATTGAAGGGTATGCTTATCGAGTCATTTCAATTGAAATCATTTTCCCCAACACCGCTCCAGCCAACGGCCGTGCGCAAAATGCTTGCCAAGTCTTCATTAGCATACGATTCTGAAAAGGCCCCTTACGAGCCCCTTAAAGGGCTTGTCTACCTTTTCAAATTCTCATGCTAATGAAGACTTGGCAAGCATTTTGCGCACGGACGTTTTCTGGAGGGGTGTTCGGAAAAATAATTTCAATTAAAATGGCTCGATTAGCATACATCTCATTTCCAATCAGGAAAGGCCCCTGACCGGTCCTTTAAGGTTGTTTCCCCTTTAAAGTGAAAACACACTCTATCGAAGCATCGGGACGTTTTGAAAACTTGTTTTGAACAACACACGGTCTTTTATCAAATCAAGTTCCCGTTTTGAAGTTAGCTTAGGTGGGTGCTTACGTTTGCGATACTTTCTGTATAAAATTTGTATATTATTTTAAATGCGTTCTTTTTCAAAATTGTCAGAGTTCTTGAAAAACCGGTCATAAAGATATCAACTTTTTCTTCGACTTTACCTAACAATTGAATTTTTTCTAGTAAACTGGGAAATGGTATAAAACGACAACAGTTTCGTAGTTGTTGCAAATAGAGAAAGTAGGTCATAATGACGTCACGTGACCTTTAAAAGAGTTAGTGGGCGACCTATTTTCTCTGCAAATGTTTTGGCTGCCCCTTCAATCAATTTTGCTTTCTTCGAAAAACTTACTTTTGACGTGCGTCAAAATTGACTAAAAATGGACTAATTCACCTTTTTTTGCTTGGAACGGACCGAAAATCTTTCCGATTGCCGGGAATTTTAAATAGGTCGCTTTCATACTCTTTTCAATAAAATCAACAATACAATAGCTGCTGAAAATCTTCTTTGTATTGTTTTTTGCTGACAAGCTGAAAAGTAGATGAACAATAAATTGTTTAAGTTCACGGTTAACGGAGAGGTTTTCTGCCCGTTTCAACTAAAAGAATGTGGGTGAAAATATCCCATTTTCGTCATTTTTGGCTTGGGGTTTCGATGAAACAAATTTCTGGAAAGGGCAGCAAACACAGTCACAACAACAACAGAACTATCGCTGTTTTATATCTGTTCCCAAGTTACTAGATAAAAATTCAATGGTATATAAAGTTACAAAAAACCAAAAGTTGATATCTTTCTGATCCCGGGCCGGGCCGAGAAAAATTTGGGAACGGGCCGGCCCGTTGCCATGGTTGGCGTCGCCAAACGGAAATCAACGAGAAAAAGCCGCTTTTTCTGCGTATCGCTTTTTGATTGCTATTTTCGCCTGCGTTTCGCACGAATGCTGCATTTAGGCTGTTTTTGGCTGGATTCCAATTTGGCGACACAATAATCAATAAAGGATGATATGTCTTGAAGTTTTAATTTTCGAGGTCCTTCCCTTTTAGCCAACCTTTGTCACCTTTCTTAGTTTATTTTCAATGATATTTTCGTATCACAACTATCAAAAGTGCATTTCCCATCTATTTGCGAACTTTCATCAAATCATCCATTACACAAAGTGACCAGTGTTTTGCAGTTTTCCCTATAAAAGGACACCTGTGTTCCATTGTCCGTCCTGTTTGCGGTTTCGCGCGTGTTGTCCATTCGATTTGCTGATAGAGACGTCCTCGTCACGTGCCGTCACAACAACGCGTTCGTTCTCTGCCTCCTTCACTCCCTCCTTTCGCCTTCTATCGATCCGCCGGCTCTTTTGGAATCTCTCCCAGCCCATTTCATTTATATCGTTGCCCAAGGCTGCCTCATTACTCCAGCGATATCCACTTTATTGGATTTTGAAATCTTTGGTCCTTTGAGCCCGTTTTGCTATTTGTGGTATTGAAAATAAATACACAACTAATAAAAAATTATTAAAGTTAGAACCCAATTTTTAAATGTTGTCGCCCACGCGACGAATGACATTTCTTGTCCGTGAAATGGGTTTCAGCTGATTTGTGGCAGCGTTTTTCGGCATTAGAGATAAAGGAACGCCGCAGTGTTGATTTCCAGTGACAAAAGAGGGCAGAACACAGTTCTGTGAATTCAAAACCTGTTTTTTTTCGCTGTTTCTGTGTCTCGTCTCCGCCTCCACATCTTGATCTCTCTCTCTCTCTCTCTCTCTCTCTCTCTCTCTCTCTCTCGATGATTTGGCAAATTGGTCGTTCAAAATCACCGCCGCCATTTTCACAAACACGGCAAAGCGGCTAACTTGTTAGAAAAAAGTGCCTGTAAGCTTTTTCAAAATTTTGTCTAAAATGTTTCTTTTTAGTAGCTTACTTATTTAAGAAAATGTCGTCACAGTTTAATTTATTTAATGATCTACAACGCGAGTAATAACCTAAACCTGAAAACTTCTTTTCGTGTACTTTATTGTTCATCTCGGCCGGCATTGATTTTCAAAAGTTGTTGTAGGAGTCCGTTTTTCTAGAGTTTTCTGCTGAAACAGATTTTGCGAAATTGAAAGTTTTTTGGAGGCACATCTAAATCATTGCCAAAAAAATTAGTGTAGTTTTTCCATACTATTCAAATGGGAAAAATTCAATTAAGCCCCCCACCCAAGTATAGCCCCACGCTCAGTTTGGGCCCCAATCAATGCGAATTTGGGAACGTTCGTAGGTGAAACTGAATTATGGACCCTGGGGTGTTTATCTGAATTCAGTTTAACCCCCCGCAATAGGCTTATCTAGTTTAATTAAGCCCCCCATACGAACAATTCATGTAAATTACAAATTCACACGGTAAGGTAATATGTAAATCCTAACAAGAAGCAGACTTATTTTAGGTCAATTCCTTAGCAATTTAACCAAAATTATAAGAACAAAAATTCAATCCATAAAAATGCACATTGTGTGTAACGAAAATAATGGTGACGTAATAAGATGAAAAATTTTATGCAATTATCTAAAACAGTAAATACACATATATTAAATTTAACTAAAAATAACAGTATTCGAACAAAATAGTTTTTAAATAAATTCGGAATCCTAAAAATGGGAGTTTAGCTGCTTACAATAAGCATTGGATACTCAGTAATGAGAGGCTTATATGAAATTTATGGGGGTTTTATCTCAATTACCTAATCAATCCTTAAAGTAAGGCCTCTTTTTCTTTTTTTTTTCAAAAATCCGGTCCATTTCTTTTTATCAGTAGCTTGCCAACTTCTACGACACCCTGTGATCTGTTTTACAGCTGTTTTGGTCATTTCTCCTTCGAGCCACATGGATTTCTCCATTAATGAATTTTTCACAATTTTTCGCAAATGTCCATCACAAAATCTCTCTTACTAGATTTATTTTCTATTCAGTTCCCTTTTCCATCTATTTTCACTCGAACGACCTCTTGTTGACACATTTTCGTGTGTCCTCGGAGTAAAAACCAGTAGATAACGCCTGTGCAAAACACCCTGCATCCCGTTTTGTTCAATGTTTTCCCCACGAATTTTACGATTCTTTGTTTTTGAAACTTGTCCTTTGTGGAATTTCCTGTTTCAGCCGCCCCACAATGAGCTCTCTTTTCTGTTCAAGCAGCCCTAGAAGGAAGTTTGAGATCGTACTTCCGGGAGGAACTCTCTACGTAAATGCTCATTTTCTCGCTGAGATATCGCCCTACTTTGAGCAGTGAGTTAATTTTTTATGTGTTCACCATTCATTTTTAATTGCGCCGCGTTTTTCGTCGCTATCGCTTTGATGCCGCGCCATCGCTAGAACCTCATGTCCGTTGTGGTCTAGTGGTTAGGATTTATGGCTCTCACCCATAAGGCCCGGGTTCGATTCCCGGCAACGGAATAATTTTTGCTTTTCTTATCAAAGAGCGGATTTTAGGGTCTGTTTTGATGAAAACTTTGCCGAAGCGCGAGAAGGTCGTCTGAAACTTGATATGGACTTCAATGAAGTACTCGCAATGCTGGAGTACGTGTGTCCTGACAAGAACTACGATCGATCAAAAAAGATCTCAGGTAACATTATTTCAAAGTCGTTTTTACTAAAATGTTTTAGATGCGAACCTTCCAGCCCTTATTCACTGCAGTCACCGCTTTCAAATTCCTATGCTTTCTCGAGAAGTTCTGCATTTTGTCGAGGTGGAAATTGATCAAGCGGATTGTCATCTGAAGGCTGAGACATTGGTTGACGCGCTCATCGAAGCACAGTTGGCTGGATTTACGTAAGTATACCAGTCGGGTACGCGCGTACCCTCCTGACTTTGCGGCATACGGCCGCAACAATACGCGGTCTCCGGCCGCTCAGTTAAGCGGCCTGCGGCCGCAACATTCGTGACCTACGGCCACTCATTACTCGGCCTTCGGCCGTGAAAGTGGCGTGAAGTACGTATAACTCGGCCTACGGCCAACCTCCATCTCCCCCTCGGGGAAACGAGTGTACCTACGATGATAGACAACACACACCATAGCGTTTTGTTATATAAGGGGATAAGGGGATTACACCAATTTCATTAGAGAGACTGACGTTCATTGATATTGACAAGCGTTAACATGAAGGTTGTTAATAAAGTGTTAACGCCATAACGTTAAGATTAAGGACTACGTTAAGTTTAAAGTAGTTAAGCATAAAGGGTCGAAAAGGCGGCGGCGCGATGGCAGCCCTAATTGTGAAGAAATTTGGTTTTTCACCGGCGCGCGCCGAAATACTTCTTTTTTTCTAGTCCAAACTACAAACTATCACATAATTTGTGACGGCGAAAACGATGGTGATGTTGGTTTTGCAAAACATTGCGATTTGAACAGTGGAAATTTTAACATTTGCCCGTTTTGAGACACCGGAGACTCCGGTGTCTCAAAACGGGCAAATGTCAAGATGGACGAAAATTAAAACTTCAAAAAGTTTTACACTACGACTAAGGTCTACAACCTTGGCCGCAAATATTCTAAAAATGGAATGTTAGAAAATCGGGTTGTGGTCCCTAATCGGATTGGCGCGCTTTTTCAAACAATAATTTTGCCTATACCCTCCTTTTTTTGTTGATTTTTCTAACACGGTTCGCGATACATTCTTGGAAAACACATCACTTTTTGAATCATCCGTCAGTATCGCAGAAACAGAAAAATTCCTTTGCCCTATTTTTATCCTCTTAAGAAACTAATTTTTAGGTCATTTTCTACGAGAGGAATCTACAGGAAGCTAGCTGGACACGGTGAAGTTGAAGTCAGGGAGGCACTTAAAGGACTGCCCACTGAGATGTCCGAAAAACTCTTCCAGGAGACACAGAACTTTCTGGTTAGTTTAAGGCCTTAGGAGGTCTTAAGGTCACAAAGGTCTCAAAGTTTAAGGAAGAAAAGGTTATGAGGGTAAATTCCACTTTTCGCGTAATTTCTCTACATATCTCCATTCTTTATCTTATTGAGTTCTCTTTTGAGCGTTCGGATAAATCACAGGGCATCGCGGCAAGACCCAAAACCAAACACAATTTGAATCTGAAAAATCCGATGAAACACAACTTTTTGCATAAAATTCTCCTGTTTTCAGAGAGTTCTGCAGCCAATGCGAGTACGAGGACAATCAGCCTATCACTGGAACGACTACAACAAACGAATGTTCTTCTGATAAGCCTAGATCTGATGTATATGGTGTGCACAAGACATTTCATACTGCCCGCAACGGGCCATAAAGCATGTCCCCCAAATTTATATTTAAATAATTATTTACTATCCAGTGTCTTACAGTAAGACTCTTACACAGCACGTGATACGAAAACAATCGTAAAGAGGAATATTATGGTATCTGGATGATCAAACTGCAGTAAAACAAAAGTGAATGGTCGTCTTACAAAGCTTCCGGTCATCGGATCGGAAGACTTTCTAAGAATATCTTTTTTTAGATGGGAAAAACACCATTCTTAAAGGGATCGTCAGGGGCCTTTTTTCTACAATTAAAACCAACGTCAGAATACAACAGTACGATTTTATCAGTTAATTTTCTTTTTGCCAGCAAAAATCATTTGCGCGAAAGTGGAACCGAACTCGGGACCGTTTGGTTACCAGCCGCCGGCGCTAACCAGTTGGCTATGAGGTCGATGTAAGTTCAGCGCTGCGCGTTCCTAATCCCCAGCGGCTTTCACCTTGGACAGCGGGCAGATGGCGTGAAAAAACGTAAGCTGGAGCCTGTTGGAAAAAATTAATTTTGAGTTTTGATTTGAATTTACGGCTTTTTAGGAAAAAGGAATTAAAAATGATAAGCAGATAAATGATGAACTAAATTAAATTTATTAATTAAAATAAACTTTTAAAAGGACCCTGATGGTCCCTTTAAGCAAAAGATGTCTTACACTCACTCACGCACTTAATTACGCACGCACACGCACACGCACACCATCTACACATGGATGTGAAATCTTTATTCCACTATGGGTTCAACACATAAGAAGAATGCTTCTCAGTAACAGTTGTGTTTCCAAGAATCGCCGTTGTGGTCAAAGGCGCCACCGTTTTCTGCCTACACCCTAGGAAACTTTGGGTCAATTGAAAAAGTGCCTTACATGGTATGCATTGAAAAATGTTGAAGGTTGCGTGTCGGTAGTCTTGCACACAGAGTATGACAAGAATTGGGTCCATTATTTTGGGAAATGTTGTGAAAACCGACAGAAGATGGGGAATCACTCCGAAAACTCCTTTTGGCCAGATGGGGAAGGAAAATAGGAAGAGGGACGGGAAAATGTATAAGACGAGGGGCATCGCAGTCTGAATTACAGAGTTATTTACTTTCTCTCTATCTCTCTCTCTCTCTCTCTCTCTCTCTCTTTATCTCTCTCTCTATCTTCATCTTCAGGTACCTGAACAATAAGTGTAACCATGATCTGCCGACTGATTCTGACTTCTATCGTAGAACTCTCTTTCTGAATTGAGACAATCTGTCTCCACATTTTCACGCCACAAAAGGGAATGACAATAAAAGCTTGAAGAAGAAGAATGTGGTGGTCAGTGAAAGATAGAATTCCAAAGAAACTCTGAATGTCAAAATATGATTATTTTTAACACTCCAACCCTGTAGTCAAGTTCGATGAAGCCTGGTCGAAACATTTGGAATTTCTCCATTAGCTCTTGTTCCATTTTCTGAAACAAATTCTATTTTGGTTTTCAATGAGCCCTTAAACTGACTTTTGTCATCGGATTCTGAGTGCAAAAGAAAAGTCCACAGGTGAAGCAATATGCAACTTGTAGAATGTAAATCCCGCCGAGAAGACACTGTAGAAAGGTGCTTCTTTGAATTGTTTGCGTCCATTTTTCTCTAAATATTTATTTTTTAAATGGTACAAGGTTAACTAACTTTGTTACGACTACGTATCTATAGATGAACATAACAGATAGGTGGTAGATCCACAGAAGATAGAAACCGCAGTAAAGGCCTGGACCCCAGGAGGAAGACGGATCGACAAACCCTCCGAACGTAAAGACCACCCAGCTATCATCCACGATAGTGTGGGTCTAGAAAATGAAAAGTGAACTCACACACAAAAGCACAAACACGCAAGCTCACATACGAACCCATCAACGCACCAACGCACCAACGCACCAACCCAGGAATGCACGAACCACGAACGAACGGACGCACACGCGCACGCGCACGCGCACGCAAGAACGCACGAACCACGAACCACGAACGCACAAACGAACGCACACACACACAAACACATGCGCACACACACGCACAAAACACACGCGCGCGCGCGAGAACGCACGAACAAACGTACACACAGATCGATTTGTGCGAACAACTAACCGGAACTGTGACAATGACCACAGCTGCGTATAGAACTTCATAAACTGCATAGGTTACAAGAAGCCATTTGTAGAAACCAATTGTCTTGTTAGAGAATTTCACAAGCACATAGACAAGAAAAGTATTTAAAAGTACTGCGAATGCTCCGGAAATCTGGACGGTAAGATGAAGAACGGAATTCATTGACATTGTTGATGGTGGTAATGAAGCAATGGAAGGATTACAGAATGCTCAGGAGGAAAAGTTTCCAGTTTCATCAGAAAGAAGAAGTTATTCTGAAATGGTTTCACGTGATAGAGCAATGAATCATATCATTACTCGAAGCAACGGGAGGATGAGTGAGAGCAACAGTTTGAAAAAGCATGAAAGGGCAAACTAACGGGGAAATGTATGGGTAAATGTTGTAAAACAAAAGTTTCATGTAAAAATTAATAGGACGAGACTTAAAAGTTCAGCGTTGCGAACCTTTGCATGCTAGGATCTACGGCCTTCGGCTGGTTCAGGGAAGGAGTGGAGCTACTTGCAGCCATATCGAGGCCACCTACTTCGAACAAAATATAAAGTAAGCTTGTTGTCAGGAACTTGGCTTAGCTGACAGTGTGCATTTAATATATCCTCTTCGATTTTCATATATATCCTCTTCGATTTTCATTTATATTCTCTTCGATTGACATGCGTGTGCGTATGCGTGTGCGTGTGCGTGTGTATGTCTTTGTAGAAACGATTTACCAAAAACTCTATGAAATATTAGTAAGTCTATTAGTAAGTCTGTTTATAGAAAAGTTTTCAGACAAAACAAAGTTCCTTCCTTCCCATCGTTTCCCTTTAAGTCTTTGGAACAATTACTAACTAAGAAATTTATATACTTTGTTTTTCATTTTTTAAAATTAATAATGTAAAAGTTCCTTGGCAACGGTACGTATTTAACCCAAAAAACAAACCAAAAAAAACTGTATACTAACAAAATACTTTAACAGCTTTAAGCATGTGATATTAAATTGTGTTAGAAATTGTCGTGTTATTTTTCAATTAAATTTGCACTTAAATAGTGAAAGTACAAAATGACTTTGTGTTGGTCTTTTCTCTAAAAAGAACCTGATGATTATGATAATTAAAAAAAAGCGTTTAAATTTATAGAGAGGGTTTGAAAAATAGAAAGGTTGGGAATAAATTACAAAGACACATTCGTCTTTCGATGCAGAGAAAGCGGTTGAAAAAAAATTAACGTCTTAATTTTTAAAACATGTTTTTCCAAAAGAAAACGTTATTCTAGAGATAAAAAAGACTTTCCTCCATTTTGCCTGAATTTCTTTAAAATAAAAACTTCCTTGGTGGAAGTAGTCGGGGACAAAACGATTTTTCGAAGTGATGTGACATTAAAAAAAGAAACTAAACGTTTTTAAACGAAGAGATGAGTAATCTATGTTGAACAAGAGATTGTCACATTGAACCGGAAGTTATTCGCAATAGGCAGTAATCTCATTTTTCATCGGGGAATAGGGGGTGATTGTATTAACGAGGGCATTCGCTCATGAAGTAAACTATTTACAATTGTAAAATTTAGGGATTTAAATGGAAAATTGTAGGAACACCAGCTTTGGTCAACCAGAAACACATTTTTTAAACTATTTTCGTTTTTGTCTGTGTTGATATAAGCACACGGTAGCCGATTCAGATCTATATAATTAAGAGTGTGTAATTAGAGTTTACCGGAAATGAAACAATCAAAACTCACGTGGTGATTTGAAAACATCAAGAAATGTGCTGATCTGTTCAAGGATAAGGCAAAACTACTCAAGGTACCATAAAGAAACGTACGAAGGGAAAGAGAGAGAGAGAGAGAGAGAGAGAGAGAGAGAGAGATGTGGCGGTGTAATTTTCGACGGTTTGGGCTGCTGTATTCTGCGAACGCCCCCACCGTGGCCTAAATGAAACAAGCTCCTTTATTTTAATAGACAATAAACTTTTGGCATTTGGCCGTAATTCCAACATACATTTCTATTGGTTATCAGCGCAGCGTTTGAGACTTAGCTGTCCGAATCCAGAAGGTAAAGACCCGCAACAGGTGGAGACCTTGCGAACTTAAAGACGCGCGATAAATGAGTAGATCTCATTCTCCTTATTTATTTTTTCTTTTTGGAGCAAAATGAACCAAATTAGGAGCGCCTGAAATTTCGGCAAAAATATCGTTTGAATAGCGCGCTATTCTGCGCCTCTCCATTCACCGCGCTCTCTGCTCTTCTCTACCGTGTAACCGTGCACCCTTTGCATTGTTCAATCGTGAATACCTTCACCGCATACAGTCCAAAAGATATAACAGGGGTATGTTTCAGAATCTGAACAACGGTTTCTATTCAGTGAAGTTGTTATAATAAGGTTTTGAAGAATCGATTTAACGAGGTCCTTCCCCTTTTAATAAATTATTTATCCCAACCCCCTTCCCCATTCTCATTTAGCTATTTCCATCTTTTGTGGTGTGTAATTCACCTGTAAGTGTTTTGATCAGTTTTGCTGTCCTTATAGTGCACGTAAAAAAGGTGGTTTTTGAGTTTTAATATATTGAAAATTCATATATTTACAGATACTTAAACGATCATCAATCAGAAAAAAAGACTTCTTAAGAAAAATACGAAACCGTAACCGAAAAAGTAAAGAGGGGAAAAGTTAGATAGATATATATAGAGAGAGAAAGAGAGAGAGAGAGAGAGAGAGAGAGAGAGAGAGAAAGGGAGGGAGGGAGCGAGGGAGAAATCATTATTCACATGGTCGTCGTTCCTCTAATTTTTCTCTTCAGAATTGATGTCTCATTAAAACACCAGAAGCCTCTCCTACGCTTCGTCATTTGTATGTCTTCCACAGCAGTCGATGGTCCTATCATCGCTGTAGTGTTCAAATGAACTACTGGGGCGCGCCGGCAGCCTAAATTAAAATATATACAAAAATACATATAAAACTCTTACAAGGAAAAAACTGGAACATATTCAGAGTTGCACGACGGTACTCTTGAACGCAGACGATGACAAGAATAGGATCCACAATCTTCGGGAAAGTCGTAAAGATTGAAAGGAGATGGGGAACTATTCCGAAAATCCCCTTAGGCCAGATTGGATAAGAAAAGAGGAAGAGCGAGGGGAGAATGTACAGGACGAGAGGAACGGCTGTCTGAACAGAGCTTGTGTGTGAGTGTGTGAGTGTGTGAGTGTGTAACAGACCTGCACAAGCAGAGTGACCATAATCTGTCGATTCAGTCGGCCTTCCAAAGTCGACCTTTCTTTCTGTACAGCTACAATGCGATTCCACATTTTCACTCCAGTGAATGGAATAATTATAAAAGCCCCAACCAGAAGGACATGGTGATCAGTAAAGCCAAGAATTCCGTAGAAGGTCTAAAACTCCAAAGCTCGATTTGTTTAGCAAAAGTACCTGATAATCCAGTTGGATGAATCCAGGGTTCCAGATTTCAAATCGGGCGTAAAGTTCTTCTTTCATGCTCTAGAACCTAGTGTTAGCAAAATAGAAAGACGGAGAGAGATGGAGAGAGAGACAGAGAGGGAGAGAGAGAGAGACAGACAGAGAGAGAAAAAGACCAACCTCTGTTAAAACATGCTGGGAACAGAATCCCACGCCACAAATGAAACAGTATACAAACTGAAGAACGTAGAGTCCGCTGAGAAAGGCGATCAGGATCCGACTGTGCTTAATCCTGTTGGCCCAGTTTTCTCTGAACCAGCCATGTTTAAGCAATTTCTAAGATTTTACTTTGTAACGACGATGTATCTGTAGATGAACATGACGGATAGGTGACTGAGCCAAAGGAGATAGAAGAAGCAGTAGAGACCGGGACCCCAGTAAGAGGATTGGGGAAGGAGGCCCGCGTAAGTGAACACCACCCAGATGTCGTCGACTAGGGTGTGAGTCTGAAATATTGATGTGAACTGTTGGCTTTAAAAACAGTTTAACCATGTATAGCCGTGGCCAAACGAAAATCACAGAGAAAAAACCGTTTTTTTAATCTGCGTCTTCGCTTTTTGAATGCAATATTCTCCTGCGTATCGCACGAATGCTGCATGGCTGTTTTGGCAGATTCCAATTTGGCAACAGCTATATTTTGCATTTCACTGTGTATTCTCTAGGGCTGTTATTATAACCGCCAGATTGAATTGCTTTCATTCACCATCCACTACTTTGACAAATGCGAATACTGAAATTTCAGTGTGTGTGTGTGTGTGTGTGTGTGTGTGTGTGTGTGTGTGTGTGTGTGTGTGTGTGTGTGTGTGTGTGTGTGTGTGTGTGTGTGTGTGTGTGTGTGTGTGTGTGTGTGTGTGTGTGTGTGTGTGTGTGTGTGTGTAGTTGTGTAGTGTATCAGCATAGGTCCACGCGTTTACTTCCCCAACAAGGGAGGGTGAGGTCGGCTGTAGGCCGAGGTTCACGTGCTTCACGGCACTTTCACGGCCGAAGGGCGAGTAATGAATGCCATGAACCTGCGGCCGCAGGCCGCCTAATTGAGCGGCCGAAGGCCGCGTTTTGGTGCGGCCGCAGGCTGCAACCAGGAGGGTGCGCGCCGTAGGCGCGCGTACCCTCCTGGTGTGAAATAAGATTGCTAACAAGGGGAACTAAGTTTGTTTTACACCCGGAGAACACGCGCGCCTATTGCTTGGCCTTCAGCTGTTCAGTTACTCTCTCCTTTTAAAAACCTCACTATCAGCTGGAACACAAATTCCGCAAGCAACACATCAACCCATCTATGCTTCATAAGAAAAATGTTGGTTTTGCCTAAATCTAGGCAGCTTGCTCGGGCCTCTAGCACTCAAATTTGTAGTTTCCCAAGCGCTCTGTCACAAAACATACAAACCTTGTGAATTTCTTAATTTTCCATGGGAAGTGAACAAGCACTTCCAGTTCTATTTTCGGTTGGTCTCTCCAGACACAAACCTACGTATTTTCTGTTTCGAAGCTTAAAAATCACTTGATATGTCATTGTTAATTCCCGAAAACATTGTTAATAACCACTTATTGTTTGTTGTCTACTTACCGGCACGCTGAGAATCACGATGGCTGCATACATAACTTCGTAGACGGAATAGGTGACAAGCATCCATTTGTAGAAGCCGATTGTCTTATTAGAAAACTTGATGAGAACAAAGATGAGAAAGATGTTGAGAACGACAGCGAGGCTTCCAGTAGCTTGGACCACACGGCGGATCATCACTGAACAAAGGGATTAAAGAGTGGGATGTCTCTTTTTAATATTGGACTACGGTAGAAACAACAACTAGATAAGAAAGTAAGAACTTAGAACTTCCAAAGTACTTGAAAACAGTAACTTTATTTTAAGACGAAGGTGATTCATGAATCGAAGCGTCAATTTTGAGGCTTCAATTGCTGAAGCATGTTCATCTTAAACTGAAGTAACAAAAATGGAAAGAAACACGCAGGGGAGTTAAATGTGGTTTGTACTACTTCCAAACTATATGGGAACTCTGACGACATTCGAAAAATGGATTTTGCTCAAAGTTTGTGGGAACGCAAATTCTAGGAATAAACCCAATTTGACGTTCTGTCTGGGATGAAGAAAGCACATTTAGATCCACTCGAAACGGCCTGCAGGCCATCCAATTGAGCGGCCGCAGGACGCGGATCCGTGCGGCCGCAGGTCGCCTAACGCCACTTCGCTGGCTAAGCCCCCGACCAGCGGCCGAAGTCCGCGAGAAGCCAGGAGTGAAGGCCGCCGTCACTCCTAGTTGGTTCAACAAAAAAAACTCTCTTTTACAGTTTCCGCGTTACGTACACCCAAGTATTCTAATTTGCTGACAGTAATGGCTAATTTCAGTGAGTACGAAAGTAGTAAATCAGCTAATTCTACGCCAAAGGGCTGCCGGGAACCGCTCTAGCGCGAAGCGAAGACGATCAGCTAAATTTCTACTTTCTCAGGCAAGGCGGCCAAAGGCCGAAAAACTAAGCGGCTGCAGGCAGTGGGAACGCATAGAGGCGGCCGAAGATCGCCAATCCCTGAAGGGAAAGATCCGAGTATTTGACTCAAAAAATTGTGTGTATATAAGTCGTCAATTCAATTTCGGCCAAAAATATGCCCATTTTAAAGGGACTGTCAGGGACCTTTTGCAAGTTTGGCTTACGAAAAACAATCAGCTGACCAAAAACACTCTATACAACATAGAGTCCAAAATTCTCAGTTTTCGAGATTACTCAAAGTGCCCAAAACCAGCAGATTCTGCGGATGTCCGCAACATTTTAGCATATATACGTTGTATATTTTTCGACCGTACCAGACCGACCGTAATGGAAATCAAAAGGTCCTGACGGTCCCTTTAAACCACTGTTTCGATGTTAAAATGGGTAATTCGAATTTCAAAATCAGAATACTGAAGCTTATTTCCAAGAATCGTCAAAGTGGGACTATGGAATCTTGGACAATAAGTTAACCACCTCATTACATTATACAACCTAATCGAATACACTTACAAGAATGACAGGAAGGGGAAAACAAACGTACAAAGGGCATTTTACTTTTTTCTTACTTCAAAACATAAAAGAAAGCGAAATAGACGAAAAAGCGAGAGAGGAGATAAAATCATCCAAGATTAGAGAAGCAAGAAAGAAAGAGGGAGAGAGACAGAGAAACAGAGAGACAGAGAAACAGAGAAACAGAGAAACAGAGAGAGAGAGAGAGACAGGCAGAGAGACAGAGAGACAGATAGTACGACCCCATAACATAATTCAGCACGAGGAAGTAAGAGCTGACAGAACGGAGATTGCAGTTTACCGCGCGTGCCGTTTGTTGTGACTTCTCGCTTCCGCAATATTAATGCGTATTTATGGAAATTCTAGACTTACATATCTTTTTATAATACGGAAATGCCCTTTCCAAGTGCAGCTTAGTCTTAATCTTAAGTAATACGTTCACTTCCATATGCACTAAAGTTATTCTTAGAGTTGCTCATGGAACAGGATAAAACAGACAAAAAGGGATGGAATGTCATGTCTAGAAGAGGACTTTACATTTTCTGCAGAGAAAAGGTTAATAACGTTATTTTAAAAATTCAAAGTGTATTCATGGACTTGAGTTAATGGAAGGGCTGTGAAAGGGATGGACGTGTAATGTCGCATCTCCCAGAATTTTTGCAAATTGCTTACCAGAAAAGATTAACTTGCACATTTCCGTCAGTGGGTGTCAATGGGAAATTGGAAGTTCGTCTCTCCAGAATGGTTTGCTTGGACACAAAATTCTACAATGTTGCTCGACGTGCTGGAAACTGAATTAAACGGTATGAGTGTGATAAAAACATCGTAAATTGGTTTGTAGCAATAGAAAATATTTACCGTTTTTCAACCTATCACAAATGCACACGGTGTTCTTTCAATTGAGAATTCTGATTCAAACTGGGGAAAAGAGAAACTTTTTACTTTGGTTTTAAAAGATATTGAAACACGAACCAAAATTAAAATAGGGTTTGAAATGCGAGGGATACCATTTTTCGATCGGAACTGGTCGGTTATTTCTTACCTCTTTAAAGGGGAAGGAACGCATTGAAAAAACTGTTCTGGACTTGTGATAATTGAGTAGATCCCATCCTCCTGAATCAGAAAAATGTCCCATTTTCTCTTTTCGGAGCAAAACGAACCAAATTAGGAGCGCTTGAAGTATTTTCGAAAACAGCGTTTGAATAGCGCGCCATTTTGCGCCTCGCTTTTTCACGCGCTCTCTCGCCCTTTTCTGCCGTGTAACCGTGCACCCTTTGCATTTTTAGATCTGCACCTTTTGCAGTCCAAAACATAGAAAGGGGCTATGTTTCAGCACCCTTTGCATTTTTAGATCTGCACCTTTTGCAGTCCAAAACATAGAAAGGGGCTATGTTTCAGCATCGTGACAATAGTATCTATTCAATGAAGTTGTTTTTAAAACTATTAATTTAAAAAGCGATTAAAAATATAAATAAAAATATCGCAGTTGGTCTGTCTCTCATTTTTCTGCGTTCCCCTTTCATAAATTCACTTGCACCAACTGTAGCCCTGTCCCGAAGAATTACTACCGAGCACAAATTTTAAATTTTATAGCCAATTAACCGTTTATAAAAGAAAAAAACACATATTATAGTTGTATTTCATTATTCCTTTTGTTTCTTTTCTCGAGTGGCTTTTGCTCGTTTCTACAGTAATCCTATTTCTAAAATAGGAAAGAAGCCCCTATTTAGTTCAAAGAACAAGATTTCGCATCGGAAACAATAATTTAATCACCCAAGGGGGTTATTTAAATCATGTGCGATTGAATCACGCGTTCTGCCAATCACTTCCTCCACATCTTGACCACTTTCAAACCCATGTCAGCTTGCTTTGTTTTTGAATTTAAATTCTAGTTCGTTTACAATATGTGTTAATTTGACCCCAAATTAGAGTGCAACGATTAGAATTTCTAGTTACAACAGATTAACTTTCGCACCTTTTAACGATTTCTTGAGAAATATGTTTTCTGGGACAGCATTAACGCCTTTCATATAAGGTTCAACTACCGTTGGTATAAAAATGTAGTTTAAAAATGGCTTATATCGTGAAATAAGCTTAAAATAGATACCTGAAAATGCTTCAACGCATTTTTTTTGGTCTTAGACGAAGTAGCTTGGGATACTGTAGCGAACACTTTTTTGACTGGAACTCGCTTTAACTTTGAGCGAATTTTGATTCTTAAAAGGAAATGGACAGACAATTGTATTTTACATCTAACCCTGTAAGATGTCAAGTTGCGTGTTTGACGATAGAAACCTAAAATCATGAGAAACCCTTCAAAAGTTGTGTGCTTTTCAGGGACCTTTTCATTTTTATTTTCATCAGGTACGGTCGAAAAATGTATGATAAATTGTCTGGAACTTTGAAATTAGACTGGCTTGTAAACATCGTGCATGCAGGCGTTGCGGCCATCCGCAGAATATGCTTATGGTCGGCCGGTTTTGGACACTCTGAACCCAGATATCACAAAAACGGAGAATTTTGGACCCTATATTGTAAAAAGATGTTTGATTAGCTGATTTTTATCTTTCACATGAGCCAAAGTTGCAAAACGTCCCTGATGGTCTCTCAGCTCTCCTTGGGGGAAGCAGCTTCTTCTCTGGTTCCTGGGATGGTCGGGGGACTGTATACGACTTCAGTGATCCATTTGGTTGGAGCTATGAGGACGGGCAATCCAGGCCCGGTTGGGAGAGCGGCAAAGGGACCGAACGCACGGCCGCGCGAGACGCCTGAAAGTCCCAAAATCGTGTTGAATTGCGTCTGAACATTTTAATTTTAAAAGAAATTCAATACTTATAGATGCACTACTATTTGAGACCGATGCTGCAAATCTTTGCTTCAGTAGGAATCGTTTTCAATATCCTCCTCGTAATAATTCTTCTCAAGTACTCTAGTAAATCAATCGGTTTTTTCAAATGGTTGTTAGTTCTAAATTCGATCTATGAAGTGCTTTACGCAACGGTGGTTCTACTGACCATACCAGTAGGTTTTAATCGAAAGTTTAAAAAAAGTTTTCTGAACATATTTCAAAGTTTCAGACGCATACAATCGTTGATAACAGTTGGGTTGTCTTTTCCAACGATGGTTTGATAAAATCAGCCTCTTTCTGGGGCCCTGGCCTATATTGTTTCTTTTATTTGATGTGGATGATTCATCTATCGACAATGTTTCTTTATCGATTTGTAATTGTCACGAAGTTCGTTTAAAAGTGTTTTTGATGCTGGTCCTTAACGCATAACCCAGCGTAAAAAGTTTTTGCGATGGGTCCCGCCGCGATGATCTACCACGGCGCGCGAAAGAGGGACCTTTGTTCTCACGAAACGGGCCGGGACGAGTCATGTGTCGCCCCGGCCCGTTTCGGCGTTTTTAAACTTGTCAAATTTTGACTTATTTAAATAGTAATTTCAACTTACCTTTTAAAATCCTTCCAAACTCTTTCATAATAATTCATATTTGAACTAATTCTAAGTTAGCAAAAATTAAGTGTCCCGACAAGGATCGAACCTTGGTCGCGTGGGTGACAGATGGATTAGGTGTTTGAGTAGGGGAGCCCGAGGGTTTTTCAAGTAGGCACGGCCCGTAAGAACTGTGAAGGAAGCACGCTGAATAAAGATGCGCGAAAAGCGCCAAAACTAGAATTTTCCCACATAAAGAGGTTGTTTTGCCAAAAAGAGGTTGTTTTAACGCTGAGACAAGCTGTTTAATCATCAAATGGTGTTTCAGAGAAGCCTGGTCCTTTAAAATACGTCACAGCACATTCTGCAAAATCTTACTGTCTTTGACCTACTTCTCCATTTTGATCTACTGTTTCATTTGCGGAGTCATCTTCTGTTCTCAAAATCCAATGACGGTTCAAATGAGAAACGAGCTTTTTCAAAAGTTTGAAGTAGTCGATCCAGGATTCGTTGAACTTGACTACAAAGTGAGTTTTCCAAGTATGAGAAAAAACGACGATTTTTAGAGCTTCTTCGGAATTCTATCGTTTATCGATCACTACATTATCCTAATCTCCGGGATAATCGTTATTCCCTTTTGTGGAATTAAGGTGTGGAGGAAAATTGTGACCTTTCAGAAAGAAACGGTCACTTTGGAGATGAAATTGAGTCAACAGATCATTATAACTTTGCTGTTACAGGTGAGACTCAAGGGTGGCTGATCAGCGGGCCGAGAAAATCTGAGGAACGGGCCGGCCCCACTTTTATGAAAATCTATTTTTGAATGTAACTCCTTTCAAAGTCATTATTTTTAAGTTCTGTTTGTTGCAAAACATAGTTCTAATTGTGCAAAACATACTGCGTGAAGGAGGATTCGAACTACCCTATATAAATTTTGTGTTTTTCACGGCCAATCCGAAGTTGCCCCAGTTCGATCCTCCGCAGACAAAACTTTTTTGCAATAGTTGTTTTATACATTAGGTACAATAGAAACGTAATTCCTGCACATAAATCGTGAAAAACTTTTTCTTTCAACTTTTGGAATCCTCGGGCCGGGCCGCGAATTTTTGGAGAGGGCCGGCCCGTAGCCACCCTTGGTGAGGATTAGTCAGTGAGTGAGTGAAAGAGAGAGAGAAGAGAAAGAGAGAGAGATAATACCTCTTCTTCAGACAGTAATCCCTCTTTCACTCTACCTCATTCCCTCTTTTTGTCTCATTACCTACCCAATCTGGCCACCCGATGTCTTCGGTGTGATGCCCCATCTCCTCTGTATTCTCACCACAATACCCAAAATAACAGATCCCATTGTAATAGTATCCTGTGTTCAGGATTATAGACACGCCGTATTACGTATACTGCGACCCATCATATGTTAGTTTTAAAATTTACCAAATTCAATTTTAAAAAAATATTCCAGGTACAAACCGTGGTGTTGTGCATTCGACAACAACATCCGTACTTCCGCCGGTGAAAAACATATACCGATACAATGTTGGAACGGTATAATGAAGTTGTAGAAATTGTATTTGCCCTCATAGTGAGCCGGCAAAGTTCCCCTCGATTGTCCAACAAGAATACAATTGTCATTTACAAACAACACACGCTTTGCGATCATACCCTAAATTGGGGTAAGAATCTGCGGGGGGGGGCGCCGGGGAAAATCGGGACCCTGAGTCAGGAGCAAGCATGGCAACGGGCCGGCCCGGGCCAGCCCGCTCTAAAATTTTTCACGGCCCGGCCCGGCCCGACTCAACCGAAAATTTATGCCTTTTTTCAATGTAAAAATCAAAGAAAACGAAAAAAATTTTTTCGGGCCGGCCCGCTTCAAAATTTTTCTCGGCCCGGCCCCAAATTTTGCCATGCTTGGTCAGGAGAGGGGTTTTCGGGGGGGCTCGCAGGGGGGCAAAAATTGTGTCCTCGAAAACGCGTAAAAACGGGGGGTTCCGCCGGCCCACCGGACCCGCCAAAAAATCCGGGGGCTCCGCCCGGACCCAGCCGCACCCACCAATTTAGGGTATGTTTGCGATGTATCGTTTATTGATTAAACCTAAACAGAGACAAATGACATATCAGACGTGTATCAACAATTGGGCGAAGGGGATCGTCGGGTTTCAGTTGCTCTGGCTGCGCAGTTCGGCCAAAACCTCGGTGGCCTTCTGAAACAGATCAAATAATACAAGTCGATGGTTAAAAGGCAAACCTTTCCGGCGGCTTCGATGACCTGGAGAAGACCCAGAAGCGCTGTAGTCGAAAACGCGTCCATTTCAGCTGGAAAAGACGGTTTGATAGAGAAATAAAAAAATGAAATCGTCACATCCCTAACAAAAACCGAAAACAAACCTCGGGGCTCGTTGACCGGAGGATTCATCAGATTCTGGATCTCATCCGGAATGAGGAACTGCAGGCTTTGGCGCTCCTCGTTGGCGACCTGAGGCGGCACTTCAACACTTTTGACGGGCTCCTCGGCGACTTGGATCGGTTCTGAAAGGATAACCACGATTTAATATTCCTGAGATTTGAACATTTGGGCCTTTTTCGCATATTTCGGCCTGTCAGATTTTAGTGCCAAAACTCAGTACAATGCCCCCACATATACGCTACACATTGACGGTGAAATAGAGCAATTTAACCCAGTATTCGTGTTGCTTTTGAAGCGGTTATTTTGTGCTCGATGTTTACGCGAGTTGGCTGTTTGCCAGATCCGTTAAACAGCGGGCAAAATGCAGACTGAGGCTCCCGTTGACTTTTTTCGATTTACTTTTTCGCTTTGCACTTGTTTTTACTGTATTTTTGTATTCTTTTTTTATATTATTTCACTAAAATAAATAAATTAAAATTAGTATTGGGTAATATTTTGCTTAATATACTGGAATTTTACTTATTCTCATACGATAATTTGCCCTACTTTGCCGTATTTCTATTTGAAACATTTCGTTTTCAGAAACAGATGAGGAAAGAGTGGCCGAAGAAGAAATTGAACTGGAGCTGCATGGTAGGAAGAGGGACGAACTGAACGATCGAGTTGGGAGAAGGAGGAGGCAGCCATCGGACCAGGCGGGTTTTAATTTGTTATGGACTGAATCAACTAACAGGACTTTATTGTTAGGTAGGCTTTTCACTGGGCAGTTCACTGGTAGGCAGGAGAATCACATTGCGACTGTTGAAACTGCGCATTACATGCATAATGCGATTAGAGCCGGAAAACGTTGTAGACGAGTGGGCAGACAGCTTGTTCCAGAGGACGTGGCCATGCTCGACAAAATGTTCGCCAAGATTGCCGATTGTTCCCCAGCGAAGAGCGAAAGGGTGTAGATGAGCTGCAATTTCGGTTGTAGATTGGGTTTAGAAAGTCGGAAAACCTCCCAGGTGGTGTATCTTAGGCGTTATGTTAATTGCGGGGAAGTAGCGCTGAATAACAGTAGGAACGGCCGTGCAGCTTTTCTTGAGTTCCTTGAGCTCTTCTTTGCTGAGGAACTGGTTTTTAGACATCGTCTGGATGTAGCAGAGGTGTCCGCCAGCCTTAAGGTTAATTTGTGTGTTAGAATAAGAAATGTACAATGTTTTGAGTAAGACATACCAAGTTGTACTTCTGTCCGAGCTTCCGAATGGCATTTTGTATCTTGGGGTCTTCGTTCGTGTAGGTCATCAGGGGCTCAGTAGCAAAGTGGATGCACTTGAGAAATCTTTGGCAATGATTTCCCGTCAAAATCCCTAAATGAATGACTCAGTGGGTTAAATTCCCCCCTACCGCCGTGGTAGTTTTGAACTACGATCTTCTTCTGCTTCAGTAGGTCATCCAAGGATTTGACAAATCCTCCTGTTGCCCGGCACTCCTTGAGCAGCTGTCTTAGTTGGTCTTGGCCGAGTAGCTCAGCCTTGGCAGATTGGAAAAGCTCGATTGGATTCACATTTTCCTTTCTGCACCTGTGTTTATTCGGTTAGTTAGGGAAAATAACCTAAGTACTTGCCTCGCGCACACTTGGTTTCGTGTATCCTGACCCTGCAGCAACAGCACCCCATCACATATAGAGTGTCCGTTGGTGAGACTCATCTTGTCCAAATAGCCGTAGTCCTGGTATAGGCTCATCAAGAGACAGGTAGTTGGTGCCATGAGATTGTGGAGAATCGGGTGTATTATTTGTTCTGACGGGATATCTAACAGCTTCGTAGAGGTGAATGATGCCGATGCGACCTCCGGATCCGAGCAGCTTGACCGAATCTTCCAAAACTCCCATTTCTGCCCATCCCAGGAACGAAGAGAGGCCGAGTTGATTGGGCATATCTGGCACGGGTGTGTCGACGACTGCCCAGCATGTCCTAGCATTGCAGAGATGCTTTTATTATCTCCTACGGCAAATAGCAGCACGGGGATATCCTTGTTGCGGTAGCTAATGGTCTTGATCTGCTGGATAACGTCGAAAACATGGAGAAGGGTCGCTGCCAGATATCTGTTGCTGTCGGGTCCTGTGTACGCGCCGATGACCAACTGGGCGTAGGGAGACTGGTCGTGTGTGTCGTTTGCGAAGGACAGCGACAGCTTGGAGTCAGTTCCCCCTTTGTCGAGTCCTACGCGGAGGAGGTAGGAATTACGGGTCCTCGAACCTCTCCACATACTGTTCTAGAACCTCGGGGATGTTGATCATCCAGGTTACGGGAACAGTTTCCACAAAATCTGAAAGTTGAACATTTTTATTATCCACACAGTTCTTACCTCCATTCTCCATCGGGACTGATTTCTGTTCATACTGAGCTCCCAGATCCATGTCTTCGAATAAAAAGCGATAAGTATCTCTAGGTCCAAAAATGCGTCTTTGAGACACCTTGTTCAGTTCTCCCATGAGGGTCTCAGCGCAGTTTTTAGATGATGTCAGCCTTGTAACTAACGGGAGAGCCGTTGCTGCAAATTTCGGCAAATGTTTGATTCAAAAGTACGAACCCATGGGGATCAGAGGTCCTGCCTCGGAATCGAGATGTCTCCTCACACCTTCTGCTATGGTTGCATTTCTGCTCAAGAATCGGGCGATGAGGTGAATGACAGATTTGTCCCTGGCCGCGTCTGTCTCTTCCGCCACAAGACAGTTCATCAACTGTGCAAGCGAATCCGCCCTTCGTCTAAACAACGGAATTACCTTAGTAATTCCGCACCCCTACCTCGAGGTCCTATCAGTAGCTTTTGAGAGCGAAACGTGTTTTTCAGGAAAACGCACGTGGGCGTAGAAAAGACCCCCTTCCTCGTCCTCAAACTTGGTTACAGCGCCTGCCTCGGGTCGTGCGGCTCTCTTAATTGATTACGAATTTCCACTCCAAAATTAATAATCTCACGTTCAAGTTTCTTCTGTTGATGCGATTCTGGCCCTCACAGTTTGCACATTGATCTACGGTACGGTAGAGAACTCGTGGTCGTTGTTCTGCTGGTTGTTCAGGTCTTGGAGACGGTGGCGGTGTCAGATATGCGTCGAACTGAGCCTCAGGAAGCAGAGTTATCTGTGGTTCTGCAACGTACTTTCATTGAATACCCCATAAGTTACTCAAACCCTGTTCAACGACTTCTGGACGGTCGTCTTCCTCACTTTCCCCCTCTGTCGGTGGTGGTGACAGGTTGTTGGCAACTCTCTGGCTCTTGGGCTTTCGCCCTCCTATGCCCTACCTATTCCTCCCTCTACAAAATTTCTCCTGTTAGTAAAAACCGAAAAAAACCTCTTTCGACTGAATCCACTTGTCTGCCGCTTCACTTTGATCGTTCCTTTGTGGTGGCTGCGCTTTCCTGAGAATTTCCATTTAAACGGTTTCAACAATCATAATAATATTTATTTTCAGGATCCGATGGATGCCTCCTCCTCTCTCGCCGATTCGACGCCGTTTTTTGGATAGAAACGATTGTTGTACGAGTCACTCGGCTGGCAGATATTTTGTTTAAAACACCCGTTTTCGTGCGACTTTTTGGCGTTTGCCTTCACGAAATTACCAATTTCATTCATTTTCGAGAAAAAATACCAGCCGATTGATTCAAATTTCCCTCTCCCTCTCGAAATTGTATAAATTGTACAAAAAGTGCTCATAATAATTTATTTATTAATAATAAATGACTAGAATCACCCTTTTCTTCGGCCTGTGTCTCTTCTTCAGCTTCCTCCTGGAGCTCATCGCTGAGATCGTCGTCCTGGAGCATGGGACACTTGGTTTACCTGCAAGTTTCTAGTTTTTCGAGGTTTACATAAGAAAAGCAGTTGAAAATACCTCTTATTTGATGAAAATTTCATCAGATGGCATGATTTCACATTCTATTCTTTTCTTTTAATTATTTTAATTGAAATTTAGCAATTTTCTTATTTAAAAAAATCATTTTATCCACAAAAAATAGTAAAAATGCGTTTTCTAATTAATTTATTTTGTGAAAAACCGCAGGAAATTGTGGGCGGAGTCTACAACTCGTTTCGGGACACATAAAAATTACGGTATCTTAGACCATACGTAGTCGCCTCTACCGTTTCTTGAAATGTGGACACAGTCCTTTAAGCCGCCGGCCCCCGCGAGCTGTGTGGCGCCCATATATGGCGCGTATGCGGCTTTAGGTGGCGAGCCGCGATTCCCGCCCTTTTCCGCGAATATTTCCTTTTCTTGACAGCTTATTTCCGTTTAAATTGAGAATCTTTCGTTCTACGGCCCACGTCCATTAATTATCATACCAATTTTGGCATTAGCGTATTGATTAGCATGCGAATTCTAAGTCATTCTCCCCCCGTCGTGGCAGTCTTCCGCCCCTTTCTCTCCATTCTGTGCGGTTCTTCCTTCATTTCTTCTTCTCCGCCCTTCTTCTGCGGTCGTAGCTGTTCTTCCTCTTCATCCGTGGCCTTCTCCGTCTTCATGCTGCTTCTGAAGCCGAAGCAACCCTCGTCTGCAGCTGTCCAACCGTTCAATGATCTCTTCCGCCTCCATCCGTCCGCCGTAGCTGTTCTTCCTCTTCTTCCACGATCACTTCCTTCCAATCCGATGAGTTTTTCTATTCTTTCCCCCTCTTTTTCTGCCTCAACCACGTCTCTCGGGGGTCCAGGGGACTTTCCGTACCCAGGAGTGACGCACCGGGCGCTCCTGGTGGGTCGATAAATTCCGAACTCTTAGTAGAGTTCTTCTTAACTCACTCGCGTCTTTTAAAATCTCGTCGTCAAGCCGGATCGCTATTGTATGGTTGGAGGGGCGCATCGACCATAACCCTGTGATCCGAGAGGCGTGGGGTGGCACAGAAGCCACAAGCCTGTTCCTGGCCTGACTTTTGTGTCACCAAGACAGACCCCCATACCTCTCATTATTCCGACAGTTACATCAACTGCCGGGAAAATGAGAGGAAGACCCTTCTGATTTATTCCGATTTACTACACCGCAAAGTTTCTAATTCAGGTATAACTACGGAGTAGCTGCTTCTTGAGCCGAATGAAGCTCACCCGCACCTGCGCAACCGCTCGGAGCCACAACACGTCTGCAAATGTCCAGCCGCTCATTTTCCGTGGGATACGTGGAATCTATGGCTGACTCGATTTCAACACGTTAAACAGTTTGCTTTCCCCGTTTACTAAATTAAACTTTAGTTTCAGGCCCAAAAATGACCGCCTGAACACCGAACAACGATCGACTACACCTGACAGCTGGCTGGCTCCAAAGTCGATCGACGTGGATGCAGAAGAAACCAGAAATGAAGGCGATTTCAGCATATTATCGTACAAACAGAAGGTTCGTTATATTCCAGCTGTTTTATTGCTTTACTTTAGTTCGAAGCTTCATTGAAAGTGGTGGAAAGGAGCCATCAGTCGTCTACAACCGCTCAAAGCCTTCCTTCTGTGGGAATTGGTCGAAGAACTCCTGAATACGCAGAAGCATCGACTACTCCTGGCAGCTAGCTGATACATCAGAATAGTGTAATCTGCAGCCGGCGGGCTAGCCAATTCTCTCGTCTTTGCGTCTATAGATGGCTTCCTCAAGAGGTATGTACACCATTTGTTCATTAATGTCTCGGTTATCGATCTTATTTCACGATTTCAGCATTCAAATCGTCAAAACGGCGTACAATGAACCAAAGTCGATCGAAACTCCTTGCAGCTGGCTGGCTCAACGATCTATGTGGATACATAAGATTAGGCGGAATGTACAGCCGCTCCTCTCGTCTTTTCGCCTACAAACGACTGTCAGGAGGTATCTTTACAGTTGACCATTATTCACTCCTTTTCGGTTTACTTAATTGTGTGAGTTTCAGTTGCCGAAACGCAAGTGACTGGTTGCGACTATTCGGCCACGTGGATTCTCAGTCCTGACAGCTGGCTGGCTCCAAAGTAGATCGACGTGGATGCAGAAGAACCCAGAAATGAAGGCAGCTTCATCATCTTATCATCGGGAGCAGGTTCGTTTACATTCCTACTGTTTCATTGCTTTACTTTAGTTTAAAAGTGGTGGAAAGGAGCCGTCACTCCCCTACAACTGCTCAAAGCCTCCCTTCTGTGGGAAATGTCGGATTTGGGGCCACTCTTTCGTCGGCGAAGAACTGAAGACGCAGAGATGTCGACTTCTACGGAGAGCTGGCTGGCTCTGTGATAGATCGACGTTGATACATCAGAATAAGTGGAATCTACAGCCACTTTTCTCGTCCTTTCGTCTACAGATGGCGTCCTTATGAGGTATGTACATCATTTGATCATTTGTATCTCGTTTATCGATCTTAATTTGTTGTTTCAGTAATCAACACGTCAAAACCAGCGCCTGACGAGCCAAAGACGATCGAAACTCGTGACAGCTGGCTGTCTCAACGATAGTCAGTTTCGTTTTCTGGATGGCTTAAAGATGCACATTTCCTGACAGCTGCCTATCGGTTGATCGACGTGAATGCAGAAGAATCGTCCTGCAGACCAGAAGGAGGTTCGTTGAGTTTGTTTTATTTTTCTACTTGTGTTCCCGAGTACAGCCATGGGCTACAATGAAAAATTTTTCATTTGGAAACAAATTACAAAGTCGCAAGTCTCAGTTGGTCTGCAGGGCAGACGAAAAAAATATTATTTTGTAGATTTTCGCTTAGTTTTTGGGACAAACCCTACAAAATTTTCATTTCTGATGCATACCAAAACATGCACAAATTAATCCTGCGTTTGAAACAGCCGTTGGCCGCCGAACAGATTTTTCTCGATGGGGCGCGTTTAAAACCCCCTATACCCACAATGAAAAATTTTTCATTTCACGAAATACAGATCTCAGCCAATAATGCATATTTTTAAGCGAAATTTTGGATTGTGAATAGTTTGTTAGCAAAACCAAATCGTATTTTTTTTATTTTGTTAAATTGGACGTTTGAAAAAATGATGCACGATTTTGGGGTTCATTCAACAAACCCAAAAGTCGCATTTTTGAAACAAAAAAATTCATCCTTAACCCGCTTTAGGCGGGTTAAGGAAGTAATGATGTTCCTTAACCCGCTTTAGGCGAGTTAAGGAAGTAATGATGTTCCTTAACCCGCTTTAGGCGGGTTAAGGAAGTAAGGAAGTAACATCATGTTTCGGCGAAATCTCAGGTGCAACTAAGATTGTAACTGGGAGTGTAGTCATCCGTTTACCCAGAGCAGTATCAGCTGCGAGCGGGTTTCGGATTAGGAACCATCTCGATCAGTCATACCTGTATCTAGGCAAAAACCTATTAGCAACACCCAAGTTGCGAAAGGAAGACTAGCCTTTCCATACTCCAGAACTGTACCAGCAGTGAGCGGGGTTTGGGAACATCTCCTTAGGCCCGGAGTCGAGTCTTTTCTGATATGAGGACAAATTCCTAGCCAACATTCTCAAAGATTCGAGGTTACTGCTCTCAGCAGCCGATTCCATGCAATTCTGAAAAGTTTTCTAGTATTCGTTTTATTTAAAAATTAAACCTCCTCTAAGTATTCATTCAACTGCTTCAAAATCACTTGTGCTTCTCTGATTCCTCCACGTTTGATGGCTGTGTCCCACTTTTCACAATGTAGTTCTTCCACTTTGTGAAGGATTTCCTTAAACGTCATGATGTTTTTTTAATGTGCACAGAAGTAGATTGAAATTTTGTCTTTACTAAGAATCCAGTGACTCCGCTCTCTCCAGGAACACCAGGAGTTCCATCCTCTCCGGGAGCTCTGGGCTTTCCATCGGGTCCGGGTGCTACTTGAGGCCCAGGAGCTCCATCACCACCATTTCCTAGGGCTCCATTCTTTCCAGGAGCACCGGGAGGTCCAGGGGCACCAGGCTGTCCATCGGGACCAGGGGGACTAGCATGGCAGGAAATGCAACCGTCACGAGAACCAGACTCTCCAGTGAAAGTAGCAGGATGTCCGTCCTTTCCAGGTGCTCCCTGTTCTCCATCATGCCCAGCCTCTCCAGAAGCTCCAGGGGGACCAGGGGGTCCCGGAGGACAGTTGTTGGGTTGGGGACCGCAGTTTCTTGAAAAAAATCATAAACTCACCTCGACTTCCTCCTCTAGCACCGTAACCACATTAAATGAAAATACCAGTTTTTCAATCGGTACTCGATCTTCCACAGAATCAAATAAAATCTTGAAATACACAATCTCACGAATTCAAAAATGGTTTGACCTGTGACAGCTCTCTGATGGAATCAACGCAATGAGCAAAAGTAGAACAAACAGCATGGATCTTGCTTTTATCGAAGTCGATTAGGAGGTCGCATTTTCTTCAAAAACGTGAATAAACTGAGAAATAAAAACTCTCACTTTGTAATGTGCCGAGCTAAAATTGTTGAAAATATATCCATAAGGAGGAGGAACATCCTTCGACACCATTCGGACGCAATTTCGGAGTAAAGGAAGTTGAGGATGCGGAGGGCTTTGATTGCTCTCTCCAGGCGGCGGGCTGATATGAGAGATAGAGAGAGGGACAAAGACAGAGAGAGAGAGAGAGAGAGAGAGAGAGAGAGCTCACCGCAAGATTGAATCTCCGTATCCTCGTCCAAGAGATCTATATCATAAAAAGACAGTTGAATTAGAAGACAGTTTCTATTGTATTGCTCCTTAATTTAAATAAATTTGCAAAAATAGAAGCTAGCTACAATATTCATGCAGTATTTTTGAATTACTGGCTGTAGAAGGGCCTGAACTGAACGACTCTCAGTTGTATCTAGACGGGCTCGGCTTTCCACACAAAAATGGCGAATTATGCAGTCGAGTATAAAGCTAAAAGAAATTAATAACCCGAATTGAGATAGAGAGAAAGAGAGAGAGAGAGAGAGAGAGAGAGAGAGAGATTTGGAGAGAGAATTCTCACTTTTCCAAAAGACACTGCGAATCCATTTTTCTTTCCTCCACACCATAAAAGGCAAGTAAAATGTCCAAATTCATTTCGTAGCCCAGTCTCTTTTCAAACAATTTTGCAGCGGCACCAAAAGCTCCCTACAACCTTTTAGAACGAGATTTCTTAAGCCAAACCTTAAGAAACCGGTTATTGTTTACGTATCCAATGTGAAAGGTATCGTCAAGGTTTCCACGTGATTCAATCTGCTACGAAATTAATTCAAAAATACAAATTTACCTCTAATTTGTTAACCACGAAGATGAACTGATCAAAGTTGGGTACGGAACGCTCGATATGCCAAGACAAAACAATTTCGGGGGGCTGAATATGAGCGAAATTTGTGTGTGTGTGTGTGTGTGTGTGTGTGTGTATGTGTGTGTGAGTTCATCTGTTCTCCTACCTGCGGGAGACTTAGGAGAATCTCTCGTTCCAGTTGAGCCCTTCCAACCTCTTCAGCAATCGCTTTTTCTTTCTCCTTATCCTCAGCTTCCTTTTGATCCTGAATTTCGTAATTAAAATACTTTCTATCATATTTTACCACTTTCTTTTTCAACTTCTTTTTCGTCTTAGCTGGTGAGCGAGAAGTTGATCTAGACTTTGACCTCTTTTTACTCTCTTTTCTTTTTGTTGTTTTTCGGTTGTTTTTCTTTAGCTTGGAACGATCTTTTCTCTCTAAAAAGCATTTTTTTAACTATTAAAAAGTTTAATAAACCTGATCTGCGTTCCAATTTTTCCACATCAAAGTGTACAGTTGGAAGGGTTTCCAAGAGATGCTGAATCGGTAAGTTATGTTTTGCCGAGACGCAGAGAAAAGCCGCTTTTTCCAAACATTTGGCGAAAGCTATATTTTTTGTTTGGCTTACCATTTCCTTTCTTTTTGTCCTTTGAACAGTTATAAAAACCGTTTTAAACTTTTCTTCACAGGTTATTAGATTCATTACCGGGCTGACATCCAACAAAAGAGTGTCGATTGCTGCTTCTTCACATGCAATTAAGGCTAGGAGATGTCTTCTCAGCCAGGATTCCACTGTAAGAATAATTATACCATATGGTTAGTTTTACATAGCTAATCGAGCGTTGAACGGTTGTGGACATGGGTCCCGCCGCGATGACTCGGGGATCGACATGGGAAATTTTGACAAACGTTGTGCAGCTGTTTCAAAAATGTAAAGCAAACCGATTTCCTATACAAGAAAAAAAGAAACATTTTCTGGTGGATAAATCGACTTTGACACTAATGGGAACCCGGGTCACTTCAAAAATAGAACTGGAATTTTGCTAAACCCCGCCCCGTTTCCAGCGTTTGGACAAAGAATTTCGCCACGAAAAACGCTCAAATACCGCGTATTCATTGCATTTCCTTGCTTTTGGCACTTTGCCAATGCTATTCGTGGCGGGACCATGCAACCTATAACACTTTGTTCTGGGCTATTGGCAAAGTGCCCATGCCAATTTTTGTCACCTGGAGTTTCTTAAAACGTAAAAGAGGGAAAGGCCGGGTCATTGTGAATTACACAGACTGTACGAAGTTTCTTAGCATGGAAATTTCCCTGTAATTGGCAGCGAGCCAATTTTGGCGTCAAAATATTTTAAGGCTGCAAAATTGGCCATATATAACAAAAATTCAATTATGTTAGCTACGATATTTTCCCGAAAATTTTGTCATGACTCATGTCATGATACATTACATCTATCCGCCCCGAATGGGGCTGAGTCAGTTCTTACATTGCCTGCCGCGACATGCGGTTGATCTCTCTCTTGCTCTCTATTCTCTATCACTTGAATCGTGTACCATTCCATCCCTTAATAAACATATAGAAACCCATAGGACTTGTGAGAGAGCGTGTAAGTGTATGAGAGGTCCCTACGTATTGGACACCCGTCCAAACAAATTTGGCTCGCTGTAACGGCACGGCATTTCCAAATGGGAACTCCGAACATTTCAAAAACAGAACTGGAACTTTGCCAAGTCCGCCCCATTTTCTGCATTTCGACAAAGAGTCCCGCCACGAAAGGAGCTGATAAATATCCGGTGATTTGCAAAAAAAAACCACGCATTCGATTGTCTTGGCAATTTTCCAATGCTTTCGTGGCGGGAACACGGCATTCGGGACCATTGGAAAAATGCCAACGGCCTATTTTCCTTCAAATGTTAAGGATGGAAAGGCCGTGAAGGCCATGGAAAATCTCCATTGCAACTTAAGCGGAAAAAAACTGCTTTCTCTCTAGACAAACTTTTCTCGAAGTGGTATTTTAATAATTTTTGTAATTGGTTTCAAATAAAAAAATTTCTCATCGAAGCGAGTAAATTATCGAACACTGGGAACAGCGGGTCCCAATGCCAAAAAACCTACGACCGTTATAGTCTTTTTCCAATGAAAGGGGGGAGATTGTTATGCGACCTTTATATCCGCTCTTTGACCAAAACCCTAGTGAAACATTAAAGTGGTTAGATATAAAATAGTCGAAATAGCATTGTGAAAGAGGAGTGCGCAGAGAATTTGCGGTTCGCGGCGGGACCATATATCCTTTAAGAAAATCCCTTTTCACATTTTTGAAAACGCACTATAGAAGCAACCATACCTGTCTCCTCTCCTTTCCTCTCAATCTGATCATCCTCCTCCTCCGAATAACTCTCTCTACGAAGGCTCAATTCACTGACTTGTGAAATCAAAGTCTCCGACATTCTGAAGTCAAGTTTTCCCACGCGCCGAAGGGAATTTTCATTCAAATGCATATAAATCTTCTCACATATGACAAGCGTCATAAAAGGAAAAGGAAACATGAATCAGACAGAAATGCGCCCACTTCTTCTACTTTTCTGCTTCGTTTTTATAGCTATTTCGGCCAAAAAGGTGTCGAAGAAGGAAAATGAACGTATACAAGCTCAATGTGCTGTAACGCACAGTAGGTTTAAAAAATATATATATTAATGTTGTAGTTTTAGGCACGAATGTAAGAAAGAAACGCGTTTTGTACGGAGAAAAGGTTCCCGCAGACCAGTTTAGGCATGTTGTAAATGTTCAGATAGGAATGGGTGAGTTGAGATATTTTAGAGGTTCAAAAATATTACATAAATAGGCGAGGGAGCGGCTAGGTGTTCTGGAACTATCATCTCATCGAGGCATATCATTACGGCAGCACATTGCTTCAGTGACAAGAACTGGTGCAAGAATAAAACCAAGTTAGTGAGAGATTGAGAGAGAGAGAGAGAGAGAGAGAGAGATAAAGATAGAAGGACTTAGTGAAGACAGAAAGAGAGACACACACAGAAAATAGAGAGATACAGAGAGAGGGAGAGATAAACAGAGAGATATAGATAGAAAGGTAACTGGAGAGAGAGAGAGAGAGAGAGAGAGAGAGAGAGAGAAAGCGAGAAGTAAGAGAGATAGTAATAAATAGCAAAGAAGTGTGGAAGATATGTAGAGAAAAAAAGAAGTTTAGAGACAGAGAGAAATAGAGGGATAGAGATGTCTGCAGGGAGCGTGGGAGGAAAGAGGAAGACAGAATGTCAGTTAGACAAAGAGATTTAGAGAGATAGCGATAAAGAGAGCAAAAGATACAGAGAGAGAGAGAGCGAGAGAGATAAAGAAAAAACTCATTTAGAGACTCTTCCAAGGTATTCCCTCCAAAGCGTACATTTCTCCATTTCGGCGGAAACTGCATAGTCCTCAACCCCAGCACCGGAAGCTGCGCCGACGGAGTACTCAACCGTATGATCGAGGCGTCAAGGGTGAGAAAATTCAAGAATTCATGATTGACCTTAACGTGAACAATTTCTTATCTTTAATTTTAAGGTAGTCGTCCCATCTCGCTACACTGAATCAGGCTGTAACGCGGGAGATATTGCCATTGTAGAACTCACAGAACCCCTATTGACAGGGAATGACACAGAATTGGCCTGTCTCCCAATACCTAAACAATCTTTGCCTTCTAAGGTCTTTGCAGCTAGTTACGGTAGTGATCGTAAGGCCTTAAGGTACACATCCATAAGAACTTATTTTCAGCTAACAATGCCCAAACACCTCAGAAGTTTAAAGAGCGGGCTGAATTCAATACAGAAAAGTATTGTGACTACAGCCTCAAGGCACCGAAAGATTCGTTTTGTACTGAGGAAGAAAGGGCTTTCTTATGTAGGGTATGTTTATAATTATAAATTTATAAAACTAAATACATTATATAAAACTAAATATTATATATGCCTTTTAAGGGAGACAGTGGCAGTGGAATTATGCATACTGTTAATGACGGAAGGAAGGTGGTTTTCGGTGTCCACAGTAGGGGAATAATTTGCTCGGTCGTGCAGACCTTTGTGGATAATCCATGTAAGGGAAATAAATTTTTAAAAAAAATAAACTTCCAGTGCCCGGAAAACGATTCCGTGGATCGATCAATACCGATGCAAGAAGATATCTCAAGTGGATTTGTGGAAATTCAGGGGTCTGCGTGCACGGAGTCAATCCAAAGGTTAACGTGAAGAAACTCACTACGGTCGTTTTTGGCTGACGATTTAATGTTATATCTTTTAAATAATATTCTGAACACAAAAACCGTTGATTTCATCGGCGGTCAGCCACTCAGCTGTCGGCCTAACTATAAGACCGCTTGTTACCGGAGGGGTTTAGATCCAAAGAGAATATAGTTTTCAATTGCAAACAACACACGCTTTGCGATGTATCGTTTATTGATTAAACCTAAACAGAGACAAATGACATATCAGACGTGTATCAACAATTGGGCGAAGGGGATCGTCGGGTTTCAGTTGCTCTGGCCGCGCAGTTCGGCCAAAACCTCGGTCGCCTTCTGAAACAGATCAAATAATACTAGTCGATGGTTAAAAGGCAAACCTTTCCGGCGGCTTCGATGACCTGGAGAAGACCCAGAAGCGCTGTAGTCGAAAACGCGTCCATTTCAGCTGGAAAAGACGGTTTGATAGAGAAAAAAAATGAAATCGTCACATCCCTAACAAAAACCGAAAACAAACTTCGGGGATCGTTGACCAGAGGATTCATCAGATTCTGGATCTCATCCGGAATGAGAAACTGCAGGCTTTGGCGCTCCTCGTTGGCGACCTGGGGCGGCACTTCAACACTTTTGACGGGCTCCTCGGCGACTTGGATCGGTTCTAAAAGAAAAATTTATACGAACAAAATAAAAATAAATCTTACCCTGGTAGACGGGAACGGAGCGAGGGGTGTCTCCACCGTGGACGGCGCCAGTAGAGCTCACAGATATCGTGTCGAAGACGCTTTTTCCTGCAAACAGATTTGAAAAGTCAGCCGCGTTGCCAAAAAAAGTAATAAAGAACGTACCGGTTGCAGTGGCCTGGAAGGGCTTAGGAGTGTCCGCCTGGGGAAGGATCGTCTCTCCGAAGACGTTCTGGCGAGGCACCGGCGCAGTCACAGACGGCTCCTCCATCGTCGTAGAAGCCACGGACTGGGCGGTCACGTTGACGGCCTCCGTGAGCACGGGCATAACGGGCTTCCTAGGGGAAGGGGGACCCCAGCCGTCATCCGAAACTGAAAAGAAACTGGTAACGTAAAGAAGCGAAAACCAGAGTTTGAGAACCATGAATATGTGTTCCCCTCATAGACTTAAAATGGCTAAGGTGAACAAAACTCACAGTCCACCATGGTGAATCACTGCAGAAGGGGTCACAAGCAGGTGGGCACTGAAAAAAAACGTAAAAATAAAAAGTAACGAATCAGTGTTTTAACAGAGAGAAAACAGCGAACACCTTTTTCGAAACAATCGCTTAATTTTAAGTTTTTCAAACAAATCAGATAACAATTAGTTGACCAGAAACTTTCAAAACTAGCGCTTCATTCGTTTGAACGAACGAACGAAAGAGAAAAGTAAGAGAAACCGCTTAACAAAGGAGCACGGCGTTCTGGGAGGTGATGCATGACCAATTTTAGATAAGGAACATATTTAACGTGATTTTATGACAAAAATAATAATAACCCCTCTTTAAACACAACGCCATCCCCGGGAAGATAACTTTTTCAGGTAACAGGAAGGTGGTACATCTATAGTTACCAGGATGTTGGTATTGCCTGCACGAAAGTATGCGATTTATTGAAATAGCCGTTGCATCCCGGTACTGTTCCCGACGTTGCCGTTTTCCGGGAAGATAACTTTTTCAGGTACCAGGAAGGTGATACCTGATCTATAGTTTACTACCAGGATGTTGGTATTCGTCAGCTACCATGAACGTGTTACCACATATACCAGGATGTTGGTATTTTCAATGCGTTTCCTTGAAAATGTGTTAAAAAGTATTCGTTTCCTCGAAAATGTGTTAAAATCGATACTGCCAACATGACTGCCAACCTGAGACAATTCAGTTTTCTTTTTTTTAATCAAATATTTCTCCCTTAAATTATGTTGTTCTCATTAATTAATTTATATTTTCTTCTTCTGTTGTTATGTTATTCTCTTCAATTTCGTTACTTTCCGGTACAATGCCGCTCAAGAAGACCAAGCCTTACGAGTACAGGCCGTACTCCGACAAGGAGAAGGAGGTTGGTTACCTATTTTCTTTAAAAATATAATGCATCAAATCCTTCTTTTCAGAGGTTGTGTATTCCTGTAGAATCCACATCCGGAGGCCGTCCGGCCGTCTCCAAGTTAAAGAACATGACCTGCTACGCTCCCGTCACGAACTGGGGAGAGTGGACCTCCCTCAGGGACATCACCGTAGGTGTTTTTGGGAAATTTCAAAGGCAGTAAATTTCAGAAGCACACGTACGCATTCTTGCATGCGTCGTACACGGCTACCGGTGTAGCCGGTATCCCTGTCGTCGGACACAAACACCCCGTGATGCCACAGTTCGCTGCCGCGGGAGACAAGCATTCCGATTGTTTGTGCAACTCGGTCTTCTGCAAGTCCGCAGGCGGCGTAAGTTTTAATTTAACTAAATTAGCAGTACCACACAGGTCTAATTAAAATAGTAACACATCTCTGGCACTTTCTCAACGTAACATATATCTCATACATCTTTGTTCCCCTGAGAATAGAAAGTAACAACATCCCGGTATAACATAGAGAATAACAACATTTTGGTACTTAATTTGAAAATTACAGGGAGCTCCCCCCGCTTCTTTCTTCACCACCAATCACCGCGGCAAGCTGCAGTCGTTCTGCCTCGTCCCCACGTCTAGGATGTTCTTCGGCGTGCCGACGGACCTCGTGGGAGGTCTGAAGGCCCTGCACTTCGGAATGTAAGTCAGTTAATTTACCGTATTTAAATTTCATATAGCTCCGCCCAGCACATCCGCCCCCTCAACGGCGCTTCAATCATTTGGAAAGAAGAGCTCGTTCCGAGGAACTTGGAGATCGAAGAAGGGAAGATCGTCGGAGACGACGACAACGCGTCGCATGACGCTTCCTCGTTCTGCGACCTCTTCCACTCCGTGGTCGAGTACATGGAGCTGCCAAAAATGCTTCTCCTCATCGTCCGCATGGGGTAGGTTATGAAAATTATTTCGTTCTAACAAAAAGTTGGTAGCAACATTTTTGTCAACATGAGCATGCAATTAAAATTACTACCATCTATGAGGTAGTCACAGGGGACAATAACAACATTTTGGTAGGTGAAATAACAGCATCTTGTTAGAGTATGGTATCAACAACCTGTTATAAGACGATAACAAGATGGTGATACTGGTTGGTATCAACAACCTGTTATGCGATTTTTGGTGATATAACAGCATCTTGTTAGAGTTAGGTATCAACAACCTGTTACCGAATTAACATTCCCCACTTCCTGATAGTAACACAATCTTGGTATCGCGAAGGGCATTCCAGAAGTCCTGTACCCTAAGTATACTCTTGCAGATGTGAGCAGTGCTGGATTCATCTGAGGGCCTTCTGCGAGAACCCCGACAACGACGACAAGAACATCTTCAAGGACCCGCAGGTGCTCTACAAGTTCTACTATGAGAACCTGAGGGTATATTTCCTCTTTTTGGTGAAATAACAGCATCTTGGTATATGAGATAACAAGATGTTGATACTTGTTTGATATCAACAACCTGTTATGCGATTTTTGGTGAAATAACAGCATCTTGTTAGAGGATGGTATCAACAACCTGTTATGTGACGATTGACATAATACTGAAATTGACATAAAACTGTGATATAATTGTTTCAGCCTTCCCACGTGGCCGAGGGACAGCACATATTCCTGAAGCTCAACGACAACCGCCTCGGGTGGTGCCGAGACCTCGCCAACGTGGTCCTCATAGGAGAGGGCAAGTTGACCAAGTACCAGCAGGTTAGACTGGATGTTCGACGATGCTAAATTCGATCCCAATTTCAGAAGATCGATCTCTTCGCATCGGAGGAGTGGTGGCTCTTCGAAGAAAGGGTTCGGGAGATGGAGCAGAACGGGCGTTCCACCGAAGACTTCAAGAAGTCCTTCCTCACCAAGAAGGCGGAGCAGATCATGCTGATGTGCGAAGCCGCCGGTTACAAGGTGGGTTACCTCCTTCCATGTTGTACAACAAGACAAAACATCAACGAGTGCAAAACATGATTTTCCGACGGACACACTGCAATTTACGGAAACTGTGAATTTTATGCGTCCCGTAGCGAATATTTTTTTGCGCAGTCCTTTAAGCATTTGAATTTTTGCGGGAAAATTTTGACCTACCGAAATTTCCAGCCGGCTGTCTCTCCGGCTATCCGCATTAATACGATATATTTTCTTCATTTTTCCAGCGAATATCGCTCTTTGTCAGAATTCTAACTTGAATGTTCATTTTCTATCGCTAACCGATACATCATTGTTTCTTTTTTTTTCGCATATTCAGCCGAATGAAGCGTTGCTTTTGCGGTGCTTTTCGCCAATTAATGAGTCTTCGATCTAAATTTTATTGCATTTGACTTGTTTTGTAAAAAGAGCTAAACTACTTCATTAAACATAAGCAAATCGTCCCCCTTTGCCCAGCATTGTAAAGTCTTTCCGCTCTTATTGATGTGTTCTTGAATTGTGTTCTAACATGTATCTTACTTTTTCAGCTCGGGGATGAACCTGCCCTCCGCGGCCCTCCTCTTCCTGGCACTGGCCGCTGTCTCCACTGCGAGGCCCAGTTGCCCTCTTCTCCCCTCGACGTGCCAGTGCGAGGCCGATCGCTCCGGCCGTTTCTCCGTCACTTGCGATGGCACCGTTCTCGCGAGCCTTTTTAAGGTAGTTCTGTTTTTTTTGTGAATCACAAAGTAGTTTTGCGTTGTCAACATCACTCCTTTCACTGTGTAACAAGCCCATTAATGTCCAATTTCATAAAATCTGATTTTTCAGGATTTGGGCAATCTTCCGCTGGAGCGCCTTCGCGTGTTCAACTGCTCCCAGCCGGTGTTGGATCATCTGCCAAAGGGACCCATTCGCGCCATCGAAATCAGCCGCTGCCGGATTCAAAGTGTGGATGCGAAGGTGCGAATAAGCCTTTTTTATTAATGTGTTATTTTCCCATTTCGCTGTCGATCTTCGAGTTTTGCGTAATGTATAGAAGGCCGGCACCGGCTTTAAAACCTGATAATTGTACTTAAAATGACGTTTCAGGTGTTCGAGAACGTGACTGATTCGCTGGAGGAGCTCATCCTCACCAACAACCTCCTGACGGCCGTTCCTGCGATGGGATCCCTCTCACGCCTCCTTTCACTGAATCTCAATAGAAATAAGGTACTTTTTTTGTTTCTCTAGTCTCTGTCGACATCTCTTATTTGATTTAGTTCCGTTCCTTGATTTAATTTCTATTTATGATTCCAATTCTCGATGTTTAGATATCGAACGTGTCTGAGAAGTCGCTGGCCGGTCTGCCTTCGCTCCGCCAACTTCGCCTGGAGGACAACAAAATCTGCTCTATTCCACCGTGAGAACTACCGTAGTCTGCTAATAATTATCGTATTTTGTTCAGGAAAGCCCTCGATGGGCCCAAAACGAGCTTGGAACTCCTGGACATGAGCGGCAACTGTCTGACGTCACTCCCGAACCTTCAAGGATCCAGCGTAGTTTACCTGGATCTATCGCAGAACAGGATATCCAAGGTACTTTTTTTTTTTAATATTCAATTTGCTGTGAATATTTTATTTTATTCTATTGTTTTAGGTTGAGGACTCTGAACTGGTGGACATGCCGTCGCTGAAGGAGGTCCGGCTCGGCAAGAATGGCCTGAGGCAGCTGCACCCGGCGGTGTTTGCAAAAGTGCCGACTCTGCAGTTCTTGAATCTGCGGTACGTTTAGATTTTATTGCAACAACATCGAAACTTTGGCACGATGTTCCAAAGAAGTATTAGCAGCAATTGTATTTTTCAGTGACAACCGGCTGGCAGCGTTCGACGGCCGTCAGCTGAACTCCCTTCCCAGTCTTTCGGTCCTCGACTTGACGAACAACAACCTGGCGAGGGTTCGTACCGCCCGTTGCGTCATAATATTTCTATTTTAGGCTCCCGTGATCCAAGGCCACCCCAGTCTGTCGCAAGTCCGCCTCGACGGAAACTGGATTCAGAAGATCGACAGACTGGCCTTCTCCAGCAGTCCACTCCTCGGCCAACTAAGTCTCCGCAACAATTCCCTCTCCGCCCTGGATGCCTCCGCCTTTTTCTCCCTGCCTTCGCTTTCCAGTCTGGACCTGTCCCACAACAAGCTCAGCAAATTGGACAAGGTCAGCCGCTCCTTCCTTTTTATTTATTTAATTTCTTTGTTTCAGAGGGTGTTCGCCAATATCTCGCAACTGCAGTGGCTGAATCTGGCGGAGAACAACTTGCGTGGCTTCGAAAAGGAGACTTTCTCCCGGAAAATCGCCAATATTCTACTGAGCGGTGTGTATTTTTTTTTCTTTGTGGACATTTCACTTTATTTTCTTGGCCAATTTAAACCTTTTCAGGTAACGAATGGGAATGCGACGAGAAATTCGACTGGTTCGTCGCCTACCTCGTCACGAATCAAGTGCGAACTTTCGTCCCGGGACAGGCTGAGATTTCCTGCGAAGGACCTGCCAAATACGCCGGAGTGAGGTGGGGATTACGGCGTTTCAGCAACAGTTTTTGGAATTTTCGTAGGAAATTCTGTATTTTTTAGGCTGCGGGATGTTTTGGTGAAGAAGGCGAACGACACCATCTCGGAAGGGATGAAGACGCTGGGACTGGGCGACCAGGGCAGTCAAAAGTGGGACCAGCTGTTTTTCTTACGCTAATTTATTCCTAGGTCCCTGATTTCGTCGTTCATTCCCGGATTCGACAACCTGCAGTCGACGGTCAACGGACAGACCCTCGGAAACATGGCCGCTGGCATTCCAATTCTACACACCGTCACACAGGTGGGAAATATATTGTAATTTGTTTTATAAATGGATTTTAGGCTATTCCCTCGCTGCGCAGCCTGCCCGGCCTCAACATCCCCGCTGGAACGGGCGCGAAGAACCTTCCGGAGAACAGGGACCTCAACCAGGCCATTGAACAGGTACTTTTATTTTAATTGCTCATTTTAATTTTAATTTTCCAGTTCACAGCGCCCCTCGTGCGTTTTGCCACAGGCGGTCAGCCGGTGGCCTCTGACATCACTCAGCTGATCCAGTCGATCCCGAATTTCATAGTGAACGTGCCTGGAGCGGGAGACATCGACATCAGCAAAGTGGACCCGGCGGTTGTGGAGCACGTGCTGAAGGGAGGACAGATCCCCGGGATCACGAAGGAGACGCTCGACGGATTCCTGAAACAGTACATGGGCAACGTCTACGCGGCGGCGCTGGCGGCACAGAAGGGAAATTTGACGGACGAACAGGCAAAGGTTCGTTGAAATGGCCTCAGGGAAATTGTGTAAACCCTCTTTCAGTGTGATCCTAATAATGTTTCTTTATTAGCCCCCCACAATTCAAATGGGGGCTTGATTTTGTGTTACTTTTGTCCATTTATGAACGTTATCATAGGTGGACGAGAGGTGTTGACGGCACATACTTAATTCGGTGTTTCAGTCCGAGGCACCATTTGGGGGCTTCCGCATCGAGCCCCCACACGCTTCATGTCCTGCTATTGTCTTAATTCTGTCTGCGAATCTTTAAAATTTCTTTTTTTTTCAGTTCCTTCCTCCGATGGACAAACTCCCCAGTGCGTTCGTCACCAACGTCATCAAGGGCGATCCCCTGCCGTTTCTGGACGCCAACCAAACTGCGATAATCTCCGTAATTTATGAATTTCTTTCCTTAAACATTCACTTTTTTAGAGCTACTACACGAAGACGATCTCTCTGGGCAACGGCACCTCCGCTTCGGCTTCGGATCTTCTGAGCCTGATGCCCCCAGGCTACAACATGTCGCTGATCCCCTCCGAGGTCACCAACGCCGTCGCCAGTGGAAAATTGCCGGACCTGAAGCTGCTTCCGGCCGACCTGCTCTCCCATTTCTTGGCAAACGCTGATAAACTCACGGGACTGCTCACGAAAATGGCACCGGTCGGTTATTTCTCTCTCTCTCTCTCTCTCTCTCTCTCTCTCAATAAAATGGAAATTTAGGCCGATTCCACGATCAAGGACGTCCTCTCGAATCTGCCCAAGTTCAACAAGCCAGTTTTGGCCACGTTCTCGCCCTACGACATCAACCAGCTGTCGAGTGAGATGATCCACGAGGAGGAGAAGAGGATAAAGGCAGAGAAATTGAAGTAAGTTTTTTCTTTTCCCGGAAAATTGTGCTTTTTTTATTTAATTTGGGCAAGTTGACTGTTCAATTTTCCGGTTCTACACTATCATCGTCCTGGGCGTCGTCGGAATCCTGACTCTTGCAATCGTCGTCTTCTTCGTCGTCTACCTGAGGAAACAGAGGCGGAACAAGACCAGGTTCGTCTCTCTCTCTCTCTCTCTCTCTCTCTCTCTCTCTCTCTCTCTCTCTCTCTCTCTCTCTCTCTCTCTCTCTCTCTCTCTCTCTCTCTCTCTCTTCTCTCTCTCTCTCTCTCTGATCCTTTACTTTTCAGAGTCTCTGACGCCACTTCGATCGCTTCGAACAATCCTCTCACTCCCGGACCCCCTCTGGCCAGTTCCACGATGCGCAGCCCGAAGACCCCTGGGGCGCCTAGGCACAACAGAACCCGCAGATCGGGCAGGGGAAACCGCTCACCGAGGGTGTAGTCATTGCCCCCATCCCTAGTTCCAAATAGCTAACTTTCCCCCGATTTGTACAGATAACGCTTGCATTTTCCACATTTAGATCGACTAATCTCTTTCATCCCACGGGTTACTAGTCTTTTCATACTGCGATTTTATCACTTTCTCTAATATACTCATTTCATGGAACGATTGTGATTTTGCATGCCCATAAATAAAACTTTTCTAAACATAAACGAAAGTCTTGTGGAAGATGGTTGTTTTGGCATCCTGTTGGTGGCCCGCTCCCTCCTCACGTCGCTGGAAGGCAAGACTTGGAAGTCTCGAAAATAAGTCTTTTGATGCCGGACAGAGGCGACTGCACGAATCGCCACATTCACTACTCTGAATTCTACAGAGGAAAGAAGCTCTGCAGATGAAGTTGGTTGTTTTTCTCCCAAAGAAGAGTGTACCTTAGGCATATACACGAGGCGTGACCTGTACGGCTCCCTCGAGAGCACAGTTGAAGGCGCCAGAATGTCTACAAAGGATTACAAATCACAGTTAGTTGCCAAATCAGAATAGCAAAAGATTGGGCCGAGCGGTAGATCGATAGCTTACCCTAAGCATGAATCATACCACTCGGCCGATTTGGCAGTTGACACAACAAAGGACCACTTACGATGACTCGCCCACATAGCCACGCATCGCACAGTTAAAGTCACAATGCCCCACGGCTTTTCCACCCGTTTGATGGAACTCCATGTAGGTCCCGCCAGCATTGACAAAATGCCAAAATTCTCAAGTCTTGAATGCCGGTTCTAGACCTTTTCGTGGCGGGACTCTTTGTCCTGTATAACACTATGCGCCTCGCAGGCCTTACGGGAAAACGCTACGGTAATAAGTACTCTACTATGAATACATTGAAACCAAGTAAAATGCTACAGATGTTCATTCGAGTGAAAATAGAGGACAATAGTTGGTTATTTCATTATGCGACTGCCTGGAGCTCCTCAACCGGTCCGAAGGCGTAGTCCGAATCCATTCCGACCAGAGTGCCCTCGTTCCAGTGCTGCTCGAATCCCAGAGCACCTCCACGGTCCAACCGAACCTCCCTCTGGTGGAACGACGTCGCAGCCCTAAACTTCTTTCTAATTCCGTAAAAAAGTCTTTTACCTGATTCCGAGGTTGTTGACATACTTGGGCAGAAGGGCCCACCCCGAGCAGAGACGTTCCTTCAGTTTGAAGCAAGTGTCTTCAGAAACTCCGGGAAAGTTGTCCTTGGCCAGAACGGTGGCAAAGTCGAAGAAGATCCATGGACCGGGCAGCCGTCTCAGCAGGTCCCACAATGGAGTAGTACACGGAGGGAGTGAAGTAGGTCTCCGGAGTGAATCCCTGACTCTTCCGAACGTCCCAATGCCCGCAGAGCACAGACCGCGCCACCAACTCCTCCAGGGCAGGGTGGAGCTCCATTCCCAGTGCAGTAGTCCACTTCTGTTCGAGGGACATCTGGGATTACTGTAGGACACTGAAGCTACTGTAGATTACCGGAGCATCATTGTAGTCCACGAGGTAGCTGCTCAACTTGTAGATGAGCTGCTCCACCTTGAAGGAGAGGGAGACCTTGGCCAGGGCGTGGAAACCGGCGTCGAGCGAACGACCAGTGGGATACAGCTGAAAATTCATGTTTTCAGATGACAGAGAACCCCTTTCGCCAACAGTACCCCTTTCTCTAGTAGTACCCCTACACCTACTCGCCTACAGTGCTCCTACTAGATCATCTACAGTACTCTTAGTATAACACCTACATCACCCATAGTGGACCACCTAAAGCACCCCTAGTAGAGCACCTACAGTACCCCTAGTAGAACGCCTGCAGTACCCTTAGTATACCACCTACAGTACCCCTAGTAGAGCGTCTACAGTATCCCTTCTTTCAGATGTTACAGTACACTTTCATCTACGTCTTCTATCCTACAGTACGAGCGCATACAGTACGCCTTCCTTCAGTTGTTACAGTACTCCTTTCTAACCAACCTGAAGCAAAAGTTCCTTGAAAGCTCCGATGGGGAAGTTTTCAATATCGAAGCAGTCGATCGATTGATCCGCCAACATCTGAGCCATGTAGCTAGAAGCCATCGAAAGAAGTCCCCTCCACGTGCGAAGGGAGGTTCCATCGGAGAACCTCAGAGTCACGTCTCCAGAATCGAATTTCGGATGGCCTTTGTACACCTTTAAAGATGTTTTCTTTGGATTTCGAAGAAATGCACCTTGTTAATGGTACGGAGTTCGAATTTGACGTGGCGGACGGACGGCTGAGTGACGTCGACGGAAATGGGACGGCTGTTGGGGGAAAACTCGACGACGGCTTTGTCAACGACTCTGGCGATAGAGTCGATTCCGGTGCGGATTCTCATCTGGTAGAGGAGGTGCCACTCGGCAGGCCCCAAGGAGGCGACTTTCAGGGTGAGACGGGTGTGAGAGGGAGTGTTAAAGTACTGGAAGTGGGGTTTAGAGAGAGAGACATACAGAGAGACACAGAGACACAGAGACACAGAAACAGAGAGAAGACCAACCACATAAGTGTCATTGGCGATGAGGAATCGCAGGTTTTCGTAGCCGAAAGCTTCGCATCCGTTGAGGACGCCGCAACTGGGGAGGTCGACATCGTCGATGGAGACGAAAACTTTGACCGCCGGCGGCGGTTCGTCGAACTTCTCAGCAGTGGTCACCGACTGAAGTGAAATCTTCAGAAGACTCCATAAAAAGAGACCTACAAGAAGCGAGAGAGCGGAGGCAGATGGACCAGCCATTTCTTGGCGAGACACGAGAGAAAATGAACAATTTCGAGGTAGTGTAGCGGTAGAAATCACGTCACGCAAATAACGGACGTATTCAATATTCAAATAATTTATCCCTCCGCAATTCGATTTTTATTTTGTAAGCTCTTTAGTCACTAAATATAGCCAAAACTCCATAAATTAAAGAGCTTCTCAATTATTTTATCAACAAGAGGTGGTCCTTACAGAGACCGTGTCCGTTGTTTAGCGCGTGAAGTGTCGTTGACTACACCATTTTTGATGAAAATATCGTTGCAATGCGTAAATATTCGGTTTGATATGCGAACATGGTTTTTTAATTTGGTGATTTAATGGGCAACCTCATTCGTTTTCTTGAGAAATTGATTTGAATTGCGTTTCTTCCGTTTGATCGTGCTAACTTCTCAAATCATATATAAATTGGTTGAAAAGCTACATTTTAGAAAACATTTATATTCTTTTGTAACTCATAGGATCAAGCTTTGCGGGCGGCCTTGACAACACGATGCTTGGCGGCACGGTGTTTCTTGACAGCTCGGGCTTTGGTGACGGCGGCGTGGCGGTTCTTAGCGAGGAGAACAGCGCGAGGAGGGCAGGGACAGTAGGCAGCTGAAAACATAAGATATTTTTAAAAAGTGAAAAATACCGTCAGATCCAGTGACTCCACTTTCTCCGGGAACACCAGGAGTTCCATCCTCTCCAGGAGCTCCGGGCTTTCCATCCGGACCGGGTGCTCCTTGAGGTCCAGGAGCTCCATCACCACCATTTCCAGGTTCTCCGTTCTTTCCAGGAGCACCGGGAGGTCCAGGGGGACCAGCTGGGCCAGGAGCGGCAGCACTGCGACGGCCAGGAGCTCCAGGCTGACCAGGGGAACCCGCAGGACCAGGCTGTCCGGGGGCTCCAGCTTCTCCAACGGGGCCGGGAGGACCAGGGGAACCACGGCCAGAAACACCGTCGCCAGGGGCCCCGGGTTGTCCATCGGGACCAGCTGGACCAGCCTCTCCATCAGGGCCAGGAGGTCCGGGGGGACCAGCAGGGCAGGAAATGCAACCGTCTCGAGAACCAGACTCTCCAGTGAAAGTAGCAGGATGTCCGTCCTTTCCAGGTGCTCCCTGTTCTCCATCATGCCCAGCCTCTCCAGAAGCTCCAGGGGGACCAGGGGGTCCCGGAGGACAGTTGTTGGGTTGGGGACCGCAGTTACAAGAGGCCTGGCGCTTCTGACGAACCGTCACTGTGAAGGGGTTCTGGGCTGAAGGCTCAGCCATCGAGTGCCAGGCTCCGTTAGCCAAGTCCTTAAGTTAAGGCTTTGTTCAATTAAGGTCTCAAGACCTTACCTTAAAGTTCTCCATGTCACTCATGACCTCATTGTAGAAGTTGTTGATGTCCTTGAAAATGACGCCAACTGTGACAAAACAGGCGACGATGGCGACGCCACTGAGCACTGAAGCCGACACAACCAACGCCTTCACCGACATCTAAAAAGGGGGTTTGAAACGGAGAGATGGTAACTCTACCCTGAATGGAGGGAAGGGAGAATGATGATTTTCTGCAGATGCAGTGCCCTTTTGAACCCTTTGAGTGTGACCACTATTACGCCGGGTTCCACTTGATTCTGTTCTCTGCTGGGGTTGTGACCGTATTTGAGTTGAAAAAGAGACGCAAGATTGATCGACCTGTCTACTTCTCCTATTGCAATAAGGAAGTTGGTGCGGCATTTCGGAGTCCAGTCCCGATCTCTTTTTCTGGTCAATTCAGTCACAGTAAAAATAGAAACGGAGAAAGTGATGATTGGAATTTACGGAAAAAGGAAAAGAGAATTGATTCTTTTTTGATAGCAATGATGAATTTACCCCTTAAATCTTGTTTTTCGTGTCTAGACGAAAATGGCACAGGATTTTCAAAATTTTTCATTCCATTTGGATGTAAAAATTAACATCAGTTACTTCAAATTTTGTAAAAAGATGCCTCGGTCCACAGATTTGTAGATAGAAACAACGACTTGAGGGTTCGACAAATTGGTTTATTTTATAAAATTAGGACGAAATAGAGCTGAAATTAGTTAGGATTAGCTGAAATTAGCGTCGCCAAACGAAAATCTTCGAGAAAAGCCGTTTTTCCTTTCGTCTTTGCTTTTTGTACGTTCTTTCGTTTGCGAATCGCAAGAATGTAGCATTAAAGGGACAATCAGGCGGGTTTTACAACATTTGCTGAATTAAGAGAGAAAAATAGCTGATCATGAAACTTTAGGTTGAAAATTTACCGTTTTCGAAAACATACTCTTCAATGTCGTCAAAAACAAGTATCTGTCTACAGTTTGTTAACTGGCAGAACGCCCTGCGTGTCCGGCATTCACAGGGCATGCACATGTGTCTGCTACACCACCGCCGAGACAAGTAACCAACCTTTGGATGGGGATTGTTTGATTTCTTCGGGTCCAATTAGTGCTAACGGCTATTAGTGATTACGGCAGCCAAGCTTCTACATGTGTTAGTTATTGTTTGTTTAAATTGTGCCAGTTTGTAGGCTAATTAAGTAATGTTACAGCTTATAATTTTCATTCCCAAATCGCAAAAGTATTTGTTAACACTTTCTATTATCAATGGCGAACTGGCAAGCGAAGGTAGCCGATGTGTCAGTCGAGGTGTACCATTTTCCAGTAGTTTTGTCAAAGAGAGAACGCAGATTCGGGTTACCAATGTTAGCTAAATCAAAAATACTTTTCCTGATGGATCAAACAACGAACCAGTTGGAACCCAGTTCGTAAACCCAACAGATCTTCCGTCAGTCCAGTGCCACACAGAACGGAAGTCGGAGTAAAGTCCCAAAGCGTAGTGGTTGTCTCTTCCGTATGTATCAAGGTCTGAAACAACAAAAACAGTCACACTGGGTAGTAGGTACTCACCATCGATGATCTGAAGGAGCTCCTGATTCTGGAATGCGTTACTGACAGCCGGAAGATGACCTCCGATTCCAGCACACCAGCTCTCAGCCATGCTGATCTGCGCAGTTTGGTGAGCCGTGGTGTAGAAGAAGCTTAAAACACGTGTGCGTTGCAAATAAAAGTAATATTACGAGTTTGACAGTTGGCCGTAGATCACTCCGGTGTCGTTGTTCCGGGGGAGGATGGAAGCAGGCATGGAACCGTCGGAACCGCACGCGGGGAACTGAAATGCTGACATTCAATTTACGAAAGTTAGGCTAAATGAAAGGGGTGATCTACTTTTATAGATGGTTCATATTGTTCCTCAAAATGACGAATCGAGAAAAATTCAACTGAGAACAGGAGACGCGACGTCCAGTCTCGGACATAGTTAAGAGAGCATGGAACTCGATGGCTGAAGCCCAAAACCCCTTCACAGTGACTGTTCGTCAGAAGCGCCAAGCCTATTTAAACGGCGATCCCCAACCTAACAACTGTTCCCCGATACCACCTGGTCCTCCTAGAGCTCCAGGAGAGACTGGACATGATAAAGAACGGGGAACACCTGGGAAAGACGGACATCCTGCTACTTTCAGTGGAGAATCTGCTTCTCGTGACGGTTGCATTTCTTGCCCTGCTGGTCCCCCGGGACCTGCTGGCCCTGATGAAGGGCCGGTCCAGCTGGTCCCGATGGACAGCCCGGTGCCCCTAGAGGTTGTATTTCTGGCCATAGTCCCCTGGTCCCCCCAGTCCCCTTGGTGATGCTGGAGCTTCCGGGCAGCCTGGTCCTGCTGGTCCCTATGCTCCAGATATTACCGTTGTAGAAGCTGGCTTATAAATCAAAAACAAAAGCACTATAGCTGTTGCCTAATTGGAATCCTGTCAAAACAACCATATTGCAGCATGCGTGCGCTACTCAGGCGAGAGAGCGTGCAATTCTCGCAGACGCAGAGAAAAGATCGCTTTTTTGGTGGACCCCCGTTGATTTCGTTTTGGCGACGTCTGTATCAATGGACGAAATTTGTCCATTATCCGATTCTCCTTACCTGACAAATAAATTGATAAACTAAAGTGTCCATATGCTGTGACCACACTCCAGTGTTACCATCGATAACAGCAGCAGTAATATCCCAGTTGTTGGCAGGCGTTTCTTAAAACAGTTGTGCAAAGGCTATTCAGAAACATACTTCGGAAGTTTTTGTAGGTAAGAGGCGAGCCATCGCTGTTCATCCAGGAGCCACTGGCTGTGTTGGGAGAAATCCAGGCACGAGAAATTAATTGATCGTGGATCACTGAAAAGTTGAATAGTATGCTTAGGGTCCACAAGCCAAAAATTTGAATCTTGTTTTTAATGTAAATTTTTGCATAGACGTGTAGCCCCAGGTGTAAATAAGCGAACTGTTTTTGATTTTTTCAATTTGGTTCATTTTGAAGCCTGTGGTGGCCGTTTCCGCGCGCTCATTGCGGCGGCCGATTTCAATTGGAATTGTGGAGGGGCGGGGCTTGGCCGCCGCGGCGACCGAGTCAATTGCAATAGGCGCGCGCTTTGCCGACACTGCGGAAGCCGAAGCGCACAGCACCTTAAAACAACGTTTTGCGCACAATTTTGGAATGAAAACAAGCACAAGGGATAAAAAATCATGTGCTAACGCAAAATAAAGACGAAGTATTGCGGAAATATTCAAATAAACATCTCCTTGTCGCCGATTCGTCGGATTTCAGTGGAAAATCACAGGATAGTGATGATTTTACCCGAACACACACATAACTAGCTAAAAATAAGTTAAAATTTTCAGTACGAAGAAGGGGTGACCAGGCAGGCCGTCCGAGACGACTAGAAATGTTGAAAGTGGATACTGTATGCTTTTTGGATCCGACGAAACCGCCTCCAAGGAATTTGCAAAGACATAATAAGGAAAGTCGTTCTAGATTAAGAATTGATCTGCGGAAGTGTATTATGTATGCACTTACATTTTTGAAGAAAGGCATTCTGGTCGGCGTTGTCGGCCTTCGCTAGGTGTCCTCCCATGTTCTGACATATTCCCTCAGCCGCACTCCAAGTGGCAGAAACACTGAAAATTTCTGTTGATCTTAGGAAAATCCTCCTTAAAGGGACAGTCAGACGGGTTTTGCAACATGGGCTCAATTAAGAGAGGAAAATTCGCAGATCATGAAAATATATATGTCTATCGGTCGAAAATTTACCGTTTTTGAGAAACAATAGTCGTCAAAAACTGATCTCCGTCTATAGATTTGTAGAAGATTTGTAGAGGAGTACGCCCTGCTTGTCCAGCATTTACAGGGCATGCTAATGAGACGAATTCCATTCTAATTGGCTGAGGCTATGCCGCTAAGCGGCCCGATGCGGCAGGTGACCGCATAAATGAGCGGCCAACAATCGCAAAAACCCCTGGGGCCGTCCGAATTAGTTCTTTTAAACTTACAAGGAAGGCACATAACACTGATTGTAGGCCGCAGTTGCCCATCGTGGACACTTAGCAGTCACAAATGGAAGAAGAAGAAGTACGCCAATAACAAACATTCTTTGTTGGAGGAACTGGCGTGATTGTAATAAAGGGAAGGGCTCTTTATGCACCCATAAAAGCCATAAACTTTCCTGATTTCGGAGCTTATCTCGACCGAAAGCGTTGAAATGGCGTTTTCCCCGAAGATCGATAGACTTCCTTGTGATGTCATTTAAGGCTAACTGCGTAAAAGCTCTTATAAAAAAAAATTGATTTCCTGGTGATAGATCGTTTCTTCCAATCATAGGGAGGAACATTTGTTATCTTTCTAGAACATAGCACACAGCACACAGCACATACAAAAATCACTAATCACTTGCCTATCTTTGCTTTTGTGTGTATGTGTCTGTGTGTGTATGTGTGTGTGTGTTCAAGGGTGGCTGATCAGCGGGCCGGCCCGGGCCGAGCCGGGCAGAGAAAATCTGAGGAACGAGCCGGCCCCACTTTTTTTAAAAATCTGTTTTTAAATGTAACTCTTTTCAAAGTCATTATTTTCAAGTTCTGTTTGTTGCAAAACATAGTTCTAATTGTGCAAAACATACTGTGTGAAGGAGGATTCGAACTACCCTATATAAATTTTGTATGTTTTTTCATGGCCGGCTAAGAGGTCGGACTGGTAATCCGAAGTTGCCCCAGTTCGATCCCCCGCCGGCGAAATTTTTTTGACATAGTTGTTTTATACATTAGGTACAATAGAAACGTAAATCCTGCACATAAATAGTGAAAAACTTTTTTTTCAACTTTTGCGGGCCGTGAATTTTTGGAGAGCGGCCCGGCCCGGCCCGTAGCCACCCTTGTGTTTGTTTATTTTTCCAAAGCTCTCTCGCCCCTTCTTCAAGGCTTCTTGCCCTGGGATTCACTGATAGCTTATCGAGAATCGGTTTATCAGGAAAAGAAGTTCGTAAGAGGAATGTTTGAACTTCCTACACAGTCTATGGAAAGACCATATACAGTGCCTGCAAAAGTAAAACTAAAGGGGGAAAATCTGGTTTTTGAGGTCCCCCTAAGTTAAATAAAAAATATTTTATTTTTCTCTAGTTTGGTTCAAAAACATTTTTTAAAATTAAAAGTGGCTCTTGTGGTTTCCGGTAATAAAACGATTGCCCCTGGACTAATGGTTTTCTCAAAAACCATATTTTTGCGGGCACTGCAGTGTCCATGTGAAAATCTTTTCAAATATAAACAATGTAATAAGGTTATTAGTTTTATAAATGTTGAATATTTACTAGCTCGCTCTAGCTGTGCTCTTCAGTCCAAAAGCCGATGCCCTCGTCAATTCTCTTGTCCCATTTTTTCTACAAAACAACTGCTGCAAAAAGGCTTCTCTGCAGTCGGAACTTCTCCAAAAGTACACGTAATAATTACAGCTGTAACTAATTAGTCCTAAAAGTTGATTATATTTTGTCAAATTTCAAAATCACCTGGGATAACAGCCAACGTTGAGGCATCTTTTGCCAATTCCACTAAGCCAAGTGCGCCAACAAGCATTATAATAAGAGCTGATAAGACTGACGAAAAGAAGAAAACAACCTAAACCAAAATTGAAATAAGATTTTTTAAAATAAAAATACCGCCTGAATAATTACGGTACTCAAAATGGTCTTCTGAATCTTTTCCTGTGCAACATCTAACCGAAGCCCTTCTGTAACAAATTTTCATTGTTAATTTGGGAAGAGCTTACTGAATATGTATAATTTAGCATAAGTGAAAACATAAAGCATCATTGTAATAATTGCACCGCCCATGTTGTAGTAATTCCATATTTTAGAAACTATATCAGGCATTGAATAGGGCAGCACGCAGACATCGATGGAGGCATTGGTGGAAAGAAGGTAGCTGGCGATCTGGAGAGAAAAATTAATTTTTTTAAGGGAGAAGGACGGCGTAAATGTTTTTTCTGCATTTGTGATAATAGAGTAGATCTCATTCTTCTGGTTCAGAAAAGTGCCCCATTTTCCCTTTTTGAAGCAAAATGAACCAAATTAGGAACTCCTGAAGTTTTATCGGAAATGTCGTTTGAATTGCGCGCCATTTTGCGTCTCGCTTTTCCCGCGCTTTGTCTATTCAACCAGAATATTCCGGCCCGCCTGTGGCGGTCCTGAATATTCTGGCTGCTCGCGGCCTCCGGCCGCTCGCCGGGGGCTGCGCCCCGAAATGAACGGTGGAAATGGCCAGATTCCGTTACTTTTCCGTAACATTTACGTGAAGTTAGAACCCGTAAGAGAGAAAGTGCAGAGGAATAAAAGAGACGCAGACACGTGACGGACTCAGCGCAATTTCACCCTGGGACACCACACACACACAAACACACAGAGACCATAAGCGAAATGTATAAGAGAGGATGAAGTTGTTATAGAAAAGAAAAATCAATTTTACGGGGCCCTTATCGTTTAAAGGCAAAGGCCCGCGTAAAATGAAGAGGGGGACTTGTCCATGCTAATCGTAAAACTCTCTGCATTTCACCATTAAAATGACACTCTCTAGCCCACGCTACGCTATGGACAGGTCCATTTTCATTTTTCGTGGGCCTCTGCCTTTAAAAGACTGCGTCAAAATCCAGCTTGGTTGACAGAAAACAACAAAAAACTTCAATGTTACTCAAGAAATCAAAACATATAGGCATTTGCTGAAAAAATGATGTCCTTTTCGGATTTGTCCTTTTTCGGATTGCAAACGAGCCGTATGCAAATCGAGCCAACTTTAGTTGAAATGATTTCTTCACGGTTTTACTAAACGGTTTTCCATAAAATGCCTGCTAAGTTTACATAACGTGCGAATCCCATCAAATTGCAAACACTGACGGTTTCTTAAGGTCATAAAAGTGATAACAAGCCCGATAAAAATAATGCGGTTTGAGGTCAAAAATACTCTGATGTGCTTTGCTCACGTGAAACCCGCCTTACCTAGGAACTATAACTATTTTTGTACTAGGCCAAAAAAAAATTATCGAATTTTTTGGTGAAGCCTGGTTACCCTGAGCCAAGGGTGGCTCAATGCCGGCCCGATCTCCGAAAAATCTCGCTTCGGCCCGTGGCCCATTTTCTAATAGGTATAAAGACCAGTTTTAAACATTATATGCACAGAAAGTGAGTGTTTCTGGAATAACAATTACATAACATAATAAAGCCAAATATTATTATTACAAAACACATAAAACCTTAAAAAAAACATAGACTTTACACTTTAGAATAATTAAAAAAAAAAAAACACTCGGCCCTATCCGCTCCCAAATTTTCTCGGCCCGCCCCCCAGACTTTTTTTTAGTTTCATTTTACAAATACAATTCAACCTAATGTTTCGGAATCTACCAACCAAATCGGATTCAGCGGATTTTCCCAAAACACAAAAAACACTATCTAAAAGTGCATTGCAGGTCTCACGACGTCTAAAATATTAAAAGATCGCTTTAATTAGTGTTCCCCGACTTTCTTTCCCACATTCGTCAGTCTACAATATCACCCCCCAAAATTAAAGATCAAAGTACTTACCACAAAACAAATTCCGAAAATTACTCCGGGCAACAGAATTAGAATTAAATATTTACGCGTATTGAAGGTTCGATAACTAAAATAAAAGGTAATTGCAGAAATCTAATCAGGGTACCTCATTGGCAGAGAAATGGCCAATTGTCTGTCCAAAGCCAAGGCAACAATAGTGTAAACTTCTAGAACTTCGAAAAAGATGTATCCACAATAGGACCAGAAACACTGATTTTGAGTTGTTGACAATAAATTGAATTGAATTCTCATGAAAGACTGGAAGTAGGGTAATCAATTAAGGTACAATTATCATTCCGTGACAATTCACAGTTTCTTTTGATTTAGTTGTGGCAAAATTGCGTACGTCATTTTGGATCTCTCGCCATTTTTTTAATACGGTTTTCACTTTTCGCCACTGTACTACGTTTCGTTTTACTAATTTTAATAATTTTGTTGCTATTAAAAAATAAATTATAATAAAAGAAAAATATAATTATTTAAATAGATATTCACAATAGAACCAGTAACACTGAGTTTGAGTTGTTATCAATAAATTGAACGACATTCTCATGAAAGACTGCATGTAGAGTAATTAAATCAATTAAGGAAAAATAACATAATTAAGGGGTTTTCCGTACGATTAACGGTATTCCGTGACAATCCTAAGTCTCTTCTTATTTGGTTTCGGCAAAATTGCCTACTACTGTTTTCAATCACACGCCAACTATTCAATACGGTGTTTTTGTCTTCTACTATGTACTTTTTCTCTAATTCTTAATAAATTTGCTTTGGTTAAAATAAACATTTATAAAAAAACATACTTTAATTTGATGTTTAATTTTTCAACCAAAAAAAAGTGATTCTGGTACCAGATTTTCCTGTAAAAATCGTTTTATCCAAAATGGAGTACGCAATACAACAAATGTGAAACTCAAAAGCGAATATTAAAAATGGTAATTAAGGTAGTTAAGGTACAAAGTAAGGTAATTATATAAAACGTTAAGGTACTCACCGAAAATTCATAGCAAAGACAAACTAAATCACAGCAAGCCAGGAACCCAAGAAGAAGCCCTAAAACCAAATGTATCTCCCTAAACCTAACTCCTTACCGCATTTATGATGAAATCTTTTGTTGCTTACAGTAGCAATAATTATATTAATATTACCAAAAACTCCAATTATACTGAAGCTTAAGAGACTAAACGAGACGATTGACAATGCAGTGTCAGACATTCTGAAGCGGAACGATCTCAATTCAAGTTATTGAAAAGGGCAGAGTAATGAGTGAGACACATTCGTGATGATAATTGCATAAAGCAATTATTTATAGTAAAAATGTACTTATGGGGCAAAGGTGCTAATAGATCAGCCGGCGAGAATAGACATGGGATTGGTGTAAAAATGTTTCTTGTAATGGGAAACGTTAGAGATCGTTTGGTATAAAAAACTAAATTGATTGTGCTGGGACAACTATGGGCGGCGGGGTCGGTCCGGGTAGTCCAATTAATTCCGAAACTTTTAGGTCAAAATCACCTGGGTTACGGTAGGATACTGTAATTTTTCCAAAATTGGTCAAATCTGCCTGAAATTGTGTTTTTTTTTCAAGAATATAACGTGGACAGACCGAAACTGTCAAATTGTTTTCGAAATCATCGCCGAAATCATCGAAAAAGTGAATTTTTGAGTTTGAAACTGCTGTTTTTCGCGCTTTTCAAATTTGTCTTAAAAAACCGCAAAATCTTTTTGTTTTTGCTAGATGCAGAATTTTTTAACGCATCTTTTGCAATGTTGACGCCCTAAAAAATCGTGACCATGATGACAAAAACGGACACTGAAGCTGAATTTTTCCATCGATTTGACCACGCAAAAGTGCAATTTTGGTAGGTCAATTTTTTTCGCTCTGAAGTTACGAAAAAATCCTGTGCATATCAACTTAAAGGTGCGTTTCTTTCAATGTATTGACATTTACGAACCGTTTGGAAGCGGAAAAACATTTGACCTACCAAAATCGCACTTTTTCTTGGTCAAATCGATGGAAAAATTCAGCTTCAATTTCAATTTTAGTCATAATGTTCACCGGATTTTTTAGACTTCAACATTGCACAAGATGCGTCAAAAAATTCTGCATCCAGCAAACACAAAAAGTTTGATGATCTGGAAAAACTGGAGAGCTGTGCAATTATCATGGAAATTGGGAAGTCACAAAACGGGAAGACGATTATTAAATCTCATCATTTTGAATTACTCAGTTTGTATAATTTTAGAAAAAAAAGCCTCATTTTTAAAGCGGAAACGGTTTCAGTTGTCGAAATTCATTAAAATTAAATAAACAAATTTTTTTAAATAAAAAATGGCAATTAAGGATATCATCTCTATATAAATCAATCGGAATATTTAGAAATAAAATATAGACGCTTTCAATTGTTACGGTAATTAATAAACTGGTCACAAAGGGGAACGTAATAAAAATTTTTCTATTTATCGTTCTATGTATTTCCTGGTATTTACCATAAGAATTAAAAAAAACATTTCGTATTAGTCTTTGAGTTCATAGAGAGAGCAGACAAATCAGTGTAAACAGACACCCGGCTAATTCCAGAAAATTGTCAGGGGGCGTTAATGAAATTTACTCACTATCGGAGGAGAATGTAGGTAAGCAGATGGAAAAAGTTTCAAGAAACAAAAAATCACGTAGACAGACGGAAAGCAATTGTAAAAACACTTTAGTAGGGGGTAACCAAGTAACGCGTCATTTTTGGTATATTGTTCCTTAACATGACATATACAATTAGCTTGGTTGTAGTTTGTGATTACTGCAGTTTGTGGTTTCACATACACACACACACACAAACACGCACACACGCACACACGCACACACATACACACACACATATACACACATACACACATAAACACACACACAGACACACACACGCAAGCACAGACATTTAACAAGCACACACACGCAAATTGTGTGTGTGTGTGAGAGAGAGAGAGAGAGAGAGAGAGAGAGAGAGAGAGAGAGAGACAAACTGAGAAAAAGGTATACAAGTGAATAAGTGAAAGCAAACCTGCTGGAACTTGAAAATTAGTGATATCTTGGGAAATTTCTTTCTTATTACATTTACACAGTGCAATCTTATAATTTATTTATAAGTTATAAATATAACGATTAGTGCAAAAAAGTTCTTCTTAATGAAGAAAAGGTTATCCAATTAAATAAGTGAAAGGCCTGCTGGAACAAATATGTTTTCAGTTGTGCTAATTATTCTCACCTTTAAATGTATAAAAGCAAAATCGCTACTGAAAAAGAATCGGAAGTTGCAAGTTTTCAAAATTTACAAAATGTAGTCTCAGCTGGAAAACAAAGATCCCCTTATTTTGTTTTTAGCGATGTGAACATTCGAGGCCAACTTCTCATAGAAGTACAAAGGTTGACATCAAATTTTCGATTTGGCTAGAACTAAGCAAGTGTAGTTTCAAAAATATGGTTTAACAGGGAACATTTTCAAATATGAAGGAATAAAAATCTTGTAAGTTTTCCGCAAAGTTACCCTTTTATCATGATTTTGTGTTTCTTGTTACGACTGCAATCTAGCAGTTATCAATTATCTACAAATTATAGACAAAATAGCAGCACAATCGAGGCACAGAGATAAACCACGAACAATTGTTTCCGTCTGTGCCCTTTTTAAAGTTTATTTTAATTAATATATCTAATTTAGTTTATCAAATATCCACATTCATTTTATTTGCCACACTTTTAGCCACATTTTATCTTTTTTACCAAAAAATTTTAGGGCATGCCTCATCCTCAAAAATCGCCTTGAATTGCGCGCCATCTGCTTTCGGCACCCCTAATCGGCGCCGCGGCTCGAATTTTTGGTGAAAAAAGATAAAATGTGGCAAAAATTGTGGCAAATAAAATGCATTCAGTCGTTTTTAATACTTTTGCGGTATAGACTCACCAGGTCCAAAAAAAATCGAAAAAGTCACTTTTTGCATATACTTTCCACATTTTCGCAATGAAAACCCTAATATTTTGTTTTGTCATTAATTACAAAGTTGTTTACATTGAGTTTATATAACTTCTCGTAATTGACAGTTTTTTAATTGGGTCACGTTTAAGTGAGATATAGAATTGCAGGCATGACATACACAGTCGGGGCTACAGTAACCCGACAACCCGAAAAACGGTTTTTTCGTTTACTTTGGTCGTGTTGATGACATGTTATCTGTTTCATGTGAATCCGAAACAAAAAATTAGCCTATGTCACAATACCCTCGATTCTTATAAAAATTGCGTCTTAAGGTTAATGTATGTTTACTACGGAAGGGTTTCGTCGTAACTTTATAATCGCAAAACTGAGCCTGATAATAGGTATACATACTTCTCTATTAGACAAATAAAAGGTTTATTAAAAGAAAGAACCGACAGCTGGTGCCAAATTTGATTTCCAGCGTACTTATGGCGCGTACCAGCGGTTTTTGTTGGAAGAAACAAGACAATAAGGAATATTCCAAAAATATGACCATACTGAGAGCAGGTTTTCACATTCAATGTCTGGCAATTTAGTTGTTTTCGTATTTCTTTCGGTATTTCTAATTTGGTTTCACTAGATTAAAAACATTTTTTCTGGGATTTCAGACCACCAATTTGTACTTAACTTAGCAGGTACACAATTTTACACGTTTTTTTGTCATATTGTGGAACAAACACCCCAAATGTTTCGCAACGCGCGGTGTTTGTTGTTCGGTCGGTGTGTGATAACCACCGACGGCACCCGCAGCGACCATTTCTCATTCGAGTAATTTTTTTCATTTTAGGTTTCCTTTTATTGAATTTTTTAAGCGTTTTATTATGTAAATGCATTCAATTAATAAAAAGCAGTACCTTTCAATGCAAATATTTAAAGGGCTCGTCAGGGGCCTTTTCCATATCGCATGCTAATGAAGACTTGGCAAGCATTTTGGGCACGGCCGTTGTCTGGAGCGGTGTTCGGGAAAATCATTTCAATTGAAATGGGGCAATTTTCATACAGCTCATTTCCAATGCCCCTGACGGCCCCTTCAAGTACATTTTCAGAAAACGGCGTTTTTCGATAGAATTTTTGCCGCACAACACAAAAAATCCTAAAATAACGGCAAATTTCAATTTAATTTTCTAGGTTTTATCAAAAAAACTATGGCCCATGTGTATAAAACAGATTTTCCAAGATCTTCCATTTTTGTGTTTTTTGAAAATCCGGCGTTTCCCTGATTTTGGAGACGGGGGTGTTTGAAAGATTCTTAAGTTAATACATGTACAAATGTAAAAACCTAGATATTATATTCTTAAATTGAAAAAAATTGTATAGATAGTTTTTATGTTTTTGTAAACTGTGCATTTTATTCAAAATTATTCTAGGTCCTACATAAAAATATGGAAGAATTTCTGGCTGAGTTGGAGAGAAATTGCGATGATGAAGTTTTGGAAGAATGGGAGAAAAATTGGCTTCCACGTCATGTAGGCAGAACTAAAATTTACATTTCACATTTTTATCTTTTAGAAAAAGCGTCCTAAACCTAAACCGAAAAAGTTAAAGGTGGCCAGATGTTTGAATCTAACAGAATTGAGAGAACAAGGCGTTTTGGATGGAATGACAGACGAAGAAGCGATTGAGAAATGGGACGACACTTGGCCTTATCCTGTAGGAAATCTACATCTCAATGAAATTTTTTTTTGTTTCAGGTTGAACAGGAGAACAGCAATGATGTATATCAGTTTTAGTCTTACGATTAGCTATATAAACTGTTTAGGAGGAAGAAGAAGATGTTGATATTTCTGAAATAATGGAGAAATCATCTGCTGAAATTCGAAAGGATTTATTGCGACTTAGGTGAGATCACATTGCAAAATCTAATCGGCACCAAGATTCAAAGTCCATTGAAAATAGTAAAGGATATCATGAGGGCGCAGACGCAAGTTTTCCTTGCATCGTTGTGTCTGCGCCTCTTCACTTGGAGTGCTCTTTCGTCAGCGTCTGCGCATATGTATTGTCATTTACACCGCAAAATACTTCACGTAATGCGAAGTGTTCTATTTTCCCCGAGCTGAGAATCCAATCTCCGTTTTATAAATTAAAGAACTTCTTTTTGAATGCAACTAGAGGCCTTCTGCTTATGAAGTACACTGCTGGAAATAAGCATAGGTCCAATTTGTTTGCTATTTTAAAAGTCATTTAGGGCTTCAGGACTAACTCATTATGGACTAACTATAACTCATTCTATGGAGAAAAGTCTTAGCAACAAATTAAGGTGTTGCAAATTCATTAGCATACGACACTGGCCGGCACCATTTGCCACAAAAACACAAAAAGGCCAAAGGTTGTAAATTTTTTGAGAAATTGAGACAGTTACCGTAAGAGTAAGACAATTTTCCAAGGGCTTTACAATGGTATCTGTCTCAATGTAACAAAAAATTGTAACCGAATGCTTTTTGGCAATCGGCCTTTGTCCTGTTTTTTCCCAGAAGTGTAGATCCCTTTCCTAGTTAATCTGACATTTCTAGTAAAGCTGTACTTGTTCAAAAAAAAAAAGTTTTCACAAAAAAGTTTCACATTTCTAGTAATCAACTTGAGAAACTTGAAAATCACATCTATAAGCGAAGACACACTTCTTTTTATAAATCAGAGGGTTTTCCAGAAATTTTGAATAGGATTTTCTGTGGGATTTTTTTCAGCAGCATAATTTATTTGGCCGAAGGCCCGCTTCGTTGTAGGTTATATTCATCATTGTATTGTAACGTGAGAGATATAAAGCTGTGTTTCAGAGACTTCACACTGGATAAAAAAGAAGTTTCGCCTGCTTTAGCAAAGTTTCTGAAACCCGGTCAAATAATAAGTTTTCAAAACGTTTATAATCAACGGTTTCTTCAGTTATTTTCCTTGGCCAAAACGGAACACATGTCAGAATGGTATGATTGCAGAGAGTACAGAGATGGAAAGGGAACTGTGGCACTGCTAAGGAGGACAAAGGTATTTATAAAATCCCACCTTCGGATCAAAAATTCAGAGTTCGGAATTCATTTTCATTCCTGAAGACCCGGAAAAAGTCTACAGATTTACTCTACCTTTGTTTGTATCATTTTGTTGGCACTGTGAAAAGTGTTTTAGAATTGAAAAGACTTTCGTTTATCGCGCAGGAGCGACTGTTCTTCTGTGCTCGAACGAAGTCAATTTGGTGACTATTCGGTTCAAAACAAAGGAAGAGGCGTTGCAGTTTGAACTGGATTTTATGCTAGTTGCAGGTATATTTTTATAGTGCCCGCAAATCCTATTTTGGCGATCACTTATAAAAAAACCGTGTGTGTGTGTGTGTGTGTGTGTGTGTGTGTGTGTGTGTGTGAGTGTGTGTGTGTGTGTGTTTGTGTGTGTGTGTGTTTGTGTGTGTGTGTGTGTGTGTGTGTGTCTGTAGTGTAGTAGGTGCAGCCGCAGGCCGCAAACCAGGAGGGTGGGCGCCGTAGGCGCGCGTACCCTCCTGGTTCTGTGAGAATTCATGCTAGCGCTATGGTTCGTGAGTAATGGGCAACAATCGCCAAAAACAGCGATTTTCGGAGCGATGCAATCAGTAGTTCGTAAAAAGAGTAGTTTTACCCCATATTCTTTTCTAAAATAGTTTAGTTTTACCCATATTCTTTTCTAAAATAGTTGGAAAGAAGAAAAATGGGCGCGCGCATTGAAAACCATATTTTCTTACCATTTCGGATTGCACCTCGGCGGCCATCTCTACGATCTCTAGCTATGGCCGTCGACACACGGAAATCGGCGAGAAAAAGCCGCTTTTTCTCTGCGTCTCCGCTTTCATCACGCTTTTTCGCCTGCGTATCGCACGATTGCTGCGTTAAGGCTGCTTTTGGAAGGATTCCAATTTGGCGACAGATGTAACATGTGACTAATTTTCTTAAAAACAAAAGCTTGTAACGTTGCAAAACTTGAGAAACGAAATCCAGTAGTAATAAAAGTCTCCCTATAGATGGTGTTTCAGAATTCGACACACACCAATTAGTTCGTCTGTACGGAGAATTTCCAGAGCAACAATTGAAAATAAAAGACTATATCGGGTAAGAATTCTAATTTTCGGAGAAAATCTTTTTTGCAGGTCAGCTGAATATAAGCCAACTCAAGAGTTTGTTATCAACAAGATTATGGTAAACCTACTTTTTTATTACAATTTGTATTTTAGGAAGAAAAAGAAACTTTTCCTTTTTCAATAAACAGAAGTCCTTCTTCTCTCGTGGACAACATTAGCGTTAGAATCAAGGAGTATTCCGAATACTGTAAACTGCTTCAAATTCGCCTCTTTCAGGAACACTCCCTTATACATATTTCTGAGGTATTTTTTTTTAAAAAAAAAATAATAACTACTATTTAAACAGGAAATGTGTGAATTTGTAACCGAAGTTCAAAAAGATCTGGACTGCCTTCTCACTTTAATTCCATTTTGTAGCCCGTCTTGGGATCCAGATGCACAATCTTTACCTGACATGGCCCAGGATATGCTACAATTATTGGACAACCTCAAATGTTGTTTGACGTAATGTTAAAAAATTTTTGTAACCGAAGTTCAAAAAGATCTGGACTGCCTTCTCACTTTAATTCCATTTTGTAGCCCGTCTTGGGATCCAGATGCACAATCTTTACCTGACATGGCCCAGGATATGCTACAATTATTGGACAACCTCAAATGTTGTTTGACGTAATGTTAAAAAATATATTTAAAAAAAATATATTTGATTCCAGGCTCAAAAAGTGCAGCGAAATTCACGAAAAGTACATTCCAAGCATTTCAATGATTTTGGAGAATGTGAGAGAGATTCTTTCTAATGAGGTACTAAAAACATTTTGTTAAAGCTCTCTCTTCTTAGCTTTGTCTTTTCACTTTTCTCTCTCTTTCTCATGTGCGGGTGCTTGTGCCTGTGTGTGAGTGTGTGTGTGTGAGTGTGTGAGTGTGTGTGTGTGTGAGTGTGTGAGTGTGTGTGTGTGTGTGTGTGTGTGTGTGAGTGAGTGAGTGTGTGTGTCTGTGTGTGTATGTGCGTGTGTGTATGTGTGGTCGTGAATGTGTGACATAGTCAGTAGGTGAGTAACTGATATGGTGTGAGGATGCTCTTTTAAATTTCTAAAATTCAGGACCTTTCCCTGGATTTCGACACGCTGGAGGATCTTAATTTTAGCCGAGAAATGGATGAACTAAAGCAGCTGTCTCTCACAGCGAAGCAGGTAAATAAAAATATATAAAATATATGTTTTACGGTTATTTTTGTTTCATTTCAGCCAAAACCATCCAATTCACCCTTTAATATAATCTCTCAAATGTGTGACTACCTCGAGCATCATCAGAAGTCTCCAAATTTTCCTAAAACATTCGACGATTTGGACAAAGTTCTAAGGGTCGGCGATGTTTGTATTTTCGATGTTCTTTACAACAATCTGAGAAATGAGGTGGCTTTTTTTCAAATGGATTTTTTTTACTATCTTTCAGCTTGTTGAAACAACGCTAGACTTGAAAACAGCCATTTCGATAAACAAGGAGGTGTTTGGGGATCGATCGATCAGCGTTCGATTAACTTTCACAAGGTTTGTTTTTTACAAGGATGGGAAAAATGATAAATTTTAAGTATTGATATGAAAAACGTCGTTTCGCTGGCTGAATTGAGCCAAAGAGAGGAAATTCGATCCTATTCTGATCAAAACGCCATCTCGGCGGGAGAGAGAATAAGCGTTAAGAAGCAATCCCTTTGCATGGCCATGCTTCAAGATTATGTTAACGTGAGTTTTTTCTTCAAGGCAAAAGAGGTGAAACTCATGGAGAGGGCGTATCTCTTACGTAGTTTCAAAACTGCAAGCTGGGGAAATGAAGGCACACACACACCGTTTTATTATACACCAAATGGGTACGCGCGCCTCCTGGCTTGCGGCCTGCGGCCGTACTTGCACGCGGCCTGCGGCTGTAATATTTGTGGTCTACTGCCACTCATTACTCGATCTACGGCTTTGAAAATGGCGTGAAGAACGTATAATTCGGCCTACGGCCGGGCTCCCCCTTCCCTTCTAGAGACATGCACACGTCTAGCTACATTGATAGACAATGCACACACACCATGGCGTTTTTTTTAAAGTGACACGGAAAAGGGGAGATAGGCGGTAAGGTGGTCTTCTTGGTTTGGGGACCACACCGTTTAAGTTTGACTTCAACATACCGTGCCCGCTAAAAGTATAGGGGCACCCCATTGTTTCAAGATTTTGAAAAACTGGTCAGCCTGGGATTTCTGGGGTTAACATTATTCGATTAATCGTGGTCGAAAACACGAGAGCCAATTTGTCATTAAAATTAATTTGCATATTTGCATAGGGAGGCAAGATATTCTAAAAAAAATGCCATCGCAATAAGTATACCAATATGTATAGGGGTACCCTAAAAAATAACTGAAAAACCAACCTGAAGGCAATGTAATGATGATTTATGATTTCGAAGTAAAATATTAAGCATTTTTGAAGATGCTTCTCGAGAAAAAATGATCACCGCTCCATTTAACGAGTTTGTGCCCAAAATTTCAAAATCACAGCCTGGTTCGGCCGATCCGACCAAGAAATGTTCTGATTTGTCGAAACGAAACGCCGAAAACGTGAAAATGACTACCCAGAAGGCGTGAAATAACGTTTCACTTTGAAATTCGCAAGAGTTTTCCAGTCAATTCAAGTAAGGTTTTATACCAGGTAGCAGGAACGGTTTCCGCTATCCTCAGGAAGCTCTTGATAATTTTGCAACAGGCGCCGTAACGAAATCCAACTCAAATTGACAGGGAAACTCTTGCGAATTTCAAAGTAAAATGTTATTTCACGCCTTCTGGGTCGTCATTTTTGCGTTTTCGGCGTTTCTGGCAGACAGTTGTGATATCGGGACCCAAGAATGCGACAAATCTGAACAATTCTTGGTCGGATCGGCCGAACCAGGCTGTGATTTTGAAATTTTGGGCATAAACTCGTTAAATGGAGCGGTAACCATTTTTTCTCGAATTTATAGAGGTGCCTATCACCCAGCATGGAGAAACATCTTAAAAATGCCTAATCTTTTACTTCGAAAATATAAATCATTATTCCATTGTCTTCAGGCTGGTTTTTCAGTTATTTTTTTAGGGTGCCCTTATACTTATTGCGATTGCATTTTTTTCCGAATATCTTGCCTCCCATTTGCATATGCAAATTAATTTTAATGACAAAATGGATCTCGGGGTTTTCGACCACGAGGGATCATATGGTGTGAACGCCCCCCGCCCCTTGAAAAAAGGGGTACCCCTATAATTTTTGAGGGCACTGTATACATATTTTCAGTTCACAGAGAAATCGATCGGTTTCAACCACAAACAATGGCAGAAACTGCGTGCAATTCGAGATAAACTTGTGCCAAGCCATGTGGACTGGAGAGAACGGATAGAAGATGCAGCTCCTGTAACAGACACTGCTTCGAATGACAGCACCACAGACAGCTTCGACTCCTACGAGGTTTTATTATAATATTCGTTTTGAAAGGCTGTATTTTAGAAAGTAGACTACATTCCCTGTCCGCCGTCCTGGCATAGCTATAGAAAATTTGTGGCAAATGAGTTTCAACATGTCAGGGAAGTGGGGAGTGGAGCTTACGGCGTTGCGACGCTCCTGCTGCACAAGAAATTATGGTACTTTTCCAACGGAATCTTCTTGAACAAGATTTCAGGAGAGTGGTTTACAAAGAGTACGATCACCAAACTTCTGATGACGACGTCAAAAGGGAAATCGATATGATGATAAAGTGGGAATCTCAAATTTCAACGAAGTTAAATTTTCCGGCTTCAAAATTGCAATAACATCGTCCATCTCTACGGCTTTTACTACAACAGCAGCGATGATTTTGACCATTTACCCTGTGGGATTATTATGGAGCACATCGAGAGAAGCTTAGCTGGATGCAAGTCAAGGTTAAAAATTTAGTCTATGTTTTTCAGTAATTCACGACCAAAACGGCCTTCAGTTCAAGTACAAATACACGTTGAAAACGGCACTTGGCCATCTGAAAGGAATGTCTGGAGCCTTTGCAGCGATGCACGAATTAGGAGTCCTTCATAGGGATATTGCACCGAAAAAGTTTGTTTGGCTACTATTTTTTCAATTTGTGGAATTCAACTTGTTATTTTAGTATCTTATTGAAGTACAATGACACAATACAAGTGTGTGACTTTGGAACTTGCATTGACGCTTTGAAGACCAGGAAAACTTTCATGTGAGTTTGATTGTTAACAAGTGTGTGCGTGTGTGCGTGTGTGCGTGTGTATTTTTGGGTGTGTGTGTGCGTGTGTCCGCGTGTGTGTGTATGTGTGTGTGCGTGTTTGTGTGCGTGTGTGTGTGTGCACGTGCGTGCGTGCGTGTATGCGGATTATTCCCGATCGGTTTGGCTTTTTTATAGCAAAAAACTACACAAAGTTATATAAGAAATTTTTTATAGTCTTATTTGTATATTTTCTCTTCTAGGCGAGGCACAATCGTGTACATGTCTCCTGAAATGATAAATAAGGAAGGACATGACAATTACGACGAAAAAACAGACGTTTTCAGTCTGGGAGTGGTAATGTGGGAACTCATTCATAGAATGTAAATTGCCTAATTTTCGTTAAAGGCAGAGGCCCACGTAAAATGAAGAGGGGGACCTGTCCATGCTAATCGTAAAACTCTCTGCATTTCACCATTGAAAATGACACTCTCTCGCCTACGTTACGTCATGGACAGGTCCTTTTTCATTTTCCTGGGCCTCTGCCTTTAAATTCACTTAATTTAGGAAATTATACCCTGGTAAAACAATGAATCAAGTAATAGATTTTATCTCCGCCGGCGAAAGACTTGCAATGAATGGAGACTTCTGTCCACATGATCTACAGGAAGTTATCTGTAGGTTAGTTCAAGTTAAACTGTTCACATTTTCGCAATTGTTTTTTTAGTGCTTGGGCAGATCTTCCCACTGATCGCCCTTCTATGAAAGAGCTGGAAGTTTCGTTTTCGCGACTTCTCACACAGTTTTCTGAAGCTGATATTGGAAAAGAATTGACAGGGCCACCAAGGAAAAACAAAACGGAAGAATATGAAGAAGACGATATGACAAGCGAATAACGCAATGTTTGTAGCAGTTGAGATTTTGCCAACGTAAAGGAAAGTGGTTCTATTGTTTTACTAGAATTGTATGTACTTTTTTGTCCCCTGTCACTTATACATCTTACAACATAAATAAAACAGTCTTTGGGTTATCTCTCTACGGTGGTCGATTGTATGTTGTGCGTGTGCGTGTGCGTGTGCGTGTGCGTGCGCGTGTGCGTGTGCGTGTGCGTGTGCGTGTGCGTGTGCGTGTGCGTGTGCGTGTGCGTGTGCGTGTGCGTGTGCGTGTGCGTGTGCGTGTGCGTGTGCGTGTGCGTGTGCGTGTGCGTGTGCGTGTGCGTGTGCGTGTGCGTGTGCGTGTGCGTGTGCGTGTGCGTGTGCGTGTGCGTGTGCGTGTGCGTGTGCGTGTGCGTGTGCGTGTGCGTGTGCGTGTGCGTGTGCGTGTGCGTGTGCGTGTGCGTGTGCGTGTGCGTGTGCGTGTGCGTGTGCGTGTGCGTGTGCGTGTGCGTGTGCGTGTGCGTGTGCGTGTGCGTGTGCGTGTGCGTGTGCGTGTGCGTGTGCGTGTGCGTGTGCGTGTGCGTGTGCGTGTGCGTGTGCGTGTGCGTGTGCGTGTGCGTGTGCGTGTGCGTGTGCGTGTGCGTGTGCGTGTGCGTGTGCGTGTGCGTGTGCGTGTGCGTGTGCGTGTGCGTGTGCGTGTGCATGTGCGTGTGCGTGTGCGTGTGCGTGTGCGTGTGCGTGTGCGTGTGCGTGTGCGTGTGCGTGTGCGTGTGCGTGTGCGTGTGCGTGTGCGTGTGCGTGTGCGTGTGCGTGTCTCTGTGTGTGTTTGTGTTGGGCATCTTTTGAAGATATCCCTTTTAAACCAAAAACCATTGAAAAGAAACATCTTTATATATTTCTTTGCACAGAGAATCAATGAAAGATATGTAGGTACAGTTGTATTGATGGCACAAAAGACTAAAAGGGATAGAATCTGGAAATGAAACAGCAAATGACCGGTATCGAGCGAATGGACCCAAAGGACACCTATACCTGAGTGTGTACGTCTTGGGTCTGCACAGGGTTTGGGGCGAAAATTCTCGACTGAGCTATGATATCGTCGATGTCTATGGCTGAGAATCGATTGTCTTCAACGGGAGCTAAGAAGGAGCCTGGAATGGTGGTTCCGTCGTAGTAGTCGTACTCCAGTTCTTCAGAAGCAGACAAAGAAGAAGCTCCACGCGGAAGGGGAGAATCCGTGGATGGACAGTTTGTACGCACCAGTCTGAAGAGGAAGATAAAAGGTTATTCGAAAAAATGGAGCATAGGGTAAGAAATTAAGGACGTTGACAGCTTTCACCGAGAAACCCGAGGGAGGAAAGCGACAGATCGGGAAATTTTCACCACAAAGTGTTCAAAATCAAACCGTTTTATTTAAACTGACGAATCGGCTCTGGAAAATTAAGTTTCAAGTTTTCAAAGTGATTTTCCCGATAATCACCATTTTTTATTGATAGCTTAATTTTCTCCGTATCACTGCAAAATGTCACTGCAAAATCATATGTATTTTTGTCTGACTCTTCGTAGAAAGTTTATTTAACGGTTCAATAAGACAGGGAAAACAAACTTCTTTTACTGACAGAAAAAGTAATTTTTGAAATTTTCAAAATAAAAATTTTTGAAAAGTTGTTTTCCGTTAAATGAAGAGTCAAAAAAAACAGGAAAAAATACAGTTTTTCAAAAACGACAGACCGTTTTGAGGTTTTTGCTCAGCCGTAAAATTTGCATGAGCAACATTATTTAACCCCAGTCACATAAAAAATCGATTTTACTTTGCAAATTGTTTCAACATTTTCAAAAACCTAAAATAAAAGTTTTGTTTATATGGCTTTCACATGTAAAAGTTTCAGCAAAATTGATTTGTTTCTGTGGCCGATGGGTTCTTAGCTTTGTGAGAAATTTTTGGGGAATTTGGTTTACATAAGAAAAATTCACGTTCACAGTTTTTAGACTTACAATGAGTTTTTATAAACATAGTTTACCTTTAAAATTTGAATAATTCTACTATGTTTTACAGTAATCTCATAAATGTACATAATGTGGGTTCGAAAATTGATGTTGGCCTAAACATTTCAAACTTTCGTGTTAGTAATGAAATTTTTTTTTATAAATTTGCCTTTCGAATTAAGAAAAAAAACTTTAAATTCATCTTTCCCTTACCTCGGAGTATTCTGCACGCTCAGTTGAATTCCGATGCTCCTCTTCGCAATATACCCGTTGTTGTTCACGTGTTTCTGACTGACTGACGTACACACCGTGTTTCCCGATCGAATCATTTCGTTACTGAAAAAAAGATAATATTCTTCAGAAATACTTTGTAAACCCCACTTTTTGTCAATGAGTGGCACCTCGGGTGAGCTATTTCTCCTCATTTTCTGTGTTATTTGGGAACAGATGAAGGGAGGAATGAATATTAAAAGAAGGAAGAGCACTCCCATGAAGAGAATTATCACGGTTTCCGGACACATGGGATCGCACCCCGGAATGGGACGATTTCCGAATTGGGGAGGCGGGTCGGCGGCTGAAACAATTGCAATTTATAAGAAAAGCACCGATTTAAAAAAACTAAATTTTGAAAATAATAGATTTTTTATATTCAAATCCCAAGTGGCTCACTAAAAACCAAAGTTTTTTTAGGCGACCCTGTCAGCTGAATTCGAATTGAAAATATATTTTTTTACGGTTGGTTCCCGCCAAGTACGGTCAACTTTATCGAAAGTAGTAACCATTAAAAAATGTTTATGCGGGAAATTTAATTTTTTCTAAGTTAGAAAAAGTTTATCGCAAAAAAACCTTCTGAAGATTAACTTTTTGGAGTTTTCGACCTTTCACTTTGTTAATGAAAAAAACGGGTTATATTCGAAATAAACGCTAAATTTGGCGCACATAAAATGGAAAACTTGCTTATTTTGTTTAAACGTTAACTTTAACTTAATTGGGCAAAATTATTCAAACAGCAAAAACGCAATAAGAAATCTTTTTTCGGGATTTAAAGTGCATATGTTACTTCACATTTATTATAGCCGTCTTAATTTGCATGCGATTCTGAAAAGGTCTCTAACGAGGAGCCTTTTTGCAAGCTTTTTTCGCACGAATTCTGCATTAAGGCTGTTTTTGGCAGGATTCCAATTTGGCGACAACTATAAATACTTCGAGTAAAAGGTCGAGACAAATTTGTGTTCAATCCTACTCGTGCTGTTAACTTTTAATAGTTTTATTTTATTTAAAAACTTATAAAGAACGCGCTATGGACTATTTTGAATTTTTTACCGTACAGTTTTCGCGCCTTAACACGTGTCGGAAAAACATCGAGGGGCCTTTTCGGATTGAAAATGGACAGTATGCAAACAATGTCATTTCAATTGAAATCATTTTCTCGAACACCGCTCGAGCCAACGATTATGAGCAAAATGCTTGCCAAGTCTTAATTTGCATGCGATTCTGAAAAGGTCTCTAACGAGGAGCCCTTTAAGGTTTTCGACCAAGTTTAAGTTCCAAAGAGCGCAATGAATTTCAAATACAGCTCTTAATGAGACGAAATCTTAAACAGAAACGTACCCCTGAGGTTATAAGTGACCGTGAATCCCCTTGGTTCGTCCTCCGTATTCGTGGCGTTTAATTTGCTCCAGAGTACAATGTAGAGCGGTCTGGTCATGGGCAGAGTGAAGGCGGGGCCTTGGTTTGAACTGGAGAACCAAACGAGTTCCTGAAAACATCACACATAACTTAGAACGGGATTCTCTCTTTGTGTAGGTGTTTTGGATTCAAGAGGACGGACCTCGAAGCCCCGGCCAATATTCACTCGGTTTTTGTTGCTTTGAGAGGGTGAAAACAAATTATTAACACACAATTGAGCTAGAAGAGAAAAAACAGGGGATGGTTGAGATTACAAGAGATTGTAGAGAGAGAGAGAGAGAGAGAGAGAGAGAGAGAGAGAGAGAGAGAGAGAGAGAGAGAGATTACAAAGGAGGAAGCGTCTCCATTTGCGTCTAAATGGATCTGTTTTTGAGGTTCATGTGTGTTCGATAAAAGCATGTTAATATTCAAATGTATAGCCAGTTTCCCCCATTTCAGACGTCCCACCATGAAACAAATATGGTTGGTTTCCAAAGGACAATTTCTACTTTGGTATAACATTGTTTTTCCTCTAAGAATCTTTTTTTTTTAAATTTCTGTGCTCCAGTGTAGGTCACAGGTCATCGTGGTGGGACCTAATGCCAAAGAATCCTGGATACATTCAACGGTGGCTGAGAGCCGGCCCGCTCTCCGAAAAAAAATCTCGGGCCGGCCCGGCCCGCGGCCGAGGTCAAAATTTCTAAAAGTTAGAAAAAAATGTTTCACAGTGGAAATGCACACAGATTTCACAGAGATGATATGTTTGTTTCAAGCATAACAGTTACATCAAAACAATTAAGGCAAAAAAGTTTTGTCGACGGGGGATCGAACTGGGGTAACTTCGGATTGTCAGTCCGACCTCTCAGCCACTCGGCCATGAAAATTACATAAAATTTACATAGGGTAGTTCGAATCCTCCTTTACACAATATGTTTTTCACAATTAGAACTATGGTTTGCAACAAACATAACTTAAAATTATGGGCTTTGAAAAGAGTTACGTTCGAAAAACAGATTTTTAAAAATACCGGGGCAGACCCCAGTTTCAGCGCCACCCTCAAATACTAATGATATTGATTTCTAGTTACAAAAGTTAAAATTCAGCATGTTGTTTCGATTCTCAAGATCTTCAATAAAATCGCGCCGTTTTTGACATCTTCGATTGTTGCTCTTACAAATAGGGCACCTGAAGTTCTTTCGTTTCTCCCCCAAAAGCAAAACACTTCTTTTGGCTGTTTGGATAATCTAAGGATTCGGTTCTGCCGCGGCGAAAACTCGTAAACTGCCCGATATCAACAAAAATAAAAATCAGATTGAGATGAAATTTTGTGGGTTGGAGCTGACGGACCGAAAAGAAGGCACTGTAAGCCGAGGTTATTCTGTCCTATTGGGGTTCGAAAAAGCTTGTGTATAGCAACATGGTTTCTAGGCAGTGACCAAAACAAATTTAAAAATAGTACTTTTTAAAGGGACCCTCAGGGACATTTTCAGAAACGCATTCTAATGAAGACGTGGCAAACATTTCAGGCATAGCCGTTGCTGGAGCGGTTTTCGGGAAAATCTGTTCAATAGGAATGGTGCATTTTGCATATTGTTCATTTCCATAATAAAAGTCCCCCGACGGCCCCTTTAAGCTCTACTAGGAAAGTTTGTTCAATGAAGTGGGTGTTTCAAAGGCGAGGTGTTTATCGTTTTTGTTGAACATTTTTATGTTTTCCTCTTAGCAAAGAAATTTGTTCGTTGGCGTGAGACTTCGGAATGTTCTCGATTAGGTAATTGAAGGACAACGTCTGTCTCACTTCTTTTAGAAGGCAAATTGCCCAAAGTTTCAGAAGTAGCGAAAAAAGGGTACCCTTGTTTTTGTTTCTTACGATTAAATTCTTTTGACCGCCGTGATTTCCCCAGGCGCGCATTTGAGAAAGAAGGCGCATTTGAGAGAGACGTAGAGAAAAGGTCATCAAAAACAGCTATTTGCGCAGTTGGGTTTATTTGTGTTATTAAGAGGAGACATTCACGAAAGGCAGCGGCAAATGTAGCGAAATTTCGAAATACGTGACTTAAAGGTCACACTGACGGAAGTAGACGACAGGCTTGTTAAAATCAAACAATGCCTTATTTCATCAGTGTTTAATCAAAAGCAAAGACACGAAAAATAATGAAAAACAAATGAGAGTCCTCTGAATACACCCTGAAAGCGTAGAAAAGAAGCCGTAATCCAGGAGCCGGGGAAGGCTGTAAACACTCGGCGGATGACCATTGTTTGCCACACAACACTTTCGCATCAAACACTACTTCCATTTTAAATTGAGATTTCCCCATTCCATTATTTGTCTGTTGCTACTTACTCCGTAAGGTGCTCCCAGGAAGAAGAAGAGTTTTCCTTTGGCTCCTTCGTCCATTGTCACTGTGAAGTCGACTTTTGACATTTTCCGTGGCACGCCTAACCACCAGGTCTGATTGCCGGAGCATTGTTGATGGGCACTGAAAATATGATTGTGGAAAATTTAATAAAAAATTGTTTCAAAAACGCTATTTGTTACATATATACTCGCAAAAAAAGAATGCCCCGGGGAGGAGTCGAACCCGGGACCTCCACAACCGCAATCGGCTTCTTTAACCACTACACTATAAACGCCAAACCTCATAGGGTGGTGGCTTACACCATAAGTCCCCCGCGACGGGACGGGCGACGAGACCGACCCCATAGCAGACTGGTCCTCGCTTACAAATCTCGCGACCCGGGTTCGAATCTGCCCCCAGATATTTTGTTTTGCCTACATTCCACGAACTTCATAAACAATGATAAACCGTTTATGGTTTTTATCTGCTCACGTTTAGCCATAATCTTTTCTTGAACATGCTGAACCAAAAAAGTCAAACTTTTTTGACCGCATTTTTGAGAGCTTTAGTATCCACCGATTTTTTTGATCTAAAAAGCAAAGTTGTGCAACACAATTGTATCCACAAGCATAGTTATCCGTTTACCGTTTTGGAAACTTTTTCTCAGAACTTTTTCTCAGAACAACAATATTTCGCGTATATTGCCCGAAACTTTTTAATTTTTTTATGAAATGTTGATTTTTACATTGGAATCGTTTTGTAAATTTAACTTAGTCTTAGAAAAAATATACAACTTGCCCTTTTGGTTGACTTTGATTTTTGACCCTATCCAACTTCAAACTACCGTAACCCGGGAACGAAAAATTACCAAGGTACAAAAGTTTCAGGACTTCATCTAAGGGTCTTTGGAGGGCTATAAACGAGTTTTCAGGAAATCCGATTTTTTTCTATGTCATTGGTCTGCTCGAGTCTTACAGAGACGGCGTCTTTATTAGTTGTACCTGGAAGTGGCGAAGAAGGACCCTCTCCTGTCCTCCAAATGACACCCGCAGCTGCAGTTCGTTGCCGGAAGTTGACTCCTCGTTGCCTCTTCAAGTACTCTGTTTTTCAGTTTTTAAGAGGCGAAATCACCTGGACACCGCTTAAGACTGCACTGCTTCGTCTCGAGCACGTTTCCAACACAGCTTCGGCCTCGCATTGGAACAGGACTGTCGCAGGCACGGGTTCTAGAAAGAGAAATGGGTTTTAGAAAAGAAGAGATAGAGCAATAAAATGAAAGATTACCCTACCTTCGAGTTATTCCGTCCCCACAAGTTGTCGAGCAATCGGACCATGGACCCCAGGTTGACCAACCGCCGTTTTGACGAATGACTGAAAAAGAGAATTGTTATAAAATTAATGCATCTTGCTTTTTTTACTCTCTCTTTCTTTCTCTCTCTCTCTCTCTCTCTCTCTATCTCTCCCTCCCTCTCTCTCTCTCTCTATCCCTCTCTCTGTATCTCTCTTCAATTTCTCTGGATCAATCTCTGTGTTTTTTCCTATCTTTTACCCAAGACGGTTTTTTTATTGACCACATGTTTTGCTTGGAGGGAATCGCAAATATATCCATTTGTCAAATAGCATTTCTTTAAAGGTTTGAAATGAATATTTATTTACATTCATATTCAAATTGCCAATTTTCGTTATGTTGTCATTAATTCTATATCATGGGCCGCCACAGTTTATCTACTGGGTAGATTTCAATTTTGATAAGACGCATACCGTTGCTCACAAGATGAACATTTTCAAGCAACCTCTTTTTAAACCTAATTTCATCATATCTATCGTTAAATCGAGCAGAAGGCGAAACGAAGGCGGCTCACGCACGCAAACACCCCGTTTCATAAGTATAGGTAAAGTATTCACCTTTAACTTTTAGTTTTTAGGTAATTGAGGTGATTTAAGGAATAAAAAAATTCATTTGATAGAGCATAGAACAGCAACAAACTAAACAAAGGAATCAAACCAATTCAAAATGGATTTTTCCGGGCCTTGAGAGAAAACCCAATCGAAAAAGTCCTTGAAAAGTTGTCTTTTTCAGAAAACTTTCCTTTTCGAACAGACTGGGTTCAGATTACAAAAAATGTGAGTTTTTCGATTATCAAATCTTGCCATTTTCTAACGTTTCATTTGAATACCAAGGGTGAATTTGTATTTCAAAACTTGTCTGCTTGAAGAGAAAAAATTTTTGAAAAAGGGCAAAACGTGTTTCAAGGCAACTTTAATGGCGGCTTTCCAATGGTGTTTCAGGCTGTAGTGTGAATGGAAAAGAGAAGTTTCTGAGTCAGTAACGCTAGGTAAATTAAAGAAACTGTGGGTTAGACTTTTGCGTGATATGCACATGTAAAAGATTATTTAATGATGTAGGTGGGGTTGACATTTTCCAATTACCAAAGTGTCTGTCCAAAAATAGAAAACCCTGTCCCAACAGGACCCTCATATTACCCTCCCAAACCTACCCTACCACACCAGTAATTGTCATTTCCCTTTGCAGTCCATGTACATTGGCACCGATTTTTCGGCCGACTGCCCCATGTGTGCACAGTCGGAAAACAGTGATTGTCACTAATGGTCCCTCAAAGAGAGATGCGCCGAATGGGGGCCAATTGTCAACCTGGCCACTCGGCTAATTGCTTCTGAATTCGTGAAGCGGTCATTGTTTCGTCGGATTTCGGCCGGGCAACATATGGCCGACAATTATCTCATTCGCGCTGTACATACATCAGAACTCGACAGCCGAAATGACGGATGGGGCGGGATCATCCCAATTACTGTATGCGCAGGGCAGCTGCAGGGTCAAGAGCTCACGAACTGATTCGATTATCGGCGACAGGTGCGAAAACTGACGCCAGCCAAGTCAAGTACGGGAGATTACGATGCACTAGTACGGTCTGTTTCCTATAGATGAATTATGTAACGATACACAAATATTGGTACGTTTGGGAAACTTCTTTATTGCTCAGTGTGGACTTATCTTCGCGAACTCGTAATTATAGTCTGTTTCCAAAGAAAGGTCTGCGACATTTGAGCTACCTTGATGTGTTGCTCGTTTTAAACCAATGACGATTTGAAACATTGAAGTGAATAGAAATAAAAAGGCGAAATAGCACAGTAATAGAGGAGTGCGCATACAAAAAAGCAATCGCGGTGGGACCTAATGTACCATCCTTTCAAATTTTTGGCCAAAACCGGTGCCGTTTTTCAGAAACACACTATAGAAGACCGAGATTGTTTGAAAGCGAAGCGGCTGTCACAACTTTTCGCGATGGGATGCAATGCCCGCAGTCCTTTAGGAATTGGCCAAATAGTGTTTCGTTTGTTGAGTAGCAAACCATCAGTACTCAAAAAGCAGAAATGTTAACTGACACTGTTTCATATAGCTGCGTAACCTATACTCCTCGCCAATCCTATTTCGGCCAAAATGGGGCCACGCCCCCTTTTGTAGCCCAATATTATGATGTGGAAATGGGAAATTTGATTTTCAACATGAGAATAATCTCACTCATTTCCAAACATTGCCGAAGTAGGATTGGCGGGCACTATACTTATTGATAGCTTAAAACATGCAACGTTTATACTTCATTAGCTATTTCGTGACATTTTCCATTTTCGTTTGCTACCAGGCGGTCATCTAGCTTATAGCTGTCGTCAAACGGGCATTCTGCCAATGCAGCAACCGTGCGATACTCAGGCGAAAATAGTATGCGAGAAGCGAAGACGCAGAGAAAAGGCTTTTAATAGCCGATGCTCGTTTGAGCCAGACGGTTTGGCGACAGCTATACATTTATGTCTTAATTTCATAAAAATGCACTTAGATCCTACTGTTAATCACATTTCGTTCTTAGTTCTGATGTCAATAGAATGCTCTGCTTTATTTGTATACGGATAGCCCGAACAAGCTTGAAATATCAAAGTGTTAGTGTGTTTATTTCGAATTTGTGGTTCTTTTGCTCATAAGCAGTTGAGTAAAATTAAATTTGCGCCTAAAGCAAACTGAAGAAATTTTTTCGTGTTAAAAAAACTAATATGGACGGTTTTTGCTATAGCTGCCGACAAAGAGCATCGGCTCTCAAAAGTCGCTTTTTCTCTGGGTCTGCGCTTCTCGCGCACTATTTCCGCCTGAGTATCGCACGACTGCTGCGTTTTTGCCAGGATGCCCGTTTGTCGACAGCTATACCTGAAGTACTGTAAAAAAAGGCCCATACCTCTAGTGAAGTTCCCCATCAACTAAAAAAGGTTTTCTTTGAAACGAATCGGCAAGGAGACCCCAATTTCGCCTTCCATGGAGACGACCCCACCAACATAGGTATGGGGTCGCGTTCATGATACAGTCTTCTTAATTCGTCTTCTATACTTTTCTCCCTAGCTAAGTTATTCAGTTGCAAATCCTTCGTGGTACTCACTTCTAGGGAAAACCCGTGACCTCCTTTGGGTACCACCCATAGGTGGCAGATTAGGTTTTAATTAATGGCTCTTTAATTGCCTTGTCCAACGAAAATAGTGAAATTCCCAATCGTATCCCCCTTTCTTCCCAAACGTACTCAATGCGTGCGTGTTGGTGTCGTCTGGATGATTCCTTATTAGCGAGACGAGGATTGGCTTTGTCAAGCGTCCGCCACAACTCTCATATTAGAAACGACCGCCGCTAATGGCATAAGCCGCGACACCCGCCTGGGGCAATGACCAAGGGAATTGTTATAATGAAACTCAGAATTTTGTCATTTTCATGAGATTTCAGGTAATTTTCACTGCTATTAAAAATCAAATACCTGGTTCTGTGCTCACACAACTGCTCTGCCACCGGTGAAAAGCCGAAGTGTTTTTGTTGACGGACACCAGTTCGAAGCAGTACTTTTCAAAGATTATGTCGAATTGGGAGCAACTGATTGAGAGTGACGTTTGACTTCGATCCACACTCACTTCCTCTGAAAACAATAGATTAAAGCACCAAAGACGGCGAACAAAGTACCAATATACATGGCTCGGTCGTCGTGGTCAACATTTCCCTCGGGGATGGCTAGGACTCGTATCCGGTACTGTAGATTTATAGCAGGGCATTTGGCGATGGTCCAATGGAGAGGGAATTCTGAGGAGCAGTGGGGGAAGATGCTGTCGTTGCGGAGGCTCAGAGAGGACTCGGAAGTGCGGTTGACGAGGATTTCAGACGACTAAAAAGATAACGTTTCATTTTCTCTCTGTATCTCTTTCTGCATTTCTCTCTTTTTTCCCTGTATCTACTGTTTCTATTGTGAATGCCTCAAGCATCTGTCTGCACTATATTTCCGCACCCAATTATCCTCTCGATTTGGAATCATTGCTTTTTTTGCGGAGATTTGTCTTGCCATTTTTTCCTTTTTTTGTCGTTTTGTACTGCTTGTTTCGTTTCTGTTTTGTATCCTATTTCTATGTTATTTTGTATCATATTGAACAGCGCTATTGAACGGCAGATTGCGCTTAAATAATTGGGGCAACGGGTCCCACCACGGTTAGCTATTTCCCTTAAAATTTGGAGCACCCCTCGACATGAGGCCGCACTTTATAGGAACCACCAACCTTATAGTTGTCCCCAAATTGGAATGGTGCCAAGAAAATTAGAATGTTCAAGTGATTGTTGATATGGGAAATTCGTAGTCTAATCATGGTCGACAGAGCATGCTTTGAATGTTTGCGCAATTAGCATAAGATTTCGGTTTGGCGATAGCTATACTTCGGCTTTTTTGGAAATGATTGAGATTATTCGGATGTTTACATTCAAATTTCCAATTTTTACATCAAAATATTATCCTACAAAAAAGGCGTGGCCAATTTTTAGCCGATGTAGGATCGGCGAGGGACATAGTTCTTATGATTCTTACGCCATGTTCTCATGAGGGAGAGGTCACGTTGAATGTAGACACCTATCCGTTAAGCCCTATTGGCTCAGAAAAAGCGCTCTATTTATCTAAATAATGCATCAGTCCCTTTCCAACAAAGTTGCAAAATTAGGCTGTTATAATGCGATTTGTTTAGATGGTAGGTTTTAAGTGAATAATCAAGTGTTACCTATTTACCGATTGGGTTCCTCGCGAAAATTTACGTAGCGCAGTCTCGCGTCGGACACCATGACATATAAACGGACACGTCTTCCCAATTGTTAGAGGTGGATATGTATTTTTTTCTCTATTCGCCCACTTTGCCCTCCACTCTCTCTCTCCTCACTCGCCCCTCCATCCCCTAAAAACTCGTCAATGAGGCCCTTGAACGCGTGCCAATTTAGGCGGTCAGCGGTCAACTCCCCTCCCCCGGGACGTCGTCGTCGCCGCTGCAGAGGCGATGAAATCCACAAAAAAGTGCGACCAAGACACTTTATATGATAATTGGGAATTCGCCTAAAAGGGTCCAATCGGGCTTACTAACTCACATGAATTGAGAAGTTGGTTGAAGTGTAGAGAACGACTCTGTACACTCCGACATCGGAGAAGGCTTGGCACGGAAAGAGCAGAGTTTTTGTTCTGTCGTGAATTGACTCCTGTATCCTCCACACCTCACTCCATTGCTTCTCCTCTCCAGGAGCCGTCTGAACAAACATCTTCTGAAGACTTGTGCACTTGAAACCAACCTCCAGACTACGATGTTCCAGAGAGACATTTACTTCCTCCTCTAGACATAATTTGGGCGCAACCATAACACTCAATTCGTGAAGGAGTTCGTGATTTGAAGGAAGGCCCAGTTCAATTTCTGGAGGAAACACGGAAAAGTTTGCAATCGGAGAGCCATTTTCAAGCAAGGCGTAGTCATTTGAGACCTAAACTACCTTAGCTACTTCAGTTCTAAGCCCTACTTGTTTTGTACATTTACAAGGGACGACTGAGGATTTGAAGTGGCAAACTGTGGAATTCCCTAGTTTTATTGAATAGGCAGAGACTTCATTTGAACGAAGGTAGAACTAAAATAGGGTTTGTGTTTTGCTGAAGAAGAGAGTTACTTGGGAATTAGCCTTAGGCGAAATTGTCATGAGGGGGGACTGGTGAGACAGTCGCTGGGATTCGCCGGGGTCGAAGAGGAAACAAAGCAAAATGAGCATCATCGGACTGACATTGGGTTTCTGAAATATTGCATTGAATAACATAGAGACTAAAGGAGACAGAAAGAGAGAGAGAGAGGGATAGAGAGATAGAAGGATAGAGGGATAGAGGGATAGAGAGATAAAGGGATAGAGGGATAGAGGGATAGAGGGATAGAGGGATAGAGGGATAGAGGGATAGAGAGATAGAGGGATAGAGGGATAGAGGGATAGAGGGATAGAGGGATAGAGAGATAGAGGGATAGAGGGATAGAGGGATAGAGGGATAGAGGGATAGAGGGATAGAGGGATAGAGGGATAGAGGGATAGAGGGATAGAGGGATAGAGAGATAGAGGGATAGAGGGATAGAGGGATAGAGGGATAGAGGGATAGAGGGATAGAGGGATAGAGGGATAGAGAGATAGAGGGATAGAGGGATAGAGGGATAGAGAGATAAAGGGATAGAGGGATAGAGAGATAGAGGGATAGAGGGATAGAGGGATAGAGAGATAAAGGGATAGAGGGATAGAGGGATAGAGGGATAGAGGGATAGAGAGATAGAGGGATAGAGGGATAGAGGGATAGAGGGATAGAGGGATAGAGAGATAGAGGGATAGAGGGATAGAGGGATAGAGGGATAGAGAGATAGAGGGATAGAGGGATAGAGGGATAGAGGGATAGAGAGATAGAGGGATAGAGGGCTATAGACAGAGATGGACAGAGAGAGAGAGAGAGAGAGAGAGTGAGAGAGAGAGAGAGAGAGAGAGAGAGAGAGAGAGAGGGAGACCCCTGCCGGGAGCAAAAGTCGCTGCTCGTTTTGGGCGTGGAATGGCCTCTGTTATGAGGGCAGAGTAGAGCGGTGGTATCAATGGAAGGCAAATGAATATTCGAGTGCGACGTGATGTTGAAAAGACGAGACGCGCGGGAGAGCCCTCCGCCATAATTTTGGAGAATCCAATGGCAAATGCGACAAGTCAGTGGACTGAAAAAGTTTGTATGGCAAAAGAAGCGTCATAAGATGTTTGTTTGTCGTTGTCGCATTCAGAGCCCCACGCACAGGGCTGGAGTGAAGGAAATCCAATTCTCGGTACTTATGGACGACAGCGGGCGTTTGGAGCGCACAACATGAACTCAGAACGCCTTTGAAGGCAAATGTTACCTGGTATATGGTCGACATTGAGTTATGCCACTCAGGAACTCATGTACTAACTCACTTCCTCGCCCACTTTCTTATTGTTAGTGAGGTCACAACAAAACGTAAATGAATTACAAATCTAGTAGAAGGATGGGTGTCAGAAGCTGAGGCAGTCCACATTCTCCCCTGCGCGTCGGAGCGGAAACTGCTTTTCAAAAGCCGTGAATTCCATCTTACGAGAGAGGAATCACGGGATTCACGGAAAACGAGCAAGATTCGTCAAGGAAATGTGCGAAACGGAAAGAACAAGCTCGTTTCAGAAAAGGAACATGTCAACAGCTGTCTTTTTTAGAAACTGACTAGGAACCTTCTTAAGGTTCCAAAGACCGTTGTGCTTAAAGAATCATAACTAACCATAAAAGAAGGCGGAGACAAGTAGGAAATGTCAAAAGAGAAAAACAACTGAAATGACTTGTTGCTAGCAATAAAATTGTGTGTTTGTGCGTGTGCGTGTGCGTGTGCGTGTGCGTGTGCGTGTGCGTGTGCGTGTGCGTGTGCGTGTGCGTGTGCGTGTGCGTGTGCGTGTGCGTGTGCGTGTGCGTGTGCGTGTGCGTGTGCGTGTGCGTGTGCGTGTGCGTGTGCGTGTGCGTGTGCGTGTGCGTGTGCGTGTGCGTGTGCGTGTGCGTGTGCGTGTGCGTGTGCGTGTGCGTGTGCGTGTGCGTGTGCGTGTGCGTGTGCGTGTGCGTGTGCGTGTGCGTGTGCGTGTGCGTGTGCGTGTGCGTGTGCGTGTGCGTGTGCGTGTGCGTGTGTGTGTGTGTGTGTGTGTGTGTGTGTGTGTGTGTGTGTGTGTGTTCGTGTGCGTGTGTTCGTGCGTGAAGAACAGAGAAGAAACATCCGTTCAATTGAAAATGTCAAAAAGCGAGTGTTAGGTGATGAAGGAAGGCAAGGACCGCAATATTGCGCGTTGTTTGCAGTCGCCGGCTGTCCCCTCCATGACGAATAAATTAGCGACAGCCGGCTGGAAGTCGTCGGTCATTTTGACTTGGTATTTCACGCACTGTCCCACAAACATCCGCCGGAATTCTGAGTTGTCGGGGGAAAATAGGCAGCCGCTAACTTTCTAAAAAAATTGGCAAAAGTCAGAATTTCCCACTTTTTGCTCTCACAAGGACAGAAATTAGGTTTCTTTTTGGAACTGGGGAATGTGAAGTGGTTGTACACTGAAAAACACTACTCTGGGTAAAACGACGAACTTTCCCTGTGAGTTCATCAAGCTGGCAACAAGGGACGGCTGTCAGGATTAGGTTTCACGAGAGTCAAGGTCAACATGCGATCACGGAGTATCATTTGGGGAAGGGCCTAGAAATGAATAGAGGGAGAGAGAGACGTGACAGAGAGACAGAGATGGGTGATTGAGTGAGTGAGATGGTGAGGAGAGTATGTTTTTGTGTGAGAAGGTCGATGAGAATTCATTTCCCGTTGGGGATAAATGAACCCGTCCTCATAAGAAATGACCTAATGACGCTGTCCTATGGAAAAACAGAGAGGCTGGCAGGAAACGAACGAGAAAAGGCCGATAGAGCAGGGAAAACAGGAAAACACAAGAGTAATCCCCATAAATCAATGTCTTTTAGAGAAGAGCATAAGGACAACAAGCAATAAGAATAAAAGCTGCGTAAGGGCGTGTCCCATCGAAGAAAGAACAAAGATTTCCAGTGCTAATTTCAGGTCGTTGAGGGGCGAGGGACAAAAAGAAGGGCCGTGGCCAGGTGGTAGCGAGCGGTGCACAATGATTACAGTTAGTGCGGGCCATCTGCCACCCGGGGCTTCCTCCCGACACCTGTTATTTGCCATTCGAGCACCACTTATACGTGTAAAGGATTGGAAGACTGTATTTTCTCAACTTTTAATGGGGAAGGGCCTCGTAAAACTGATTTTTCACATCCTTTTTATGACAACTTAATTGAATGGATACCATTGTCACAATTCTGAAACATACACCTTTTCTATGTTTTTTTACTGCAACCGGTACAGGTTTACACGTTTGAACAATGCAAACGGTGCACGGTTAAACGGCAAAGAGAGGCGAGAGAGCGCGGCAAATAGCGAGACGCAAAATGGCGCGCTATTCAAACGATATTTTCGACAAACCTTCAGGTGCTCATAATTTTGCTCATTTTGCTCCAAAAAGAGAAAATGGCTCACTTTTCTGAATCAGCAGAATGGGATCTACTCATTTATCTCAAGTCCAAAGAATAATTTACGCGGTTCTTCTCCGCAAAATTTTGAGCTGAAAGTCTTTCGTTTTAAACGTGAATAACGCCATCTGAACGATGTTCTCGTTTAAACATAGTTTGCACGAGGTTCATTGAAATGCAACAGCCGAGAACCAGTGAGCACCGCCTGAAGCCCGTCGAGTGGCGAGGGCGTCCTTCAAAATAGAAAGAAGAGAATTTCAAAATGTAGGCGGAAACCATTTCGAAAGCTATTCTATTTTAAACTTAGCATGTTTAGCATCACAACTGTCTTTCTGGCTTTAAAGGCAGAGGCCCGCGAAAAATGAAAGGGGGACCTGTTCATTTTTAGCATAAAACTCTCTGATTTTCACCATTGAAAATTTCACTCTGGGGCCATTTTCATTTTCGTGGGCCTCTGTCGTTAAGCTTCCTCTTTCTTCCTCATTTTGAAACTACTGAGCAGATCTATTCTTGAGAGAGAGAGAGAGAGAGAGAGAGAGAGAAAGAGAGAAAGAGAATAGAGGGAGCGAGAGGTCTGTACAACCTGGTGCCGAAATTCTCTCCTTTTTAACTTTTTTGAATACAATTTGTTTGAACAATCTACTTTACTCTAGTGAAACGGGGAAGCTGACACGACGTTCCACTTGATCAATCACGCGACTTTTTCTCTTCCGAAGTTCAGTCACAAACCCAACACACGGTCAGATAAAATGGAACCAGACCAAATCACTGTCACATCCAATGGGTTCTAAATGAATTTTACTAATGCAAAAAAACCCTTCATGGTTGCAGGGCGTGTGTTATGACTAAAAGGAACATGATGCTGCCAATTCCTAAAGGACTGGGGTCATTGCATCCCACCGCGAAAAGTTGTGACAGTCGCTTACCTTTCAGATCATATTGAGCTCATAATTACAAGATCGCGAGTACGAACCCGCACTGAGAAAAATAGATGCTTCCCAGGCGTACCAACATTTTTGTGTAATTACATGGCAATTTGAGTAGTTGAATCGACTGGGGCGGGGGATCAACGTGTAAAAAAAATGAAATTTCTAGCTAGATTTCAATGATTTGCTTCTTTATGGTCTTTTAAAATCATCCATATCACGCTCGTTTGGCAGGCTAAAAGAGAAGGGTCTCTTAAAATTGCTTTTTCAAAACGGTATAAAAAAAAACATCTCTCTTTTCTATGTTTTGCACTGCAACAGGTGCAGGTGTACACGGTAGAGAAAGCGCGGAAAATAGCGAGACGCAGAATGGCGCGCTATTCAAACGAGATTTTCGGCAAAACTTGAAGCGCACCTAATTTTGTTCATTTTGCTTCAAACAGGGAAAATGGGACACTTTTCTTAATTAGAAGAATAGATCTACTCATTTATCACAAGTGTGGGAAAAGATGACTTTTTGTCAAGTGAATGCCCAAAGAAGGGTTGTAGGCTGCAAAGGGTGAGTGTTTGCAACAGTAGAAAGGAATTTCTGAGGCCTCGGCCTTTGCAGTTTTCGGTTCCTCCGCCGAGGCGTTATAATCTCTGCATACCGAATGCGCGAAAGCGCGGCAGTTCTTTGGGCGATGAGCCTTCTTGAGACAAAAGAAGTTAAGAAAAATTGAAAATGTAGATTTCTTTGGAAGACAAGTCTTGACATTGGTTCCACCAGGTCGACAGGGGAATAATCCGGGTCGGCGTGTAATTGATCGCGGCGGCTTATGTCCGAGGGTAATCCCGTAAACCTAATGAAATCTGATAAGTAGCCACGAGTCGCCGCCTAACCAAGTTAATTTCTAATGAATTACGGACGCTGCTGCTGCTCCAGCGCCGAAATTGGCACCATCTGGGTCATTCGAAGGAGTACGAAGGGGAGATGAGGTAGGAGATACGGTAGAAAGCATCGGGCATTGGCGTAATTAACCCACATGTGTTTCCTTTAAAGTTTAGGCAGTCTAAAACAGCCATACACACTTTTATAGTACTAAAAAACAAAAAGCAAAAAATTCTCTCTGGCCGGGAATTGAACCCGAGTATCGCATGTGACAGACGCGGATACTCCCCACTATACTACCGAGG